>BCLK01000250.1:0-174056 GCA_001748405.1 Paraphoma sp. B47-9
TAAAACGAAAAAAGAAGTAACGAGTGACAGCTGCAACATCATCTTGTAAAGACCGTGAGTCGAACCATGTAGATTCGCGAAAGTAGAATGGTTTCAGAACAAACCTACTGGATGGATGTCTTGGGCAGGAAATACATCGACTCTGAAGGAAATGGGTCATGTAGTAACCTGAGACCCTTGAAGCCTCCTATCTGGGCGTCACACGATTTGCATACCTTGCGAACACTCACATACAGTAGATACTGTCACAACAGCCTGGCCGGATTTCCTCGGTTGTGCCTGATCTTGGTGGGCAAGACGGCCTTCTCGCCATTCTTCTAGACGTTGGTGTCACATTCTTCTGTTGATGTACCCGGACGGCTACCACGGTGTTATACCGAAGGATAATTACGCGGGCCAATGTTTAGCTGGCATGTAGATTATTTCCATGATTTTCAAAGCCGCCGAGTCCAATAGGTCGGATCGAGTGCGGCACGGCGAACCGAATTTAATGTATGCGGGCTGATATACAGTGGTCTGCGAGAAATTATGCAGGGATAACATCTCAATTGCGCAGCGCGCGGAAGCTTCCGAGCTTCCAGCATGGCCACGAGACGAGTTTCGGAGGGTTGGTCAGTCACACCATCATCGGCTTTGACGATGAAAAGGAGTTTATTCGTAGGTGAATTTTGTAGCTTCCCTTGTAGTTGATGGGATGAGCGATGTAGATGATTACGACACAAAAGGGAGAGATGCTAGATGAGCAGGAAAATGATAAAGGAGGCCGCTTAGAAAGACGCGCACCAGGTCCCAAATCTTTTCGCGTTGGTGCCAAGACGCCAATCGGTTTAGCGTTAGTTCAGCCGAACTCGCGCCGAGGCGACTTCTCCCCCTCAGAACAACATCGTTGTGTCGGCCTGTTTTGCTTCGTCGACCCCACGGTGGCAATCTTTTGTCACACCCGACGGTATATCAAACTAGGGGCGCGTTGGTCGGCGATGGAATCCTTTCGGTCCGGGCAAACAAAGGCTTCGCCGAACGCCGTAATACCAAGTGGCCGCTGAAGCTTCTTCAGGAGGGACCATTCCCATACGCCACGAAATCATCTCAAAACGGTAGCCTGAATATCTCCGTGACATTTCCAAACTTTTCCACTTTTACTTCGAAAGTACTCTGAACCTATACAGCCCTGCTCGATCGAGCGAAAAGGGCTGCACTCCCGCAACCGAGCACGAATTGTTGCAAGCCAAATCTGGTCCATGACGGTATCGGAGGGAAACTGATAATGTGCTGAGGTGGTATTCAATGCAGATCAGGGTAACTAGTTCGCATGCTTAGAGCGTAGTACGCTCTAGGCCGCTGGCGTTACATTCTTCCGCCATTCGCCACTGTACCACGCGGGCACGAGGCATTGATCCCCTTTCAACTTTACGCTCTCTGAACACTGCCTGTGATCAAATATCTCCAATTAGTTGGGCTGGCCCAGAGCTCTTGAGGGTCACACGCTTGTGTGTGGCCGCAAAGCACAACCACGTCATGATTGAAGATCATCCAGCTCCTGTGTATTCGACGTGGTCAGGCTTTTGTGGCGACCGGGTTTCAGTACTGAGTGCTGTCCTGCCATTCCATTGTGTTGAATTCCCACTCATCTTCGCCCACCCTGTACGTGCATTCAGAGTGTGAGAAACCAGTACAAGTCAAGCTCGCGTTGGTTTGCTGTGTCCACTGCCAGGGCGAAAGTCGGTCGTTCCTTCGCAATCATGGCTTGGGACGCAAGACAAGACGAAACCAATTCAGAAGGGCAGACCCCGTGGGCGGACAATACTCTTGGGCCCTATTGTGAGCGGCGTCTTTCTATGAAAAGGTAATCCGATTCTCGACATTTGTCGTTTGTCGAAGTGGCGGGAGACTTGCAGTGTTCCCAGAACATGGTTAGCAAAGATCGAAGAGCATATGATTCAAATAACTCACTGGACACGAGCGCGCTCAATCGCTTACAAAGCGTACGTACCACACCATATCCAACTCCATCACCCAATCAAGATAAAATTGGGGACCCTGTGCTCACCCAGTCCTGTGTCGGCGCATAATGACAGTGTAACGTGGCCAGCCGCCCTACCGAGAGATCTCTACGGTCCAGACTTTCTTGTCCTTTGGAATGCACACGCGTGGTTCATGTCATCGGATTGAAGATTATTGAAATCTTTGGATGTGTGGAGGCAGATGTAATCAGCTGCGACTAAGGTGATAAGCTGGGACATTTAGAGCGCAGAACAGCCCATGCAATCGGCAGGACATTCTTGCGCTACCCGAGGTTGCGTAAAGCTGAAGCTAGGTATTCGATGCGCTGGCGTTGACGGCGAGGATTCAGGCCGTTGAAAGAGCGAGTTGGGAAGTCCTTTACTCCGATGGATGTTTTCTGCGTTATTATGCAGCACGGTGGAGAGCTGATTGGCGAAGAAAGACAGGTTTGGGACCACCGAGAGAGCCACTGGGCTCGGGCATAGATGATCTTTGAGACGGAGCAAGCACTGATCATACGAAAGCGAGATTTTATCACGTCGCTATCGGTTGGAGCCAAAGCAGATCAGGTGCTTTACCATGACAACAGACTGGATGTCTTCCAGCGTGAGCTAGACTCCTACGTAGGGTCGCAAGAAGGGGGCTTGGCAAAATTGACATCCCAGTCTATCTCAATTGAAACGGCACGGATGACGCGTTCAATTTGCAAAGCAGTTGTGGCTCTCCACCCAGTCTAGCTCCGCTGTAACAAGACCTAAATCTTTGAACGCTCACACCTAACCTAGCAGGCTTTGTGCTGCCTGGTAATAAGCAATTTGGTTATCCCGCTCCTGCGTTTGTCTCAAATTCGAAGATTAACTCCTTTTCTGTAATCGGCCCTCTCATCACACCCGTCGTTGAACACATTCCCATGAGGCCATCAGAGATCAAGCCCGAGGACGATAGCGACTACGACAAGACTTCGTCTCGACGTAGTCGAACACCGGACGGCACTCAAACAAAAGGTGCAGATGGCGCCGTAATCGAAGAAGCTCGCCTCAGGTGTCTTGATAATACGTACTGCAATATATTTGTGGCGCATGCGAGTTGCGCTGTTCATATGAGCGATCCTTCGAACTCGGCGTGGAGGCATCTTTTCGTGGCGCCATTTCTTAATCACCACATCTTCCCATACTCCAAGGCAGATCATATTCGGCCACTGTCTTTTGCTATTCGGCCGAGTATCTCTTAGCAGTTCCTGGAAGTCTCCGCACGTACCTATCGGCGTACTATAGCACTAATACATACTTGAAAGACCACAGGCTGCTACAACTATATTTTCTTAATAGAACGTGAATGCATTCAGGCTACATTCTTGAAAGTACGTAGTGACTTTGAGAGCATGACAATTCAGGGTGCACGGTCGAATAGCAAAATCACACGGCCAAATATTTCTATCCTACTCCAAGATCAGCCGACTCGAACGAGCTTTACGAGTCCTCAGTCCTCACGGCGTAGTTCTGATGACTAGAGGGTTATAGAAATGTGCTGCACCTTGACGGTTCCGATCGGACACTCCTGGATGCCCTCATGTGCGCTTACGTCTGCAGTACTACCTTTATAATGCAGTGAGGGCCTCTACGCTTCTATGTCCAGACTGTCTTTGCGACTCTAGCAGCAGCCGCATCCATTTATGCTGCGCGTAAAAGAAGTTATAGGGAGAGCTGCCTTGCTGTCCCACTGGAGCTACGAAGGTCTGGCGTGATGCTCATGAAGTATGGACGTATCTGCTGGTGCATTCTGAGCGAATGGGAGAGGGGGCGGGGGCATGTCGAACGGATGAGATGTGGTGATTGAGGGACGTCGAGAGCCTGGTGGAGTTGGAGACCGACGGTCGTGATGCGATGGTTCATCAAACACATCATGCTCAACACCATCCTCAACTACCTCTTCATCGGAATCCTGCTCAGGATCCAGTTCCACCAGATCATCCCGAGTAGCCTGTTGTTCGGATGTGGGACCAACCTCGTCCGGTTCATCTTCGTCTTGGTCGATAAGCTTCTCTGCCCAGTCCGCTATCATTTGGTTTGTGTCAACGAAGTCATCGGATGGGGGAAGTCGTGGCGAGCTAGCACAGTGAAGCCCTTCTTGTTCGACGGTAGGAACAACATCTGGGAAGCCCAGGTCGTCTGGTTGCATGTTGGTGTCAGGTAGTGGTAGAATTGGGTCGTTGTTATTATCCTCCTCGATGCGCCGCTTCTTCATATCGCGTCTTGTCTCGACCTCTTCAACACCTTCATCCTCTTCTTCATCTGAGCTCCAGTCTAGCCTTCCTCTAAGCCTTGGCATGTTAAGTGTTGGATCAATATACTAAAACCCTAGGCAAGATGTCTTTGAACAAGGAACAGATCAGATGAACGTGCTGTACCTATGTTGCATCCAACCTGCATCCAACCTATTGTCCCGGTCGAACTTGAACATTTTTTTGGCGATCCTGGATTTGGAATTGGTGGTGTCTGAGGCTCAATCTTCGACTTCCTGAGCGCTACAGGAATGAAGATAGAAGCTAGATGAAGATGCTGCATCTGAGGTGCATCAGAGCTATTTTCTGGCCTGAGACTTTGTCGATTTTTCTGGGATTCTGAAATCGAGATCAGGCCTGTCTGAACTCAGAATTTTGAATTCCGAGGTCCCAGAAACAGGTGGTAAGGCTGGCCGCATCCGAGCCGCATCCAAGCTATTTTTTCGTTCAGGACTTTGTCGATTTCGCAGGAAACTCAAAGGCGAGCTCGTGGTTGTCTGGGCTCAAAACCTGGACTTCCGAGTCGGGAGGGAGGATGGTTTTGATGGCTTGGAATCCCCAATACTTGGATCTATCTGCACCAGGAAAATGCACTCTGGAGTGGTGCGCCAACCGCAGCAGCAGTTGGTGAGAATCTATCATTTGCTCGCCAGCGACTCTATCGAAAAGAGGATCATGGATCTTCGTAGTCTTAAGTCTGGCAAGGCAATGAGTTGAAGGTGCACAGTAAAGTATGGGAGATGGAATGCATTGAATGTGAAGCTAATCTACTAGTAAGAGCGGTACGTATTATCACGTACGTTCGCAGCGCGGACAGTGCCGGCGAGTTCCCAAATACGCATCTCGGCCTCATGATGCAAAACATGAAGATACCTACACGAACCCGGGGGCTTGGTGCATCCTCCATCCCTAAGCTCGAACTTGCATCGAGGCACTATGTGAACACGGGTGCCGGCAAAGGTACGTCCATTGAGGCGACCAGTCTGGGCATCGTGGACGGGGTGATAGGCCGTGCAATTGGATTTGACGAAGTCCCAGCAGATGTGATAACGCGCACCACAGAGGCCCTTGCATGCTTTCTCCCAACCAGTATGATCCTTGAGGTTCTTATCGCACATGTCCTGGATAACTTCATTGACAGCAAATAGACCGCCATCGAGGTCCCATGCAGTGATCCATGAGTCATCCTTGGTGACGAGCTTGGGGACTGCGGGGGCCATTGCCCCCGCAGTCCCGACCGTGGTCTGATCGATGTCGTCGTCGGTGATGTCGGTGGTGTCATTGATGTCATTGGTGTCGATACGAATACCACCATCCTCTTCGTCAGGCTCAGAGGCATCGTGAACATCATTTGGTGGTGTGAAGTCCTCGGAGTCGTCATTGGTATTGTTAATGAGAAGCATCGTAAAGATTTCCCTCGCAACGCTTCACCATAGCGATGGTCGCGGCTTCTACATCTTGAGGCAAACTAAGTAATAATGTCCACTGCCCCACGTTGTTAACTACCTACAGACACCTAGGTCAAGTGCATCCCGAATGTATACAAGTGCTAGTAGTGCTAAGAGATCCTATGCACATAATTGCTAGGAGGTACTCAGCGCTCTATTATCTGTATGCAGTGATCTTAAGTATGCGCGAAGGCCTCCGCGAGTTAGCATCGTCTCTCAACGTGATTGCGGTGGACTACAGCGCCGCGACTTCTTCCTTGCCGGAGCATGGACCACAGTAAAAAACAGCACACGAGACCTCTCAACGTCAAGCCCGAGGACGACGAGCATGCGAACCTCCCCCATCGAGCCACCGCTGTCGACCATCACTGACGCCCCTACACCAGCCGATACGAACAAACTCATAGACGAGACGATCACAGGGAAATGCACTTTCATTTGGTCATCGAAACCAGGCGACGAAGGTCATCTCGGATCTACCGCCAGGGCTGGTGCGACTGTCTCGGATTCCCCATGCGATTGTGGTAATTCTGAGCTCGGTCAACACACTATCTCTCGGGCCGGTCTAAACTGGATACTGGCATTGGTTTGCGGCATCATCACGTCTTTCAGTCATTGGAAGCAGCTGGTCAATCGCAAGCTCACCATTTCGCATCTTTGTGGCAACGAAGAATGCCGCGAGCCGGCACATCTGCGTCTTGAGAACCTGGCAAAGGAGAACAACCGCAAGCACTGCCATGAGTTCAGGATTTGCGAGCGTGGTCAAGAGCCGCCCTGCCTCGCGAGTCTCGCCATGGATCTGAAGGCCCGCCGCGCCTTCGCTCTTCAATTGGACAAGGACTGCATGCAATTTGACGTGAATGCCTGTCCCTTTCCTGGCTGCCATTATCGGGTCCCTGGCAATCTCACCAAGGGCACGGGTGTGACATACATGAACCAACAGATGGCGCTGGCGCTGGGTCTGGTGCTGATGACACATGCTGATGTGCATCAGGAGCTGTGAACGGTTGGGTTTCTGACGCACCTCTGCTGAGGTCTACTTACTGGTCTATTTGACATCTGTACCTATGTATATCCATAGTCCGAGGAATCGACCTCGATCGCTCCTCGATTAGAACCACTTTGTAGTCCACTGTATCTTCCGTGCCACCAAGACTGTCGGTATGAGTGCAGCGAACAAGCGGAAAGTATTTCTATGAACGTCTCGCTCGTTTGCAAGGCCTGAGTTCGATGCGTCCTCATGCCGACTGACACTGCTGCGGCTGCGAGCAACGCGGACATGAGGACCGCAACGGTGAGGATTAACCGAGGAAGCCACGTCATTATGGGAATCAGTGGTGTGTGGACGAGATCAGGAGCGGACTGTTCAGATAGGAGAGGAAACTTGTCGCGTTGGAGGGCTCGTGGAGTTTGAAGGACATGTGTGTGAATCAGAAGTGAAGAGGAATTGATTTGTGCACCGTGGTTGGGATACAGGCGTTCGCACGCGAGAAACGGACACCTTTCAAGGTTAATATTGATGAATCTCGATAAGAAGGAGCTCCGGGTATTGGCCAGAAGACCTTTGTCGTACCTTTGTGATGGATGCGATGTTCTGTTATCCATAACAGCGTCACTGAGACTGCATAGAGCGCTACCGAGACCTTCTGTGTAGGGATACGACTGGCGGGGCACGGGGCTGCAGGGATCGGTGATGTACTGCCCGCGACTCGTGTTGCCCACTGGACCAATGGCCCGGTCTTGAAAATTTACTACATTCAGCAAATATGTCACCCCCTCGCGGCCGTAGTCTAGACGCTGTGCATTCTTGCACTGACGATCCTAGACCCTCCGCGCATGAGATCAACCATCATACACACTACACACACGCCTACAGCGTCTCTTTTGGGCCTCGGCCGTAGCACTGGTAGCTGCTGCACGTAATGCACGCTCCGCACTTGACAAAAAACAGCACCATTGCGGTCCGGCCGATCGCGCTTTAAGCGGCACTGAAACCATAACCTCAATCCTCTATTCCGAACCGAACGCCCTTTTACGATCATACGACATTCGCAACGCTTCTCGCGCGTGCAGCCTAGCTGAGAACTTGAAGCCTGTCGAACCGTCATGAGCGATTCTCACCCGAGGATTGTGACCGTACCAACACTACTCCAGGCCCCCGAAGAAATCTATAGGGAACCGAGAACTCAAGGAACTCAATGGACTCGGGGGACTCAGCATCGCCGACCAGACCCGTTCTACATCACCTCGACGTACTCTGCGCTCCTCGTCTGCCGCGCCTGAGCCAGGCCCACTACAGCAAAGGCCATCTCAGAAAGCAAGAGCAAGGGAAAAAGGAAGGATCTAGCACCAGCCATCAAGGAATCAGCACCAGAACCAAAAGCCGCGTTATTTGGGACCGGTGGTCACGGGCTAGTTCCTGAACCGACATCTGAGACGCAGTCGCCCACTCCGTCGCATCCCTCCGTTCGGACATTCCCACCCTGACTCGTCCATCGACTCCTTCTCCCTCAACATCACCATTCCGAGCCCGCACGCCACTGCAACTACTCTCATTCGCCAGTTGTCATACCTCGCGAAGAAGAGGGAGAGATTGCTGTACCGACCCTGTTCGCCTCGCCCCGACGACTTGTTGAAATTGAAGAATCTTTGTCGACGACGGGCTCGTCTTCGTCACTACCACCCAGCTCTCTGGTACGTCCTCTATCCCCACACACCAACCATTTCTCTCCTCGTCGCTTGACCCTTCCACCAGCCATGGCCGCCCCAGCCCCCAGCATCACAGCCAGGTCCTGCTCCGGGACCGACGGAACCATATTCCAACAACCAGTTTGGCTGGGATGCACTGATCGTGCTAGAAATAGTTTGGCATCTCCGCCTGTCCCAGAGAACCCTGCAGAAGACCCCGCTGAGTCCGTCGTTCCAGCCGCGGAGTCCGTCGTCCACTCCATGAATTCTCTAGACAATCATGCCTTATGGGCCTTTCTCACTCGGTGAAGGCGAGATCCCTCTGTCATCTTGCTACAAGTGAAAGCCCGTTTAAGCTGCTCTACGGGACTCACCTGCGCATCTATACCTCTATCCTCAGCACCTCTGTCCCTTTTAAATCTGCTCAGGAATTCCTGCGCGACTGCAATAACGCACGCGCTCAAGCTAAGACGGCTCTTAAACTCGCCTAAGTTCGTATAGCCATCTACTACGACTGCCGCCACTCGCCAATCCCTATAAATGACCTCACTTACCTAAGGAACGGTTGAGTTTCCGACCGCCGCCGGCCATTGCCAGCGGCGGTCATCTGTGCTGAGGTCTGCTCGCCCAACTTGAGTAGCAGAAAGCATAGAGTAAGGGCGCGTCGGCAGAAAAGGGCCCTAAACTGAAAATGAATCGAACCTCCACGTAATCGTCCTGCCAGTAATATTTCTAATCTGGTATGCCCTTTGCGTCAATATCCTCACCGCCGCCTCCGTTGCTGTAGTAGCTCCTAGCTCCACAGGTGGCGCTGTGCTGCACTGCAATAATGTTAAGAAGTCATAGGAGATTCGCAGAGGTCTTCGTGCATAGTTAAGACTGCTTTGCACATATAATAGAGTGCTAAGAACCTCCAAGAGGCAACATGTGTAGCAAATTTCAGCACTAGTAGCACTTGTGGTTATTCAGGATGCACTCAACCAGGCTTAGAGTAGATAGGTAGAGAACAAAGAATTGCAGCGAGTATTGTACCTAGATAACCTCAGATTGTACATGCTAAGGACATGGTTCGTGGTAAAGCGTTGCCAGGCAATTACAATGCTTCTAGCGTGATCTTCTCCGACGCGCGTTATCCACAACGAGGACTTTTGCTGATTGTAGTTCGGTTTGATAAATCGGGTGCATCGCAGTATTACCGCCGAAGGCCAGCCGAAAGGATACTGTTTTGCATTCCGTATGGAAGTGGGTCGAAAACACGGAGATCGACTGGAAAACTCGCCCGGACAGGATGGGACCGAAGGCAATGTCGCGGGCGATGGATGGAGCCTCGGGAGTACTCGCAACTTACTGATTGCGTGGCAAGGTACGGGTCTAGTGGCATTGCCACTGCAACCCACCCATGTACCATTATTTGGTGATGGGACGCCGGCGCAATTTGAATTTTCGATGCTGCCGAGTTGGGCATAGCAGGCTAATCACAACATGCGCTCCACCAATGTCGTTATTGACGAGACTGCATTCCAGTTGTGATAAATACAGTGCGGACGAGTGCGAGGAGTATCGCCATACCCGACAACCACAGCCATGGCTTCAGCTGCGGAACGCATCACAAGCGCTGAGCTTAACGACAACAAGCTCAGCGCCCAGACGTCGAGCGAAGACTTTAGCGTCTCTGGCATGACGTCACCAGAGAACACGAAGTCAGGGGTCGGTGCGGCCATAACACCATCAACACTCGACCAGGAAGACAACACCGCCATTGTTGAGGAGGAAGCCCACGATGATCCGGAGATCGCCCAATTACCGCTCATCGTCCGCCAACTCGTGTCGCTCGACGATGACACGACGCTTCCCACCATAACATTCCGCTACTTCGTTCTCGCGGTCGTGTTTGTCGTCCCAGGAGCCTTCTTGTCGCAGATGAGCCATTTTCGCACGACTCAAGCACCCTACTCGATCTTCTTCGTACAGATTGCCTGCCATTATGCCGGTCATTTCCTTGCGGACTACCTTCCTGCTTGGACGGTGAAGCTTCCTTTCGGGTGCAGCTTCAATCTGAATCCAGCACCATGGAGCATCAAAGAACACGTCCTTGTCACTCTCACAGCAGCTTCAGGCGCCACTTACAACCTCGCATACACGCCTATATCCATGGCCGAGCTGTACTACGATACTAAGATCGACTCTGCGGTTGCCGTTTTCTTTATGATGGCAATCGTGTGGGTTGGCTATGCCATCGCCGCGATTGCTCGGACCATGTTATTGTGGGAGCCTGAGTACATTTGGCCTCAAGCACTTATGCAGACGACTCTGTTTGAGACTTTCCGTAAACAAGACCGCCAGAGCCGCCTGGCAAAACGCCAGATGATTGTGTTCTTTTCTTGCTTAATCGGAATGACCCTATGGCAGTTCCTGCCCGAATACGTGTTTCCCATGACATCTTCGCTGGCGTTTCTATGTTGGGTGGCGCCCAAAAACCGCGTTGCCAACTTCATTGGTTCCGGGCTCGGAGGCATGGGGTTTTTGAACTTGTCCTTGGATTGGTCCAATATCAATTGGAACGGATCCTCGATATTGATCACACCATTTTGGACTCAGACTATTTTGTTCCTCGCCTTTGCCTTCAACTGCTGGGTGCTCCTTCCAGCAGCGAAATGGGGTAAGTTAGGCTCGTACAAGCACGGCTTGATGTCGAATTCGCTTCTTACTGCAAATGGTACAAAGTATCCGACACTCGAAATCATCAACCCGGACTTCAGCCTAAACCACACTGCATATGAAGAGCATGGGCCGGTTTTCATGGGCCTTCAGAATATCTGGGCGACCTTCTTTAGCTACGCGAAGCTACCCTCGGCCTTTGTGTGGGTGGCAACGTTTGGTGCATCGTCCATTATCGCAACCTTGAAGAAGAACAAGCTTGCGCGAAGAGCCCGTAAGGAAGCTGCGAAGCACCATTCGGCTAATGGGTTTGTTGCGCCAAACATCCATCACCAATATACTGACCGGCTCAACGTCCTGCAGCGGTCGTACAAGGAAGTGCCAGCATGGTGGTTTGCCCTTTTGTTCGTTGTAGGGGCTGTCATCATATTTGCCATCGTCGGGGCAGGTCATCTCTTCGTGCCAGTCTGGACTGTGATAGTTGGTCTCGCCACAGGTGTGGTGGTTGTTGTGCCGCTTGGCTACCTTTATGCAATCTCAAACTACCAAGTCGCGATCGGCGACTTCAACGAGCTTATGTATGGTTACATGGTTCAAACGAAAGCGGGCACAGGACATCACCACCCTTGCGGGCCGTCCGTATATGGAAGCATCGCCGGCGATGCGTGGTACCGAGCGCAATACATGCTCCAAGATCAGCGCATTGGCCACTATATGCATATTCCCCCTCGGACGGTCTTCTTCAGCCAGATCTTCGGCAGTATATTAGGCATACCGATCAATTACGGCGTCATACGATGGGTACTGAACACCAAATTCGACTACCTCTCCGGCAAGAAGACGGATCCCCTTCATCAGTGGACTGGGCAGTCTCTTGTGTCATCGAACAGCCTTGGAGTGCAGTATGCAATCATTGGTCCGAAGCGGATGTTTAGCCAGGCAATCTTCCGACCACTTCCGTACGCATTTCTCTTTGGTGCTCTTATGCCCCTTGTCTTTTACGCATTGCACCGAGCTTTCCCCAAGTCCAAGCTCAAGTTCCACCTTTGGAATACCACAATCTTCTTCTCCGGTATGGCAGTATTTTACGGAAACCTGTCCACCGGATACTTCAGCGCGTACGTTGGCGGGTTTATTGCCATGTACTGGTTCTTTCGACACCGCTTCCAGATCTGGAAGAGGTACAACTACATCGTGGCCGCTGCTCTGGATGCGGCGTTTAACCTGAACATGCTGCTGATCTTCTTGTTCTTCGGCAGTGGCAAGCAGATCAAAATGCCAAACTGGTGGGGAAACAATGTAGATAGTGTCGAAAGATGTTTTGCGTCCGATTGATTATAAGGAGAATAGGTCATTTGGCTGACAGCTCGCGGTGCGACTAACCGGCTTCAATGTATTTTTTTGTGCCATTGATTTTATACTTCAATCATATTCGCGCTACCTAAATTGCTCACTAGTCCTTTCTGGCTTTCCACACCTTACTGTACCCTTGCAGCTCCGTGAGACAACAGATCTACCGCATCCACAGGCGCAGATAACTGCGACTGCTGCAAGGGTAGTAAAGATAACGTAAATACAGCATCATAGAGGCCTTCGATGCATTATAAAGGTTGTACTACAGAGACAAAGACACGCGAAGGCATCCAGGGTTGTCACACCGGAAATATCGAGGTGCAGTACAGGAAGACTACCAAAAGCTTACTCAGCAGGCCTCACTGATGCCTTCACCATGACAGCCGCCGTTTGCCTCACGGAACCCCCACCATAATAACAGCCTTTGCCACCTTCCTAAGGCACCACCCCATTTTCAATACGAGTTAGAGCCCCCGCCGCGCTACGATGGCATCGACAAAGCTGCCCAAAATCCCTCTCGAGGTAGACGGAGCCCGCATGACGCTAGGATATTCCGTGGACTCTACACCTGAGAACCTCAAGAAAATCTGGGTCACTATGAGTCGCATCTCGAAGAGCAAAAGTATCGGCAAGACACACCGCTCAGCTTGCTTCTATGACGATGATACCAAGGCCACACTCGCGATGGTCAAGTGGGATACAGTACCGAAGGAGATCCGCAACAAAGCGAAAGGAAAGCAGATCACACAATACACGTTTCTGAAGTTCACTTTGCCAATCTGGCTTGAGAAGTGCGAGACCGACGAGAGCGACGACAACAGGATAGGCGTCGACCCAGATCTCAAGAAGCGCAAGCGTCCCAGCACATTCTCCAACGTCAATTTGCCGAGACGCAAGAAGCGGCAAGATGTCCTGACACCGGACGCCGCTCTGAAAATGAGCAAGGAGGAGGGCAAGGAGTTGCGCCGCCAATTTGATGAATTGGGCAAAGACATCCCTACGGAGAAATTGGTCGATATGAGAAGCGCATTCGCCCTAGTTCACCCAAACAAGCGCATGCCATCCGAGAAGCTTCTCATCGAGTCACGTCAATGGGCCGTCGAGGTCAACGAGAAGCCAAGCGACAACGTCGAATTCATCCTGTTCATGACAGAAGCGAAGGAAGGCGAAGAGAATGGCGGTGATGGAAGCGAAGCGGATAGCTCGAGCGACGGCGATGTCGACGACATGGAGAACGACGTCATGAAGAGCGACGACATGGAGAACGATGGCATGGAGAACGACGGCGTGGAGTACGATGGCGTGGAGAACGGTGGGGTGGGGGTGGGTGGAAAGGAAACGGACAGCGAGACCGAAGACGACAGCGAGCCTGAAGCCTGGAAGAAACTTTCCTGGAAGGAGCGTGCAGACGTGCTCAGAAGATTTATATAAGGCACCTAAGAGCATCCGACCATCCGCTACGACGGCCACCAGGCTTCAAGCAAAAGAGAGGATCGGGAACCATGTATACTAGCCCACATCGCTACACCATGTAGCTGAGCGACACTATCGGGTCTTGCTCACGAGACACGGAGCCAGAAAGGCCATAGTCTTCAAGTGCTCTGGGCCAATTGCATCGAGCGCAATCTGACACTATTCATCTTCATCACTATCTTGCATCTTGGTGCAGAGCCTGCGTTCCTCATGGTCGGCATCGGATCTTGCCATAGCGTATGACATCCTCATCTACGAGATAGTAGCCTTGAAAGTCAATGAACCACGTCACTTACCACCTCTTCTGGCTTATCACTGTTCCCATGCCTTGACTTGTGCCAACTTCGTTTTGATAACCTCGCCACGGTCTAGCAAACTCATTGCCTTGCCAGACTTTAGACCACGAAGATCCATGATCGTCGTTTCAATGGAGTTGCTGGCGAGAAAAGGATAGATTCTCACCAACTGCTGCTGCGGTAGACGCACCACCCGATCAGTGCACTGTTCACCGGATGCTGGATTATAGCAGGGAGTGAGATGCATGACTCCATCGGCGCTCGCAAAACTCCTTCCAAACCCTCCGCTTCGGTTGCTCAAGTGGAATGGGGCACCTTGTATCCTTTTTGAGCCTTCTTGACATTCGCTTCGTGTTTGAGCACGACGCGTAGCTGTAGATGTGTGCATAAATTTCGACTGTAATGATAACCTCGATGCAGTCATTGTATAAGCTTTGACCTCCTAGGGAGAATAACTTCAGATTAGAAAGGGGACCATGTGACATACCCGTCCACATTATCGTCCTTTGGCTCAATTAGGTTCCAGTATGGCCACTGTCTTCGCTGTGGTGGTAATGACGATACGTGTACTTCACAAGAAGGTTCAAATACTATTCGAGTGAAAAAGGAGCTTTGTCAATTGGAAGAGCGCGGATGGGTGACGTTGCATTCTACCGATGTTTTGGATGTTTTGGAGGAGATAATCAATTTTGTTCTTGATTGGTCCAACGCAGTCGACCGAAGAAGGAAGGAGCCCAGAAGCTTGGGAAGAAGGGCTGCGCCCCACTGCGCGTGATTGCACTGTATGCAGTTGATGCGAAGCTGCCGGATTGAAATCGCATTGAGGGGATTGTGTATCATGAGCGTGAGGTGTGACATCGAGTCACGGAAGTATAGGGAAGTTTCTCCATGTCCCTAGCTGGCGAAAGGGAGTACAAATAGCTTCCACAACAGCGCGACGGGTCAGGAGACGCTATTCAAGGGTTCGCGTGATCTGGGGTTTTCGCGTGGGGTTGGGGCGGAGTGCGGGGAAGCTGGAACCATCGGCAAAACACAACGCGAAGCAGGACGCGGCCCAAAGGTACCGCCTTATGTACCTCCTTGCTTCGCATACCGTGGCACCTCCGGCGCTTCCCTCTCAGCCTCAACCCTTCCGCGCCAGCTAGCCTTGTCCTCCACCCAAACCAGTTGCCAGCAGATGCGGGTCCAGGACGTCTCCCTTTGCTCGCCTATATCCGAGACAGCAACATGAGTACCTCCGCCAACTGTCTCGCCGGCTATAGGGCGCTTGCCTCTCGTCCATCGCGGGGCAGCGTACCCAGTCTGAAGCTGTTTGCTTCAGTATTCGCCATTCGCACGGGTCCAGGGATTCAGCGGGAGATCCACTCGAAGAATGTTCAGCTTCAGCAACCTACTGCAGGTGTGCGGAGCCTTAGCCGGCCACGATCGCTGCACCTGCAGCCGTATGTCTCGCAGGCCACTGCAATCGCCCGTTACGCAACCCATGCTGCGGAGCCGCCTCGGGATGACGATGCGGAGCTGCCAACTAGCCCGCCTTTCTCTTCAGGGAAATACAGCACCATCACTATAGGCATTCCGAAAGAGAGTTATCCCGGAGAACGCCGAGTTGCCATTACTCCCCAGAATGTGGCGCTCCTACTCAAGAAGGGCTTCTCACGTGTTCTCATTGAGCGAGGCGCTGGTGTCGAAGCTCAATTCACGGACGAAGCTTACGAGCAAGCTGGAGCCAAAACTGTTGATCGCAGGAGTGTTTTCTCTGAGAGCGACATTCTCCTCAAAGTCAGATCACTCAGCATCGATGGACCAGATAGCGAAGTCGATGCCATCCGCGAGGGTGCAACCGTTATTTCCTTCCTTTACCCTGTTCAAAACAAGCCCGTTGTAGACCGCATTGCATCTAGAAAAGCCACTGCATTCGCCATGGATATGGTTCCCCGCATTTCTCGTGCCCAGGTTTTCGATGCATTGAGCTCGATGGCCAATATTGCCGGATACAAGGCCGTCCTGGAGGCTTCCAACACGTTTGGCCGGTTTCTCACTGGCCAGGTTACCGCTGCTGGAAAGATCCCGCCATGCAAAGTTCTCGTTATTGGAGCCGGTGTGGCTGGTCTTAGCGCCATTGCTACGGCTCGTCGTATGGGTGCTATCGTCCGCGGGTGTGTAGCTCCTTATTATATGTATTCTCTGAAATGATAAGACTAACACTCCTCCCAGATTCGATACTCGCTCCGCTGCTCGTGAGCAAGTGCAATCCCTAGGCGCTGAATTCATTGAAGTCGACATCAAAGAAGATGGCTCTGGAGCTGGCGGTTATGCTAAGGTCATGTCCAAAGAGTTTATTGAAGCTGAGATGAAGCTGTTCTACGAACAGTGTCGAGAAGTCGACATTGTCATTACCACAGCTTTGATTCCAGGCAAACCAGCTCCAAAGCTCATTACTAAAGCTATGCTCGGCGCTATGAAACCCGGTTCGGTCGTTGTTGATCTTGCCGCTGAGGCAGGTGGTAATTGCGAGGCTACCGTGCCCGGCAAACTTGCCAAATACGACGGCGTGTCCATTATCGGTAAGTTTCTCGTCTTGCTCATGTGACCAATTGCTGAAAGAAACTCAGGCTATACTGATCTTCCGTCTCGTCTACCAACACAATCATCGACGCTCTACTCGAACAACGTCACTAAGTTCCTTCTGTCCCTGGTCCCTCAAGATAAGAAAGAAAAGTACTACGACGTCGATCTCACTGACGAAGTTACCCGTGGTGCGATTGTCACTTACGATGGCCGTATCCTTCCACCAGCACCTCGACCTGCACCGCCTCCAGTTCAAGCCAAGGCCGCTCCTTCGCCCGCTGACCAGGCCGCCAACATCGTCGCCCTTACTCCATGGCAGACTCAATCTCGACAAGTCGCTGGCGTCACTGCCGGTATGACGACGGCGCTCGCGCTTGGCAAATTTACTGGACCACTCTTCATGAGCAACGCATTCACCTTCGCCTTGGCTAGTATGATCGGGTACCGTGTCGTATGGGGCGTTGCTCCAGCTCTGCATTCACCGCTGATGAGTGTCACCAATGCCATATCTGGAATGGTTGGTATTGGTGGTCTTTACATCATGGGCGGTGGTCTCCTGCCGGAGACCATCCCTCAAACACTTGGTGCGCTGTCCGTCTTGCTAGCCTTTGTCAATGTGTCCGGTGGATTCGTTATCACAACCAGGATGCTGGATATGTTCAGGCGACCAACTGATCCCAAGGAATATCCACTGTTATACGCCATTCCTGCCGCAATCTTCGGTGGTGGTTTCATATATGCTGCTTCGACTGGTATGGCCGGTCTCGTGCAAGCAGGATATCTCGTTAGTAGTCTTCTCTGTATGACCTCGTTGTCTGGGTTGGCCTCGCAGGCTACAGCTCGACGCGGTAACATCCTGGGTATACTCGGTGTATTCTCCGGTATCCTTGCATCGTTGGCTGTAGTAGGCTTCTCGGGAGAAACACTTACACAATTCGCTGGTCTCGCGACGGTCGGCAGCATCATCGGAATGGCCATTGGACGACGTATCACTCCGACTGGGCTTCCACAAACTGTCGCAGCCCTCCACTCTGTCGTTGGTCTTGCTGCGGTACTCACCAGCATCGGCAGTGTCCTCGGCCACGAAGGCGCTGACATCTCCACCCTCCACATGGTCTCCGCATACCTCGGCGTCATCATCGGCGGTGTGACGTTTACAGGAAGTATCGTCGCCTTCCTCAAGCTCGCCGCCAAAATGTCCTCCCGACCTATCAATCTCCCCGGCCGACATCTCATCAACGGCAGTCTCCTCGGTGCCAACATGGCTACCATGGGCGCTTTCCTCGCCTGGGCACCCGGCGCACCCTTAGTCGGCGCAGCATGTCTCTGCGGCAGTGCAGCACTCAGTTTCATCAAAGGGTACACCACCACAGCCGCCATCGGCGGCGCAGACATGCCCGTCGTCATCACCGTCCTCAACGCATACTCCGGCTTTGCACTCGTAGCAGAAGGCTTCATGCTCGACAACTCTCTCCTAACTACCATCGGCGCACTAATCGGCGTATCCGGCTCCATTCTCTCATACATCATGTGCGTCGCCATGAATCGTTCATTGACTAACGTGCTCTTCGGCGGCATCGCGCCCACCGCACAATCAGACACCAAGATTGAAGGCGAGATCACTAAAACTACGTCTGACGAAACAGCTGAAATGTTACTCAACGCCGAGAACGTCATCATTGTACGTCCTACCCCTATCCCAAACTAACCACTCCATCATTACTAACCCATGTGTGTTCCCAGGTCGTCGGCTACGGCATGGCCGTCGCAAAAGCCCAATACGCAATCGCCTCCTTCGCCTCGATGCTCCGATCCCGGGGCATAAACGTGCGATTCGCAATCCACCCCGTCGCGGGGCGCATGCCAGGCCAATGCAACGTGCTTCTCGCCGAAGCCAGCGTACCCTACGACATAGTTCTCGAAATGGACGAAATCAACGACGATTTCCCAGACACGGATCTTACCCTTGTTATCGGCGCGAACGACACTGTGAATCCGATTGCGCTGGAGCCGGGTAGTGCGATTGCGGGGATGCCGGTGCTGCATGCGTGGAAGAGTAAGGGGGTTGTGATTATGAAGCGTGGGATGGCGAGTGGGTATGCGGATGTGCCGAATCCGATGTTTTTTATGGAGGGGACTAAGATGTTGTTTGGGGATGCGAGGGAGAGTTGTGATGGTGAGTTTTGACCCGCCCTTTGCTGGTGGTAGATGTGCTGACTTGTGATTTAGCTATTAAACGCGCATTGGAGGAGAAGGTCAAGGGCTTGTGAGATGGGTGATGAGGATCGTGCAGGCCAGAAGTCTTCTGGAAGGCATGCTTCACACCATGTCAGGACACGTTGGATTTCCCGGGATGCGTTTTTCTTCCTACGTTGTGGAACGCATAGCATCACAATCAACCTCTACAAAACCAAATTTATTCATTTCTACATCAACACACCCATCCCTCGCAACCTACTCATCCTTCCCAACCTTAATCTCAAGCACATCCTTCCCCGGCGCAACCTTAACCAACTCCAACACCGCCGCAAAATTCTCATCCGTGATAATCGTATGCTTGGGCCACATGCTCGCATCCCTCGTCTTCGTGTCCCAGTGCATCTTGATTTCTTGGATCGTTTCCTTCTGGTCGGCTTTCTTGTGCTTGGCCATGACTATTTCTGGTCAGCGGGATATTCGTTAGGTGTGAATAGAACGCGAACTGCAAGGATGGTGGAAGGAGGAGTAGTTGGAAGAACTACTCAGATCGACGCTTCGATGGCCTTGGATTCGATGTGATAGGATTGCTCGCGATGGGATTGCTTGGAATCGGAGTACTCGCAATAGGGTTACTCCGAACCGGATTGCTCGCGATAGGGTTACTTTTGACCGGGTTCGAAGGAATTGGATTCGACGGCGGCGCAGGCGTAGATCGTGTCATATCGAACCCAACCCAAGGACCAGAATGCAACAAAAGATGGTATCAAAAGAATCAAGAAAAGCTACGCACACTCTTCGCAATTAGGACTACTCGCAATAGTAGCCGTAATCTGCTTATTCAGCGCTTTGAGCGTGGGCTTGCTTGAAGTATCGAGCAAGATGACCTCGTGCCTGTTTGACGGCGGGAGCGTGAAGATGAGGGGGATGGACATGATTTATAGCTGCGTGTCGTGCGGTGGTCAGATGGGTGATAAAAAGTGGATTTTGGAGGATCGCTGCTGATGTCGAGATAGCGGTTTGAGGTTGATGGAGATGGGGACGACGAAAGGGCCTTCTTTTGTTGCTCGTGAGGTAGGTATTTCAAGCTTGACTGCCATGTGCGACGGAGATGTACGTCATTGGCAAGGGTTCACGACGCGGTGCGGATCTGCGATTCGCGAGCGTTGGACAGGGGTCGGAACGTGGCTTCCCCGCCAATGCGAGGCTTCTGATGCTCACTCACAGAGTTCGGTGATGAATTTGAAGAGATGTTTTCTTAGCCGCTCCTGAGGTCGTACTACTATGGTCCTCCTGATGCCACATGCGCAGACTATATCCATACAGAAAACATTACTTGAAAGCGAAACTCCGAGCTCGCGCACCTGCCATTGGCGGCGACGTGAGATGCCATACATGAGATGGAGGGTATCCGAAAAATGAAGCGACTTGCCGACCCGAGATGACCAGAAACGAATAAAAGAGGCGCCAATAAACCTGAAATGACCCAGCCTTCACTACCTTTTGAGACGTGGCGATGAGAAAGACCCCACATGCGGACGGGAGGGAAGAGCACAAAAGGAAGCAGCGACTCATCTACTTGTCGCTTGGATTCGAGATCATTTGTTGCCAGTGAACGAGGTCACGGCTCAGGTCATCCATCATCTGTGTGGTGCTGAGGTGCTTGAACTTGTCTAGGTCGCCGATTTCGTCCTTGACTTCGTCTGGAGGCGTTGTACCGTTCGTAAGTGTAGCTGCAGCTTGGACAGCCAAAGAGGAGACAGACTTCTCGCCTGCCATCTCAACCTGCCGCTGAGCAATGTAATTTTGCATGGCGCCAGCCGGTCGTCGTATGTCATTCCAGGAGAGTTTTTGTAGTCTCCAGTTCTTTGATTTGACTGGCTTCCCTCCCGGCGCCCCGTCGCTGCTATCATGTCCGTTGCTTATGCCGTTCGCGCCGCTCGGCTGAGGCGAATGTGGTGCGTCACCTGCAGGCGATGCGCCGTTTGTGGCAGGGGCAGTATCTCGTGAGTACTGATTCCGACCGAGCCGGCCACGGGCTTTCTGTGGGGGACGACCGCCTCTTCGTGCTGGTGGCGCGGGCTTCAAATCTGTCGAAGCGACTTCTGGAGCTGCCGGCTCGACGACTAATGGCGCCATTGGGGTCTCGTCTTGAGGCGTGGGGTCGGGCGTGGGCTCAGAGTTATCGAACTCTGGAGGGTGTGAGCTTTGGTCTCCGGTAATTTATGGGTGTTACATACCGTCCGCTTTCCTGCGCTCTGCACGGCCTTTCCGCCTGTTTGCAGCTTCAGTGCGCTCCTTTTCTCGTTCCTTTTCGCGCAGCTCCTTCTGGTGCTGGCTACGTGCTGCGGCGCCGCGCGGTTTCTGCTTGGGCGCAGATGCTCTTGTGCTGTCGTCTTCGGACTCCAGAACAGGCGAGCCGCTGGGCGATCGAGAGCCAGTGCGCTGGCGTTTGACTTCGGGTTTGATCCTGTGACAAAGCTCGTCAGCGCCCGTTTTCGCTAGAACGATGTAGCAGCAAGCGACTCACTCCTCGCTATCTTCGCGGCTCCGCTTCTTGCGGTTGCCAGACTCTGACTCGGGCGCGCCCTCTTGCTTGCTCTCCTCAATGACCTTCCTGAGCACCTCATCCTCATCGTATGCAGCCCTGCTGTTCATGGTGGATCTTCGCTTGCCAAACGAATCCACGCTAGCGCGGGAACTGCGATCTTTGTCTCTGCCAGACTGTCTCTCGGAGTCTTTCGATACAGACGATTTCCGGCCCTTGCCGTGTTGCGAGTCGTAGACGGGGAGGTAGCGAGAGTACTTTTGACTGCAGGAGAATGTGTCAGCGCACTGTTCTGAACGATTGCCTAGTGCCCAGTTGCAGGCAGGCGTGGTTTGGCCACCTTGGAGGTGCATCGCATTGGCAGCCAAAGTGGATCCAGAGGCAATGCGAATGCCTGGAGAGAGCTTGTACGTACCCCTTCGAACTTGTCATAACCTTGTGAAGGTCTTTTCTGCACTCCTCGCAGAAGTACTCGTCTGGGCTGGCTTCCTCCTGCATGATGCCGACGCAGCCACCATGCTGCCAGACCTTGCAGACGTCGCATTGGATGAACAAGCCACCTAGATCGTCACCTTGAGCGTCAGAGTCTGTTGGGGCAGAACTAGACTTGCCAGCATCCGATGGCGGACCCGGGTACTCTTGGTAGCCACACACGCAGCGTGTGATCTCGTCTTCCTCGGCTATGTCGTCTTCGAGCTCATCGTCGAGCTTGGCCGTGTCGTCTTCGTCGACGTCTTGTTCGCGTGTTCGGCGTCGGGTCAGCGGCGGTTCGATCTGCGAGCCGCGAGGAGGCTCTTCGGGCTCTTCTGACGAGAGCGAATGCGGGGTCAACGACTTTTGCGGCGACGACTGCTTGTTGTTCGTTCTTCCGGCTCGATCAGTGCGCGCTGACGAGACAGAGGATGAGGAGGTGCTGTGTGCCGTCGCGACGCTCGGTGGGGGCTGGGTGGTGCGCGCTCGCGATGAACGGCGCGGCGACATTATGGCAGAATTAGCGCTCTCGAGAGAGCCGCAGCGTGGCGCGAATGCCTCTGCACGAAGCGGGAGGTGGAGGATGACGCTGTGTGCGCCGGGAGGAGGACTGGTAGGACAGGGTGAGAATGACACAAGAGAGCCAATTCAAGCGGGCACCAAGCTGGTACAGAGCTTGCACGTGGGGCTGTGGTCGCGATCGTGCTGGGATTCGCGATTGTAACGCTCAGGACGGCGTGGGCGTGGACGGCGGGAGCGCTGCTGCGGTGACGCTGCAGATGCGGAGAGGGCGGGAAAAGCTCCCACGAGCTTCACAGAGCGGCGACAGTGTGGATTGGCGACGACAGAGAGATGGCGAGGGGCAACGGAAACATGGTCTGGTGTCGGGGACGTGTCTAGGGCGCGGTGCCGGAGCAATGATGCGGGAGGAGAGGAGCTGCCCGGCGAGGAGCAAAATCGCCGAGTCCCTTCACCCCAGCAGTAGCGGGCGGACGCGAAGTGACTGACCGCCCGCGAATACTGCCGGCACGTGACCCACGCCTGCAGAGGGTGTCTTCGCCCTCGGCACCGCCAGGTCGGGCTCATTTTGGAGGCTGGGACGGAAAAGGTCGAGCGAGAGCAGATGGCTGCATCTCCGCATCTTTGCAGAGCTCAACAGCAGTATTGAGCGAGGAAGAGGGGTGCAGGCGCTGCTGGCAGGAACGGGCGGTGACAGAGGTGTCGCGATTCAAAGCCGAAGAAGCGCGCTTACCTAGCTCGTTCCTCCTGATTCGTACGAGCGTCACTGTGCGCTGATTGGAACACCACGTCACTCGAACATTATACAGCACAACGCCAATATTTGCATTCTCAAAACTTAAATGTGGGGAAATTCATCAAATGCATTCTTTTGAAATGAAACAATGTATGCAAATTATGTCGGCTCTTCTGCCTACTTTGGTATCATGTACTCAATCGCTTACTGAACAGTCACCGCGTGTGCGCCCTTCAACGGCGCACCATTTACACCCTTCTTATCCACGCCATTTGCAGCCGGTCGCAATTTTGCGTCCTTGGTCATGCCATTGATGGTGCCGTTGAAGGTCAAGCCCTTGATACCATCATAACCCTTCTCGCCTGTCGCCTTCTCTAGACGACTCGCCATATCCTCGGATACTTCCCTGAAGATAGAGATCTGGCGCCTGATGATCTCCTTGTCGGTGCAGTTCTCCATGTGGCCGCTGATGTTGCTAATCCATCGCTCGCGGGCAGGCTCGTCGAAAACCTTCTCCCACAGTGCGCGGGGTGCATTGAAGTCTTCGGGCCTGATCTCGGTCAAGAAGGTGACAGCCTTGCCAGTGAACTGGTTGTGCACCTGGTCAACATCGACCTTGCGCTCGCGGAAACCCACAGGCTCAATCGATGAAAGATAGTTGGGACGAGATCCCTGGTTATAGAACGCCATGTTGCCATCGCGCTGGAAGTTGGCCATGCGGTATGGAACGCGAGGCTGGTTGACCGGTAACTGCTGGTAGTTGGCGCCGATGCGGTGACGGTGTGTGTCTGGGTAAGAGAAGAGACGAGACTGGAGAACAGGGTCCACCGAGGGCTCGATACCGGGAACGAGATGCGACGGGCTAAATGCAATCTGCTCGATCTCGGCGAAGTAGTTTCGCACGTTCTCGTTCAAGATGAACTCGCCAACCTTGCGCAGTGGGAACTGACCCTGAGGCCAGACGTGTGTGAGGTCGAAGACGTTGATGCCCTGCTTCTCCCAGACCTCTTCGGCCTCGGTGGCGGTCATCGTCTGGACCATGACGTCCCAGCCGGGGAAGTCACCCTTCTCAATAGAGTTGTACAGGTCCTTTGTCGAGTAGTCTGGGCCATAACTGAACGAGTCCTCCTGTGTGATGAAGCCAGTGCCCTGCTTCGACTTGAAATGGAGCTGCATGTACACCCAGTCGCCGTTCTTGTTGACAAGTTTGTGTGTGTGGCCAATATACCCGTGCATCTTGCGGTAGCCGTCTGGGATACCACGGTCACCAAACAGGATCATAAACTGATGGACTGATTCGGGGTTCTGTGATGCGTAGTCCCAGAACAGCGTCGAGTCGTCGGCGTGTGTAAGATGTGTCGCGGGATGGCGCTTTTGTGCTATTGATAGTCAGTAACTGTGCCATGGTTGAGTGTTCAAGGGATACGCACTGTGAATGAAGTGTGGGAACTTGGCGGCGTCGCGCAGGAAGAAGACAGGCGTATTGTTTGCAACGACATCCCAATTGCCCTCTGCAGTCCTGAACTTGACTGAGAAACCTCGGGGGTCACGAGCGCAATCGTGCGAACCAGACTCTCCACCAACGGTAGAGAATCGGACTGACACCGGGCACGTCTTGCCGGCCTGGAAGATGTCTGCCATGCAGAGGTCATCCAAGGGATCAGTCGTCTTGTAGTATCCATGGGCGCCAGCACCCTTGGCATGGACGACTCGCTCGGGAATGCGCTCACGATCGAAATGCGACAGCAAGTCAATCAGGTGAAAGTCTTGGAGGAGGAGAGGACCACCCTCTCCACCACGCTGAACCTCATATGGGTGAGGGTAGGGAACGCCATTGCTGGTGGTGTAGACGGTTTCCTGGCTTGTCGCGCCACGGTCATCGTTGTAGTTGCGGTACGAGTCACCTTGCTGGTGGCCAGTGGCAGTGTGGGCGCTATCGCCGTTGCTGTATCCGTTTGCGTTTCCGTTCATGTTGGGCAACGCTGATGTAATAGTTGAAATGATAGTTTGGGGGATTTCGGACATTTTGGGGAGCGACTGAACGCCAGATGTTTCCTCTTATACTGGGGTAGCCCCATCGATGATGTCGCCCCCCGCGACTAGGAGCTTTTCTTTAAAGATTCCATCATCGTACAACGTGGGACACGCTCGATGACGTTTAGAAAGATCTCGCTACCTCAACCTATCACCGGGGATGCGCATTGCGGTCCAGACCAGAATTCGACATGGGAAATAACAAAATCGCCCGATGTGCTTGCGGATGTCGATGTTTGCCGATAGATCTAAAATCGGCAATGACAACGGCGTCGCGCTCATTGGCCGGATTCGAATGTTCTTGACCGCGCGCCTTTCACGAATCCAGTAGTCAGCACGGCTGGAGTCTCCAGATTACCAATGGTGCAGCGGCGGGAACGATAGCGGCCAGCCTACGCGTTGTGACGCGGTGCCAGCCTGCCGCTTCCTGCAGACGATGGCGCATGATGGAAGCTGACGTCACTATGGCGATTTGAATTGCAGCATAAAATTCCATGAGCGCACAAAGCTCGGCACTTGGGTTTTTGATTGCCACTGCACGCGAGAACATGGAGTGGCAATTCTTCTCTTTCGGATTTTTCTGAGCCCTGTCCTTGTGTGAAATACACCAGCAGATGCACGCGCTGTGTGCCGCGGCGCACGTTCTTACTAAGAAACACAGCTAGCTTCAGCATGCAGACAAAGTGAACACATTTCTCTTGTACTTGATCAACGTGCGACGTCGCCTACATGCTTACGACTTGCTCCACTGCGGTGCTCTAGTGTTGCTGTGCAGAAGAACAATTCTAGCGCGGTTTCATCCTCAGGCAGCGTAGTGAGGTGGCTCAATCCCGCCAACGACTGCTCGACTGGAGTGGATCAGCATGCACCGATCGCACTCTATGTGAAGAAGCGGCGCTCGACGAGCACTGAAGCGGTAGGACGTATCGGATGCCAGCACCGAATGAGTTTACGAGATGCCAGAAGCGGGCTACCCCACAGTCTTTACCAAACTTGATCGGTGCGCGACCGGCTGTTATCATTCCATGTTCCACAAGTCGGTATTAAGCACTATCGATAAGCCGCAAAACCTGGGTCACACGGCACCATGCTCAATTAAGCACGTGCTGCTGATTGGTGGGCACAACCTACTTCATATAGGAAGCGACTTTAAACACACACCACTGCCGGAATCTGGGGTCGACTGTCCCATCTATTCACCCTCCGTCGACGCGCAATGGGCACCTTTGGGGTGCGGACGCTAGGACGGCGTTCGAGCTCGTGTAGACTTAATCCATATGACACCCAGCTAAAGTTGACCTGGTTTCGAGGACATTTTGCTTTGCATCCATCTGAAAAGTGATGATCTTCTAGACAAGCGACACGTACTCTTAACTATCCGCGATCGCCGCCTCGAGTTGCCACCTACTCCAGGATGTTCGTTACCGCGTCAGGCCTGGACCTCTACGGCCAGCCGAACCGGTACAGCGCCAGTCGACCAGAAACGGCGTCTCGCCTTTCGACTACCTCGTCAGATGCATCATCACTACATCGGACATCTTCGATTGCTTCGAATGCTTCCACGTCGGCCTCATCTGTTGCATCAGTTGACACAAAAAGACGGCCACAGCACCGCAAGGCACCGTCCGGCAGCTCTTTCCACTTTCTGCGACCCTTCCACAGGAAAGCGCAGAGCGAACCACACGCGCAGCTCCCACCTCCACCACCACCACCGGCGCCAACTTCTTCTCCACGGCAAAAGGAGCCACCCCCACGGCCTCGGCGACCATCGCAAGAGGCGCAGCGATGGAGTGAGCCCCCACCCGTTCTGCCTACCATTCGTCCTTCGAACACGCAATGGCAGTGCTCGGACTTGGTGGTCAAATGCAAGGACGACGTGTACCATGTAGATCGCAGCATCATGAGCTACCAGTCGAAGTGGTTTGCAAGGATATGTTCTATCATGAGAACTCCTGTAAGAGCAATTCGCTCCAACTTCGAGGTTCTCGCGGCTAATGAGACGTAGAAAGCGTCTAAGAGCGTCATTGATCTCAGCGCCGATGATTCAGACGCCGTCGCAGCCATGATGCAGTACTGCTATCAGCTTGATTACACAGACAGATCAGCTGACATCATCTCCGAAGTGGACGAGACTTCTGATCTATGTCCGCACGTCAATGTGTATATGCTGGCTGAGCGCTATGGCATGGCAGGACTGAAGAAACTTGCACTCCAGAAGTTCGATGACTTAGCGAAGATTGGCCTCACAGTCAACGGCAGCGAAGTGCAAATGTTGGAGGCTGTCCGTTCAATCTACACACCCTCGCGACGCGCAAATGCGGATGAACTAAGGCATGTCATTGTCAAGATATGCGCCGATCACGTGCAAGGGTTCATCTCTGGCAGCCACACCACTATGGCTCTTGTGTTTGAGTCCATGGACGAGCTCCCGGAATTCAGATCGGACCTATTTGAGGAGATGGCCTCACGGTGGAAGTAGACCGGTACCTCTTCGGCGTCTCTGCAAAAAGTAGAGGGGACATACGTGAATCTTCTCACTCATTTTGGCAGCACGGGAGCCTTCACTTCTATTTTGTTATTTTCATTTTCTTGTGTCAAAAAAGCATTTGATCGGCGTTCTTCAAGCGGGCGCCAGACTAGTCACTACCGATGTTCTTACACATTCACTCTCCATCATGACGCTAGATCAACTCGTCTTCACCTCGACTTTTGCGTTGAGTTAGTTTGCATGGCGTTCCGGCGCGTCATCAAGCGCGTGTCACGCGCCAATACCGCGTCAATCCACATTCACTTGGAAATAGACCCTATATAGAACTATCCAGATTCTTATACTCAGCTTGTCGCTACAATCTCGTCAACTTCAGCATCAAGAGTTGCCCGACTAATCTAGGAGCCAGCATGGACCGCCTCGAACGGAAACGCGGCTTTAGCCAGGTTTCCCAAGCCAGCAAGAACGCACAATCGATTCGTCACACCCAGGTGCCAAAGACTGCCTCTTCGACTGACATGCCCTCGCCCGGGTTCTGCTCGCCTCCCTGGG
The DNA here is from genome assembly GCA_001748405.1 of Paraphoma sp. B47-9. Lineage (NCBI taxonomy): Eukaryota > Fungi > Ascomycota > Dothideomycetes > Pleosporales > Phaeosphaeriaceae > Paraphoma > Paraphoma sp. B47-9. The sequence continues at coordinate 28,311 of BCLK01000250.1, forward strand.
CGGAAGGCCCAGATAAAGAGAACTGTAGCCCGATCGGCCAGGTCAACGAGGATCTCCTTACCTGCACGAACACTCTGCAACCGAACTTCCACTACCCACCTGGCCTTACTCCTTTCCCGCCCGAGCGTCTCGAGCGCATCGTTGACCGCAGTCGTCCGCTTCAGGCTTTGACCGAAATGCCTACGAACGGTACTCACGCCACAAACAACACACCGCTACCCGTTGGTCAAGATCCGTTCGTCCCCAACCTGAGCTTAGATTACATTTCTCACGTTGATCGCAATGTGCTCTCTTACGTTAGTACCGAGTCTAGCTTCACGATTCATGAGGATCAACTCATGATGGAGGACGTCATGGCGACGGCCGGTCCACCAACACCGAGTGAGCTGAATATCCAAGACTTGTCGTTGCTCGACCTGCCCAAGCGCCCGCTCCCAGAAGTTCCGCTGCGTCCCGCGGTCAAGCAGAGTCGCACCAGTGTCCATGAAACTCCTACATCCGACTGGGAAGGGTATATCAAGTTTGCTCCATCGACAATACACTGCGCTAACATACTGCCAGCGCGTTGCCCAACATCAGCCCCAACGACATCATCGTCATCTTCGCCAAAGGCAAACAGGCCCTCAAAGTCGACAAATACCCTCTCTGCGCCGCATCACGCTACTTTAGCAGCATCCTCACCGGCCCATTCCCCGTAAGTTGCACCCCGCCAACCCAATCTCCATCTTCCCAAGCCATACTAAGATATTCCTCCAGCCCAAACAAACTCTGGTCCTCCGTCTCCGCAACGACTTCCCGCACGCTGTCACCACCATGCTAGAATTCGTCACTACAGGAGCATACACTTTCTCACTCACCATGAAAGCCCAGCATCCACACATCACGCTCCTCGATCTGCACGCGCACATGTACATCATCGGCACGAAATACGACATCCCAGACCTCGTAGCCTACGCAATGACAGAGTACCTCATGGTTGCGCAAATGTGTCTCAGCATGCCCACTGAGCCTAAACCAAGCCAGACTTCCGCAGCAACAATCGAGGCGGCGCATGTTGTCGTAGGCCAGTTTGTGGACTCGTTGGCGCTGGTGTGGCGAGGTACGTCCGGGAGCAATGATGAGCTGAGGATGGGGGTGCTGGAGTTGATCAAGGGCGATGTGAATCGCTTGTCGAGGTTTCCGGGGTTTGTGAGCTTGATGAGGGGATTTGATGAGTTGAGGGACGATGTGCTGGGGAGCTTGAGGGAGGATGGGTTTCAGGTTTGGAGTCGTGGTGCGTGGAGGGGTGGAGTCAAGTTTGCATGAGGTAACGTCGAGACGTGCGTGGGCTGTGAGGGATGAACGGGAGGGAAGTCGGGTGTTTTGTGGGACGATGCATGACGGAGGTTTTGGGATGGTGCTTGGTTCTGGGGGTATACTGCGCACACTGAAAGGAGAGTATGCTCATGGGACCTCTTTTCGATTGTATGGCATGATGGATTGCTGGTATGGCCATGTCATCGGCATGCAACATCGGAGGTTACAATGGGCCGATCACCACGCCGTTCATCCGACGCCGATTTCTCAGTACTGAGACTCTATTGAAAGTACCTTGGAGCATGATTGAACTTGCCGTATTCTGTCAAGTGTGGATCGGACTTATGCTGGAGATACGCGGGCTTAGCATCGTCGTGAAGCTCAGATCACGTGCACCAACGAGACATCACAACTTTGAGATTGATACATAAGGCCTCTGCTCGGCCACCTACTTGACCAGCTTTTTATAAGGTTGAAGCCACAAGATTCAAACCCATAATGTCTTCTCTGCCTGAAACTCACACCGCCCTCGTGCAAACCACCTATGCTCAGCCTCTCGAGCTCAAATCCCTCCCGACACCTCAACCTACACCCGGCAGTGCAATTATCAAAATGCACTACGCCCCTGTTCTGTCATACTCCAAAGATATTTTCAACGGTAAACGCGGCTATCCATACCCCACACCTCTCGTCCCTGGCTCCAGTGGCATCGGCCGCATTGCCGCGCTCGGACCGGACGCTACGTCTCTCGAGGTCGGGCAATTGGTCTTCGTTGATTCCGTGATTCGAAGCCGCGATGACCCGACAGATGTATTCCTCATGGGTATAACGCAGGGCGGAACGAAAGGAGGCGCTAAGCTGATGAGAGACGTGTGGCGCAATGGCACGTACGCGAAGTATGTTGCTGTACCGCTGGAGAATGTCGCTGTGTTAAATGAAGAGAAATTACTGAGGAGCCTTGGGTATAAAGAGTCTGAACTGGCGGGGCTGGCCAGGTATGCCATTCCATATGGTGGTTTGCGCGACATCGGGCTAGAAGTTGGCGAGACGGTCGTCGTCACGCCAGCGACTGGCGCGTTTGGTGGTGCGGCTGTTGCGATGGCGCTGGCGATGGGTGCGAAGGTCATCGCGGCCGGCAGGAATGGAGAGAAGTTGAAAGGCCTCGTCGAACAATTCGGCGAGGAGAGGGTGAAGACTGTGAAGATTACGGAAAATTTGGCGGAACATGCGGAGGCTTTGAAGCAGGCGGCCGGCGGGCCTATAGATGCAGTCTTCGAGATCTCGCCACCGATGGCCGCGAAGTCCACGCATCTCAACTCTGCTATCCTGGCTCTGAGACATGGTGGGAGGGTTAGTCTCATGGGTGGAATATTGGAGGACTATGCTGTGCCGTTCAGAGACATCATGCGCAAAAATCTTGTGTTGAGGGGAAAGTGGATGTACGAGCGGGCCGACCTCAAACATCTAGTCAGAATGGTGGAAAATGGGCTACTAGAGATTGGAGAAAGGGGAGGCTTCAAGACTGTAGGAGACTACCGATTCGAAGACTGGGAGAAAGCCTTCGAGGTTGCTGGTAAGGAAGCAGGCTGGGACTCGGCAGTAATCCTAAGAGCAAAATGATAAAGCAGAGTTTCTGCAGAAGGAGCAGAGTTCTGAGCAGAAAATCATCGTCACGGGCGTCCAACAAGGCTGCTAGCAGTACATGTGAAGATTAACTTTCCAGAAATGGGTAACTAGATCTTTTAAATCAGTGGATCCTCCATGGACAAGCTTGGTCATTCCTAGAACGCGTTCAATTTTGACGCAAGTAGTAGACAGGACAAGGGGTATTGTTGGGCTTGGCATTCATATATTTCCCACGGCGCAAGCAGTGTGCGAACTCTGGCGTCTGATTATTGGAGATGGTAGCACATCATCGCGGTCGCGGAAACAGCCTGTGTGTGGATGTGCCCATAATTGCGATGTCTTAGGGTGCTATACGTGGTAGCCTTGGTCGCCCAGGTCTGAGAATTCGTGAAAGGAGCTGGAACCCATTTCTGAAAGTACAAGATCTCAAGTGAGTGTATTCAACATCATCAATCATGCCTGGTAGGAATAGAACAGCTCCTGAGCCAGGGGAGCTCAGCCGGTCGGAGTGAAGGCGGCATCGGCAAAACGTTCCTCCGAGCGGGGACGCTAGCTTGTTAGCGCCAAAAAAGTCAAGAGTTGTATCGGAGTTTGCGTATACTTCTGGTAATCCTCAAACTCTGCAACATTACCATTTACGACACAACATCATGGCCTTGAAACGCAAATTAAACGAACACGATGTTCCGGAGCCTGAGTCATCACCAGTATTAAAGCGCCGAGCCAGCGACGCATCACAAACTGAGCCTGCTAGCCCAGCACCAGTTCCCAAAGAAGTTGCCGCTTCTTTCGCCGATTTACAGCTCGAGCCGCGGTTACTGAGAGGCATAAGAGACCAGAAATGGAACTCACCGACTGCCGTACAGTCAAAAGCCATACCATTGGCATTGCAGGGCCGCGACATTCTTGCGCGCAGTGGCACTGGCACAGGCAAGACGGGCGCATACCTGCTTCCCATCCTACACAATACTCTCCGCCGGAAAGGCAAGACATCGCTCATTCTCGTACCCACCAAAGAGCTCGCGCTGCAGATCACAAAGGTTGCGAAGGCTCTTTCGGCACATTGCGGCCAGGAAATCAGGATACAGAACATCGCAGGGAAGGAGTCAGAGGTCGTGACCAGGGCAAAGCTGGCGGACATCCCGGACATTGTCATTGCGACACCGGCACGAGCGAGTGCGAACATCAATAACGGCGCGCTAGCTGTCGCAGAACTTGCGCACTTGGTGGTTGACGAGGGCGACCTGGTGCTGGGCTATGGCTTCAAGGAAGACCTCGACCAGATCGCGCAGAATATTCCCAAGGGCGTTCAGATGTTCCTCATGTCAGCTACCCTCAACACCGAAGTCGAGTCGCTCGGCGGCCTTCTCTGCAACGACCCCGTGGTTCTCAAGCTTGACGATCTCGACAAGGACTCAAAGCGAGTAAAGCAATACGTCATAAAGTGCGCGGAGGAGGAGAAGTTCCTGCTGATATACGCCATGTTCAAGCTGGGGCTGATCAAGGGCAAGACGATCGTGTTTGTGGGAGACACGGACCGCTCCTACCGTGTGAAGCTGTTCCTCGAGCAATTCGGCATCAAGTCGTGCGTTTTGAACTCGGAACTCCCACTTGCCTCACGGCTGCACATCGTCGAGGAGTTTAACAAGAACATCTACAACATTTTGATTGCATCAGACGAGACTGAGATTCTGGGCGCGCAACAGAAGGAGGGCGGAGGGCGACCGAAGAAGAAGTCGAAGACAGACAAGGAGAGCAAGAATGATTCTGGTGTCTCCCGTGGCATCGATTTCCTCAACGTCTCCTGCGTCCTCAATTTCGATTTCCCTGCCACCTACAAGTCGTATTTCCACCGCATCGGCCGAACCGCGCGCGCTGGCAAGTCGGGCACTGCCATTTCGTTCATCATACCGAAGGAGAAATACAGGAAGCACAAGTCAACCACCTTTGCTGGCTGCGAGAACGACGAGGAGATATTGAAGAAAGTGGAAAAGCACCAAGAAGCTGGGCAGAAATTGGAGAACTATAACTTCGACATGAAGCGACTCGAACCTTTCAGGTATCGCTTCGGCGATGCTCTACGATCGGTCACGCGTATCGCAATTCGAGAGGCACGCATCAAAGAGATTCGGTTGGAGCTTTCCAAATCACAAAAGCTCTCCCGCTACGTACGTTACCCACCGCATTATGGCCATGTAATACTGACATCGTGTAGTTCGAAGAAAACCCCGAAGCCCTCGCACACCTCCGACACGACCAGACGCTCAACCACCCTGCGCGCATACAACCACATCTCAAGCATGTTCCAGACTATTTGTTGCCTGGCGGAAGCAGGAAGCCTGCGGACGTCGGCTTCGTTGGCTTGAATGTGCCTCGGGTGGACAGGAAGAAGTATGTTAAAGGCAGGGGGAGAAAGGTGGTGAGGAGGAATGGAGAGGTCGACCCGCTGAAAACTTTCAATGCGCGAGGGAAGGGTAAGAAATAAGGGCAATATTTTTGGCGTCCCACGAACGAAAAATCGGATTATTGCACCTGTTCTCCACATTACTGCCTCATGTTGTTGCTATGCTGATACTGCATTCCCATGCCGCACAATATTATAACATTGATGAGCCAGCGTGATCATTCCGCTGAGATGTTTTCTAGGATTATGATGAGACAGGTTAATCAGCGCGCTTCGTTAAACTTAGGTTTATTCTCCTGGACAAGGGCGCACGTCTCAAAGACGGTTCTTTTGGGTGTGTCCCGGCGCACATTTTGGGGCAGTATTTTCAAGGAAAAGTCGCGCCCTTCCTTACAACTTCATTTTCATGCCGATTATCGTAGAGGGTACGGAGTCTCGTTGTTTATTTACGTATGTCTACATGAGGCTTGGAAGATGATGGGCACTCTTAACGGATGCGCAGCTGTCACTGGCTGACCACAGCCACAATCTGCACACGGATCCTGCCTCACTTTGCATCCTTGAGCCTCGTTATGATTGAGAACACTAAACCGGTGGTACCAGAAGGACACATACGCACACAGAAGCATCGCGCAATGGTTTGCGCCAGGTGCCTGACACCTCACTATCACGGGATTGATCGCTCGCTACACCAGTGACCGGGCGCTCACGGGCAAGGCGCAAGGTTAACACCTTGCGGCCGATGCAGGCAGGACTCGATTTTCGAACCGCGGCTTGTGGGTGCAAGCCATGGCCTCACATACTCTGATCACTAGATCACATGGTAAGATTCTAGGAGGAGTTTGCTCAAGCAGTTCTTGAGCTATCACAGATGCAAGCGAAATCGACGTTTCGACCGCTGCAAACTCGGATCAACATGTCAACGACGACTTGCAATTTCCAATCAACGAAACAGCGCATTTTCGGTACACGACTATTGACCATATTGGTCATGGATCTACTGGCCATGTTGAAGAAGTCCGAGACGAGCAAAGTGGCCTCACTTTTGCCCGCCGGCGAATCGAGATCGACTCAGAAAGCAGCCGCAAGGACAAGCAGAAGATCGTTGCCAACGAAGTCAAGACCATCAAGAGCTTAGCAGGACATCCGCATTTCGTTCGCTTCATCGATGCATATGCCACCACACGTCATTTCTACCTCGTTCTGCAGCCCAGAGCAGACGAAGGCGACCTTGCACGCTACCTTGACACATACCTCAGTTTGAGGAAAAAGGAGCCACCCGATTCGAGAACGGAATCCATGACTTATGTTCTTGAGCGCGCTTTTGGATGTTTAGCTAGCGGACTTGCATTCATGCATGAAAAGAAGATATGTCACAGAGATGTAAAGCCTAAGAATATCCTGATCCACGAAGGCGCGGTTTTGTGGGCGGATTTTGGATACTCTCGTGATTACAGTCTGCTCGAATATGGTATTACGAAAGGCCCAGTCAGTGCTCAAACAAGACGTTATTTTGCACCCGAAGCTCTCTTCCAGGATGAAAGAGATTCGACGAAAGACATATACTCCTTAGGTTGCGTCTTCTTGGAGCTATTCTATGCGATCGTTTGGGCCCGGATCACATTATCTCCTGGCACGCTATTCTCGGAAAATATGCCGCGCCTGCTGCAAAGGATCGATGCTAACGAGGTCCCAGAGAGATTTACATTTCTCCCCGGTCTCATAAGCCGAATGGCTTCGCATAGTCCATCGGACAGGCCAGGCGCTATACAGCTATGCAAAGATATTATCTCGAGAGAGAGATTCGGTTGCAGTGCATGCACTACGCTTCACAGCATAAGAGAGACGCCAGATGCGGGCTCTAGTGAGACTGTAGTGAAGTTACAAGATGCACAGAGACGCATAACTGAGAATACCGAACCACAAGACACTGCTTTAGTAGGAGAGGTTCTATTGCCATCAGACCTAGTGGACATCGCGAAAGAACACAGTTCTGCTGAAAGTCAGCTGAAGCCAACAAGCTTGCAACCGAGACAGTCATCTCTTTGGACAGACCCAAAACCAAGTTCCGATCGCGCTCAGTTGGTGAAGGCAGCACTGCGAACCCTAGCTGAAGCTCAAGCACAGTCTTCCTGCAAAAATCCACAAGTATCGAGCCAGAGGCCACTCCAGGATTTGATGAACGGAGAACACCAAATCGCGCAGGGTAACTTCCGATACAACCCATCTCAAGCGCAGCATGAAGCTTCGAGCGAAAAAGTTCGTCCGATCTTTGACGAATGTGTACCGGCCAACGGTCCAGGTGAAAACGATACGTTCGAGCCACTGATACATACAAATCCTGACACCCGACACGAACATTCTCTGCCAGACGGCTGTAATTCAGCTGCAGGCAGTTCGAACTCGCCTCCCGTAGCTTCAGGTAGCTGGAGACTTGCTACTGAAGCAATGCGACTACTCGCCATGGGCAGCGCAATCGAAGAAACTCGACGGCTTGTCCAGTATCCATCAACGACGAACTCTATCTTCTCTCGTCTTTTGAGCCTAGTAGATAGACCTACAGACTCTGTGCAGACCAGTGACTTGAGAACGAGCACAACTTCGCAAAGAATGCCTCTTACGGCAAATGGTGAGAGGAGTTTAGAGAAATTGCCCCGAGTTCCGATACTTTCAAATTCGCTGTCAAATTTGCCTCCTCCTCCTGCTCCTCCACCACCACCATCTCCTCCTGATGGCATACAATCACCACCTCCAAAATCGTTAGTTCTCGCACACCCTGACGTTAATTCGTTGTATCCACCGCCACGGCCTCCCGAAGATACACTTTCGGCATATTCGCAACCGCTGCCGCCGCCGCCACCACCACCACCACCACCACCATCTGGCGACTTTTCACCGCCTAACTCACCGTACTTCAGCCCATACTCTCCAGTTTCATCAACTCGGCCCAGCAATCTTCCACCACCTCCACCACCGCCGCATGCCAATTTTCCGCCACCACCACCAACGCCACCTTTACAACGTAGCTACTATCAACCACCGCCTCCTCCTCCACCACCTCCTTTGGAGGATCTTCGACCTGAATCAGATTTCAGGCTAGCTGCTCCACCGCCACCCCCGCCCCAATATCCCCTTCTTTGTGATTCTCAGGCTCCACCGCGTCCACCTCCGCCGCCTCCCGATGTTCCACCGCGGTTACCTCCTTTAGAGAATCTTCCACCACCTCCACCCCCTCCATCTGATCCGAACCTAGGGCTTGCACCCCCACCGCCCCCATCGTTCCGATGCACTGCTATTCAAATGTCCCCACCACCTCCGCCACCTCCGCCACCTCCGCCACCGCCACCGCCGACATCTACCTTAACCTTCCCAGTCAGCGGCTCGTTACTACCACAAAGCTGGATCCTGCGTGAAAGGACTCACAAGAACTACTCGGAAGCTAGAAACAATGCTGGTATGTCTTACAAAATCATGATGTAAATGGTCTCTGAGCATGAACTCTAGGACGTGAATCTGCGCCGTGGAACAAGCTCTCACGGCTGTAATGTCCGGGATGAGAGACAGGACGTTTCGGGCAGTACTGACTGGTCGATCTAATTGCGGTGTTTGGATAGCAGTGGCGCTCAAAAATGAAATGGAAGCCTAAATTCTTAGGTAGTCGGCTCAGGCTTGTTCAACATGTCAATCTGGCGGATGGGTGGCGACCGAAGAAAGTATATGTTTGGAACGCGAAAACTGATACCAGAGCTAGAATAGCATGCTTCTATTGAACGATGCGCATTTGAATGTGAAGCAGGCAGCAGGCTAGCTTATGTCACGTCGAAGAGTTGCGACCGCGCTTGTGAGGAACCAGGCAGTGCATCAACATCTCTTCTTTCTTCGGCTGGGAAAAGCTAGCTGTCTCCACTAAGCAACGAAAAACTTTAATCCTTCTTCATCTGGGGGCGCTAGCTGCGGAGTACAGCTGGAAAATGAAAGTCCACGTCGGTGAGGCTGAGTCTGCGTTGCGCTCTTTGGAGACTACCAATCATGCGCGACCTGCTGCGGCCACTCAATGCAAGAAGCAGCGACCCCGCGAATCCTCCAAGTCTCAGCCTATCTCATGAAAAGCTGTCTGCGACTTCTTTCTCTTACTCTACACCCTATTTTCAACCAGAGTGACCAAAACCTTTTGACAGAAGTACGTACATGATTACTGCATATATGCATTGCTTTGTCTGCAGCTCTGAGCATGAGATACTAGACCTTTTCTGACTCCTTTAGATACCGTGCACGAAATTCCTTCCCTGCCTCGTACCGCTCGCCTGCCCATCGCCAATCGAGAGACGGCGCTATCGAGGAATATATAATGAATTCGTAGCGCTATGCTGTCAATCGAACACGGGGTGGATTATGAAGACGTGGAGGAAGCGAACCTGCCCTATGCGCATGTGCGCAATCTGGGGCACGGGCAGAGCGGCAACGTCGAAGAAGTGAAAGATCAGCTTACTGGTCAAGTCTATGCTCGCAAAACAATACGTATCGTCGGTGTCAGTAGGGAAAAGGCTGAGCGCATGAGGGTTTTTCGCAACGAAATCGGGATCATACGTGGGCTTGAGTCGCATAGGCACATAATCAGCGTACACGCCACCTACGCCACCAAGCGCTACTTTGGCATACTGCTTCAGCCAGTGGCCAGCGAGGGCGACCTGGAAGAGTTCCTGACTGAGTTTAAAGAACGCACGCATGAAGAAGACTTTCATCAGCTTCTCAGTGCTCGTGCCGTGGGCGTAACCACAATATTGTCAGCATTCGGATGCCTGGCAAGTGGGCTAGCCTTCATGCATGGACGAAGAATCCGCCATAAGGACATCAAGCCACGGAATATCCTTGTGCATGAGGGCCGCATGCTTTACACAGACTTCGGCTACTCCTTTGACTCGAACGGCTTTACACGTACCACGACAGAAGGCTTGCACGGCTTCCTGACGCGCCGATATTCCGCTCCTGAGGTCATCAAGTGTGAGCCTCGGAACTCGAAGTCCGATGTCTTCTCCTTGGGTTGCGTTTTCTTCGAAATGCACTTGGCCCTCACTCAATCGTTAATTAGCATTGAAGAGCAGCTGTATTCGGATGTTTTGGATAGCGTTCATGAACAGCTTCGCACTATGAACGTTCCTCTACCAATGGCGATCTTACCAGAACTCATCACTTCTATGATGCTACAAGACCAAAAAGATCGCCCCACGGCTCGACAGATCTGTGATCTCACTACATGCCACGTCAACTTCTCTTGTGTTGAGTGTCGGGTGGAAACTCCTGCAGATGACATATCAGGCCAGGAAACTAGTAGTACCATAGCGTATCTGTCTGACCGAATTGATATAGCCAATAATCCGCCTGTAGCAAATGATGGCTTGGAGACATCCACTAACACCGCTTCCACATGGTCTGAATCTCATGATCGCCACCATGCAAACCTCATGGATGAGCGGTCGATACAAACGCAATTGCTAGGGCTAGCAGTACTACCGCCTCATCCTCATTCTCCGCCGCCGCCGCCACCGCCACCAATACTGCCTCCACTCTGGGATCCGACGCCTTCCTTTGAGCGGGTTCAAGCCGACATCGCACATCACAAGGAAGTTCAACACACTGTCACGAATGAGCTACGTGCTCTACGCAAGAAATTCGATGACCTTCGAAAGAAGCAAGTACTACGTATCCACGATGGCAAAGTCCAAGAGAGTGACACTGAGCTTGACCCTGTCACAGATCTTGGACAGTCAATATTCCAGACTTCTTACTTTAACGTCTTACGCATGATCTCGGTCTATGAGGTAGAGGCTCAACACTTAAGGGGTCACACTATGCTACAAAGACAGGACTCGGCTCATGAGCACCCATGTCAGCCACCAGGTTTGACATCTGAGCTCATCTCGGTGGCGTACACGGAGCCGGTAGCATTGTTCTCTTCTTCACCACAGACACTTGCTAACGATCCCTTCTACCATTGGCTTCTGGAATATCATGAATCGAATCTGGTGGAGAGAATTCTTCGATCAGGACGCCTGCGCGAGATAGATGCGTTGGAGTCTGAGCCTGGTGATGACACGTGGAAAGACCTTGTCATACAGGATTGCAGGCAGTATATGCGAGGTGAAGAAGCTGGAGATAGCGAGGAGAGTCTGCTTTTTGACGAAGACAAATCTTTGCGAGATTATTGGGAGCAAGAAGATTATGTGCTCGAATCAGCCTGTCTCGTCGATGAGGCCGATACCACCACAGGGCAGCCAGCAGTCCAGATCTATTGTAATCAGGACCGTAAGTCCTCCACGAGTGTAGGGCGAGTTGAGGACGCGAATTCGGGCTCAGGTGAACTCTCACTGCCACCTCCTTCAGCAGGTGATCAACCGACGGGACCAATCACTTTACTACATAATAATGGGCGACAGGTCCCGCAAGAGCCATTGTCATCTCAGCATTGCAACAATACCAAGCAATATTCTAAGTCGTCAGACAAGGTCTCAAGCCAGACTCCGCCCAGGACAGAAGATGTATGTATTAGCAGTTCATCGCGAACTGATTGCGCATGCGACCTCCAGCAACTGAGCCAAACACTACCAATTGCTCATGCTCACACGACCTCTTGTGCAACGAATGGCGATGATTCGGCAGCAATGGACTTCAGCCATCCCCAGGGCTGTTTAAAAACGATCTCGCAGATTTCCTCAAAAGTTTCACCAAAAATGTGGGTGCAGAATGAAACTGTCATTCGAGGCAGCAATGCGATTCACATCACAACAGGGGTCGATAGTCTCAAGTGTAGTGCAGATGGCTCGCATACGACTGCTGTTTGCCCGACTGTACATCATACCATGGAGATCACTGCGTCGTCACCAGTGTCAGCGCGACCAGCATCAGCACGCGAAGGGAAGAACTGGGGCGAAAGAACACGGTGCTTCTTCTCAGGAGGTAGCAGACACAAGCGAAGCATGAGTACTTGAGTACTTTGGAGGTATTTGACACACTCGGTCAGGGTAACAACATGTAAGGGTACGCAAAAGCATTTTGCTCAATTACTCCAACTCGAAAGCAATCTAAATTGAGCCGTGTCTACAACACAATTACTATGCGCGTGGTCTTCTGAGTTCGATTTGTGTCTTGTCTTATTTTCATGCGCAATCACTGATTACTGTAATGAATCAAGCACGTTCCGCGAAGACGGATACTCTTTTCATTAGTATGCGCGGGAAGTCACAAACCAAGTTCATAACCCGCGGACTTAGCCTTCCTAGCGACCCCTCATCCGACATGCGTTGATTCTTGCTTGGCGCGCGATGAGGTTGGCTGGTTGCCGAACGTGCATGCAGAAGGCGAACGCTAAGTTTTGACCGGTGAGGATGGTGGGGTAAGGTCGAATGTGCTCGCTGAGCGTTCGGTTGCGCCCCGCCGCCCACGATTGCTGTCGCCAGCTTCGGTGAATGATTGGCAAGTGCTTTTCACATTTCTCATTGTGCATCTTACTCTCACCACGCAAAAGTCTCGTCTCTCCCCAAAACCGTCCGCAACAGGATTATACGTCGTTACCAGATATCACTTGCTCGTACCCGCGGTTGCGATGGCAGAGACCGCACTCGGCGCTGTTGGCTTTTGCCTCGCTGGCCTGAGCTTTATCTTGAACACCGTTCCCGCTGCTGCGAAATTTACGGATGATTACCGAGAACGTAGAGCACAAGTCAGAGGGTTCGGAACACGCCTCGCCTTGTGCCAGTCAACATACAGTACTTGGGAAAGCCATTGGCGATCATCGAACTTTACTGGACATCGAGAGCAAGTCCAGTCGAGTCTTGCTGATGTAGAAAGCCTGGCAACCGAGATCGATGACGAGATAAACGGTCATACCGTGAGTACTAGTGAGACCAGAGCCTGGCAGAGAATGAAGGCTCGATTCAGACAAGGCATCTTCCGCAAGCCACGCGTCGAAGGTCCTGAGTTTTGCAAAGCAGTAAGATACGGCCTTTGGCATAGAAATAGACTCGAGGGCTGGATGACACGGCTTGAAAGGACTGTTGAGGTCATCGACCATCTCTATCAGGCAGATTTTAGCCATCGCACAGCCGGATATTTCACCAATCCACCAAGTGTACGGCAGGTGAAAGAGCTAGATGATCTTGAAATATTTGCGGGCACCCTGATGTCACTGGCTACGGATATGTACAAAGAATGCATGGGCACCCAACCGAGGACGCACGCATGGGCATTGGGTCTTCGGCCTCCATCGAATGGACACACCTTATTAGATTGGAAAGTCGCAAGTCCAGTCAATATCGAGGCACGATTTTCCGTCTCCCGACCAAATCAGGAGAACAGTCATTTTCGTCTCTACGTGTGCTACCAGGAAGATGATCCCGAAACCCATAAATCTAATGGAGCAATTTCGAGACTGGTCCAGGCTAAAGCACTGGGAATCGCAAGTATACAGCCACTAGCGAGACATGCTCAATGTCTCGATCAAGATCCATCAATCCGGAGGACGTTATCGCTTGGCACCTTGCTCATGGACAAGCCGCAGATTTTCAAGGACAGAGCCTGGCTCAAGGACCGTGGAGAACTTATATTCGGCATTGCAGAGTGGGCCTTACTTCTCTGGGAAACTCCGTGGTTCGAAAAGCTGTGCTGTTCTGGACTGCTGGTTGAAGTAAGCTCGCAATTTCCTGATTCTGCGGAGCAGATCTTCAATGTCAACATACACGACACTTGCCAGCCTCAAGACCATCATTCAAGGCTGAGAAATATTGGCATGGTTTGGGCCCAACTCATACTGGGTACACCAATCCGAGCAGCTAGCGGTGACGACCCATCCAAGTATGAGCAACGGAGGGATCGCACGTGGAATACAGTATATCGATCGCGCCTGAATGATGACATTCTTGCAGCCACGTCATCATTGCCCCTACAAACAGCTGTAGACTTCTGTCTGAACCCTAGATCTTTAATGCCAAAGGGCGAGTTCAAGCCAGGGTATCTCTATTTGTGTTTGGAAAATATGTACAAGCCGTGAGTAGCCCCTTTCATTACATCACCAGACACGTGATACTAATTCTTCGAAGCATTAAGTTGTGGTATGAAGCCGATATGGCAGCAAGAGCGGCCTCCAGTGCGATCCAGGCACAGAGGTTCCCAAATGCTAATCGCAACACGGCTTGGCCTACAGAAGCATTTCAGCCTCATCCCGCCGCCTGATCGACTATATTCTCAGCAACAACAAGTCTCATGTTGAGCTCTGAACACAATTAAGTCCTCAGGTGCATGACAGCATGAATGAACGGTGGCTATTTGAGTTCGAATGCTGAGATTTCCATATCATATTCAAAGTTGTTGTGGGAGGTCACCGCTCTTGTAGGTTCGAGGATCAATTCGAGGATCAAACACTTTGATTTTGTACATAATTGTGGGTCTGAGAACGTTCGATACTTCCACTTCAGTTATGAAGCGACATATCATGGCCAGGCAGTGTGTAAGATGTTGCGGGGAGCTTCCTAAGTATCTAGCCTTGGCTGTTGAGTCCTCACATTGTAGTGACTGATACAGCAATTGCATGGTGATTGAACCTATATTGTATGCATCTTCACCCGCGAGTATACACGTCAGATCTATACAAACGTGCGGGGCTTCCAGAGATTTGTTTTTAGATTTAGGACCAGTTAGCTTACATTTATCGGTTAGACGGATTGAAGTCTCGGTCCCGTCAAGCCCCGCTAACTCCGAAAGCTGGACTGCCTAGGCCCTTACCCCACCTACTCAGGTGCTTGCATCAACTATTCGAACTCGAGAGCCCAACCACTTGCCCCTTCCTATCTGATCTAGCACGAATTGGCGCGGCTTTAATTGCATCTCACAAATAAGGCTTCCGGCCCTCATCGATGTTGAACGCACTGCGAACTTTCGAAAATCACCCCGATGCCTCAATACACCCCATGGACGTGGTCTCATTCTCATGGACGTCATTACAGCTACCTCTTAGCTGATGACGGTCGAACTATCCTTGACACTGTATGGTCTGGTCCAGGTCCAAGCCTCGAAAGCGGGTAAGTCTTGTAGCAGGACTGTTCGTGTGTGACACTTACATTTTCATGAAGTGCGACGCCATCTGTTGCGGTCGCTGGCGATACAGCTGGCCAGATTTCGGCGCCACAGGCCCGGCTATCCAGTCCCTCGCACCGCACAGCAAGGCTTGACTCGACTTTTACTGCGCCAGAGGACCATCGGCTTTCTACTGTTGAACCAACTCAAGTTTCAGTGCCTTCTATGCGGAATAAACAAAATGAATCGAGCGCACAATTTGGCAATATAGAGAGGGAGAAGAGCGTGGCTGATGAGGAAGATGACGTTCAGAGTTTTACTTTAGGTCTCACTCCGACCCTAAAAAAGCGAATTCATAGCGACGAGTCATCGGAAGAAACACTTGGCATTGATGATCAATACAAAGAGACGTCAAAATTGTTTGAATTAGCTTTGGATCCTGATCGAGGCTGGGGATGGACAACCCCAGACCTGGCAATTGAGTTGCATGAGGCCTGCACACGACTGCAGCACTGGAAAGCTAGTATAGAATGGAGCTTAACTCAATTAGATACTCCTATGAGGGGGAATAGCGACCGGACTGTGGAACGTGGTGATACTCAAAGAAAATCGGCGCTCGATTTGGTTCAGCGCGAGAAGCCCTATCTGGCTGGTCTAATCACCTCTTACCTAGAGGAGATTCGTGAGACCTTAAGTAGCATCCAAACGTTGTTTGGAGATGATCTCACAGCCACGGAGTAAGTCAATTCCGCAATTCGAGTTGACTTTTACTTCACTGACTCGATCTCCACAGGGCACCAGCCGTGCAAGACCTGAAGGAAGATTTGGACATATCGATACAATGCTTAGGAATTCAGCTTACTCCCTTGAACGCGTTTCTACGGTCCAAGCATTCTGGAGACAAAATCATCACAATGCCGACACAAACGTCCAAAAGCAATACTTTGCGAGGAAAGTCCCGACTCATAGGTCAGGACAATATCGAAGACATCGCACTTGCAATTACGGAAACGAAAGAACTGGGAGAAAACGAGAGCATGATGGCGCAAAAACGTGACGAACACAGCATTCCTACGAGATCAGATACGAGAACCTTTCCTGTTGCTGGGCCCGTCTCCTCCCACCCAGTGTCTGGATCTTGGCCAGGCGTCAATACATATCAGTACATCCCTCGAACGATTTCATCGACACCACAGAGACCTCAAGTACCCACCACAAGTCAATTCAAAGGTCAGGGAGCCCTTCACATCCAGCAGGAAGAAAATACATATTACCCGGGCCCTCACACAAATAAATCCACTGTTGCATCCCTTCCACCTGACGTTCAGGCTCATATTGGGTATAAAGACCGTAGATATATCCAGACCAGTACTGACACGGAGTACTACAAGTACCTTGATGATCAACGTTCGTACGCCTGGACGTCTAAGTGTATCTAGAACGCTAACAAGTGAAGGGTTTCGTCGTGTTGCAAAACATTCACATTCTGACTTCTTTGTTCTTGGACGTGTTAGTAGTTTTTCAGCCCCTCGCGCACGGTTGGACTGACGCTTACAGGTCTTTAAAATGCTATGGACTGAGCCTGCTGGAATCAACCCCGGCAAATCGAGAAACTCCGCTCACTTCAGTCTAACTTGGTTGAACGAACAAGCTTATTCAGAGATACGCTACTTCGTTGTCGTCAGGAATAAGGGAAGCTTCAGTCAATGCATGTACGTCCTGAAGAATGCTTCACCAGGATCAGTAAGCCATCCGCAAGAAAGCTAATACTTTCTAAGCCCCATCCAAAATTACAAGGGCCGTGCTACGCTTAAACCAAATATTGTTGTAGCAGACCACGGCGTGATATACACGTCACAAGAAGCGCCTCCTCTCCTTGCAGGAGAACAGCTTACGAAGCATTCAGTTCGCGTCCAGCCAACAACTGACGAGCAACTTGACAATGCGAGTCGAATCAATTATGGGAAAGCATACGTCGTAGAACACAACGTGAAGGTGTCAGATATTGGCATGGTCGTTGAGAGTCATCGTGATTTGATCGAGGCTTATTTCAGAGAGGCGATGGGTGCTTGAAGCTTCGAAAAATGAAATTTTGACCCGTACTCAGGCCTTCATTCTGGTCCGCTGTTTTCAATCCTTATTCTTTGTTCTTTCCCTGGTCTTCAACGTATCTATACGGCGCTGGGGTTTATTTATGAGTAAAACATTAGTCGCTGACAATAAGTCACTATTCATCTTTGCTTTCACATCGTCTTCATCATCGACGGCAAGTAACATTCCAGTGGACAACGTGATTCAGATCTGCGCTGCATGCGCTGACTGACTCTATGTCTCTCGCCGCCACCGCTAGATATACATGGATCCCTGTTGTCATCACTGCCCAGGTTTCCGCGACTCTAGCTGCAGAATTGCCGTCATATCAACGCTTCCAGCTGCGCTAATTGTGATGGTATATACAAATTCTCGCACTGAGTCTGTGAACATGGTTACATCTTAGAGCCAAAACTCAGATATAATGGGATAATTGCGTAATTCGCTTAGTTTTCTAAAATTGAGCAATTACGTGGCGGCTTGGATTTGCAATCACAAGCTATTAATCTTTCATACTAGTGTAGTATAACGACCAATCTTGAGATTTACTATCATGGGAGTTGGAGCGAAAGACTTGAGCCAGTTGACGTATTCTAGACTAGTAATCTCGAAATGTATATATATCTGTGAGAAAACATTTTCGGAACCCCCATATCACTATTCGGTGCACCCATGAAGTTTGTTTTAGCACTAATTTAGCTTCAAGAGTAAGCAAGGAACATTAAAACTTTAGACAATAGGCAACATTTAAGCTTCCTACCTAGCTAGAATAGCTTTTTTTGCAATATTGCATATCCCTACACAACCTACCTACATTGCGCCAACCCACCTACCTCTTACCTGCACCTACACAACAACACAACTACATATTGTATTTATACGAAATTTAAAACACTATATTGTATATATCTTACAAGTTGTATTCTAAAAGCTAGCTAGTAGAAGGCTTTAAAGGTGCGCACGTACTTCATCTTAAAAAACAAACTTCATAGGTGCACCGAATAGTAATATGGGGGTTCCGAAAATGTTTTCTCATGTTTGTATATCATTCATCATGAGTATCTACAGTCAAACTCCTTTCGCCAATGAGCGATAAGGCAGATCCATACAATTGCCGAAGAGGCAATCTAGGCAGATCAAGCCCGCGTGACTGTTGCAAAGCTTGAGAAATAGCCAAAGATATTGTGAGGCTGCAAAGGAGAGTGGCGATGGGACGCAAGCATGTGCTACTGAAGGGGGAAGAAGCATGGAACGCAAATGGCTTCATCGAGGCCACGAGCAGTAAGGCTAGGGGCCTGGAAGCCCCTTTCATGAATGAAGTCCGAGAATCTTATCATGAGCATCCGGAAACGCTACCGGCATCCGCGACCGAGATCTACGAGAAGCTGGAAGCATTGCGAGCCACGCTTGGGGAAGCACATGAAGATCAAGCAGAGAATCAGAGTACGTAGTTGGCATGGAATGGGCTTTTGCAGATAAATAGGAAGAGTTATATATGTTTTAGATCGAAGGCTTATTGAAATGTTTGAAGGCGATTAGAATTTTCGTGGCTCGACACCAACCTCTGTACCCGTCACTGCCACCACCGCCGCTTCCACTAGCTCTCAACATGCCGTTGGGTCTAACTCAATCTTTATCAGAGCGACCTCCATCTCCAAATCCAGCACCGAAGATCAATTCTGGGGATTAACAATCCAGTTCAAGAAACATCCGGCACTGGTGGATGTCTAATATATCATCAGCGAGGAAGTGAATTTCCGAAACGCCATGACAGATATTCTAGGGCATGTGTCGAGTACGATGTGTCACTGTTGCGCGAAAGCCTTTCTACCGAAGCCAGAGTCAGAGCCTGGCTCTTCGACCATCTCAAGGAGTTTCCATTTCAACGAGTATTGTATCGAAGTATACTCGAGAATATTCTGTTGCTTGACGATACACAGAATGATGAGCAAATTACTGAACACGCTGTGCAATTCAGGGACTACGAGATTTCGAATAGCGAGGCAGAGCCCGGCGCCGAGGATGACACCACACCTAATCGAATTACCAGATACCAGCCTCATACAAGTGAGAACCAAGAAACAATATACTTTACTTGGGATCCAGAACTTCACGAGAAGAAACCTCAATAAGTCGTGCTCGAAGACAGCGATGAGGAGAAATCGTGCAATGATAGCTCGAGCAACTCCCGAGGAACGATCAAACATGCTGCACGAACCTGCCGGCTCACAGCGTATCAGCATAGCAGCAACATCACCATCCAGCGATCATATAACTCCCAACCAGCACAAGTTTTACGAGGGAACGGCTTCAACATCCCCGTGCGTTGCATCGGTCCCACAGCCGCGGGGAGATAGCTCGTAGACACCTCCTACCGAGCATTCGCATAACTCAACTATTCATAGATCACCTTTGCGGATAGACAGCTGTCTAGAGCTGAGCAATATGGGCCCACCGCAGCCTATGATCAGTACCCTTCGGTTGAAGGGTACTATACAGGACGAAAACGTCGCGGCATGTCCACCGCAGCCGCTTGGATTGAATAAGCCGCATACTCCTAGCAAAAGTCTTCTAGAACAAGGCATCTACATTCATCCTGAAGACGATTCCAACACATCACCTATCAGCAACATAAACGACGTTGGACGCAATGAGGAAGCTCCCCTTGTTCCCTTGTTATGGGACGATTGTAATGGCAGAATGTCCATGTGTGTTCGAAGGGTGTACATTGTTCCGGTGTAATATTGTGGCTGTGATTGAGTGTATGAACGGTGGGCATCACGGCTGGGCGATCAGATTGACGTATTGGTTTTTCCTTTGTCGGAAAACCCGATAGGATGGCTGGTGGCGTAATGCAGCCCGCGGTGGCGTTCCGTGAAAAGTACCTCTGGCGTAGCACACCAAGGACAAGTCAGACGACTGCTATTCTCAGCGATCTAATGCTTTCGTGCAACAGCGTGTCTGAAGCGTGATACGACGGATTGGGGCTTGGTCATCGCCTGAATATAAACGGTCGCCTACTCTTCGCACATGCGAAACGCGAGGTGCGTCCAGCTCCGCCCGGACACAACGCTCGCCGGCAACAAGTACCCTTCCAACCACGTCCCCTAGACAAGGGTTTGTGTGAGATGGTCAATGAACCTTGCTTCGCGAGTAGGATGTTGATACGGTGCATCGAACTCACCGATCGTATGTCGCTGGCCGATAGGAAATTGCAATGATTGGTCAGTAGACAGCCGAGAAGGCAAATGTCCTTGCGTTATCAGCCACAGCTGAACCATGAAGAAACACTTTGGCCTCCAACTCTCTTACACCGCCCATCTAACTGCCCATCTACCGGGATTGCGACGTGAAGTAAGGGCGCTCAATATTGTAAGCTCACAACAAATTGAGCTTAACCAACCAAGGAAGGGTAGACTCCGGGCCGGACTTGTTCGCTTCCCGACGCGCACGGGCCGGAACAAGGCTGATCCCGTCGCCCTTGTGACGCGGGCTCGGAAGAAGGGTATCACTTGAGGCCGAGAATGGGTGTGCTGCGGCATGTAACCGATAAGTTTGTGTTGGTAGTCTGCGCGCTGCCTGCATGGTGTGCATCCCGCTCTCGCCTACAAAGAAGCGAGAAAGCGATAGGCCGCATCAACGGACACATCGCCGTCATTGGAAGGAGCTGATCACCGTGGATGCCTCTGACTGTGTCTTCCAGACATGTGGCTGTTCAGATGGTTGTCTGTGCGCAACCCGCATCCCTGTCGTGTCGTTTTCAACGGGCGGCCCCGTGTATCCAACTCCACTTTCACGCAGCTTCCCGCTGCCTGGGACCCACGTTGGGCGACAGCGCGCCATGACCTGATGTTAAGCATCTAACATGGTACCGCCTGGGAGGACCGTCATATCCGTATTCATGTGCAACATGTTGCGCAGGATGACTCAACTACAGGCGATGATGTGGTGGATGACGAGATGGTTGCGTGTCGAGGACTGCTGCTATTGCGCTGAACACGAATCTCTGCGGCCCGTGATCCCACGGACTAATCATAACCCGCGCAATGAAATTGCCATCCCCTGAGCGAATTAGGTACCCGCTGTCGCGAGCGGAAATTCATTATTGGTTCATGAGGTTAATCATGTCATATCGGCAGATAGCTCGTGTTTGCAACGGATCAGGACGACCACGGCAGAACGTCACATGACTATCACTGAGATGCCTGCATGGAACTTCAATTGCTATAACAAGCTATATAATCCAAATGCGTGACTGCTGTGACTCAAGACTCAAGGCTGGGACTTGAGTCTGTATGCATCGTGAACCTTGGTAGGCACGCTGTCGCTAGAGGGATAGTAAAGTAAAGGATACTGTCAAGACATAACAAGCGAGCGAACGACAATCCCAAGGAGATATTAAGTGTTGCACTGGGGCAGACGAAAGCTGAAAGACGTATGATGGGACTGCGGAAAGTCCAGAAGCATGAGACTGGGCGAGGACATTGTTTCCAAGCCCCGAGTCATCAACGTATAATAGTGGGTGGAGCGATGTGCTGTATAAGAGAAAATGAGAAAACAGAAAAGCGTATTCCGATGCCTATTCGAGCGGAGGCTCCACGGTGATTTCATCCTCGTCATCGCTGTCTTCTTCTTCACTGCTTTCGCCTTGGTAGACCTGACCCTGAGCGGGAGCTGACGTCTGTTGCGGTATGACCTTTTGATACTTAGGATGATAAGCGGAGGGATTGATGTGCGGATGGTAACCGAGCGGACTGAAAACAGGGTGATAACCGTATGGATTGCGTTGATCGTGATAACCATATGGGTTGGTTTTAACGTGAAATCCGTGAGGGTTCTCGACAGAGTGGAAACAAAATCGATTGGCCTGTGGATGATAGCCTTGGGGGTTGTCACGAGAGTGGTATCCCTCGATATTCAGGTCGGGATGATAACAAAATGGGTTGAGATGAGGATGAAATCCATGGGGGTTCTGCTCAGGATGGTAGCCATACGGGTTCTTTTTAGGATGGTAGCCAATAATGTTTTGTTGCTTGTGGAATCCAAATTGATTGTACGTAGGATGATACGCGTGAGGCTTCTCTGCCCTATCGAATCCATAAGGATTGAGTTTGGGGTGGTATCCAAAGGGATTGTGATCTGGATGAAATCCATCTGGATTCTGCTCGGCGTCGAACCCATGTAAATTCTTCTTGGGATGAAATGCATATGGATCTTTCTTTCGATCAGATGCTTCGGCGTCGGCTTCTGCCGGGTTGCCGCCGAATTCGATGTTCTGCATCTTCCAGTATCCAAGCAGTGTCGGAACATGGGAATGCTTGACGTCGCCAATGTGTTTGACTTTTACGTTGTGTTGTATGGGGTGATGGATGCCAAAACAGATGCGGGACTCTTTGACCAATGGACGCTCCCCTTGATTCATCACAATACATATTGGTTCCTTCGTCAATTTCTCCTCGCCATAAAGTGGTGTTGGAGCGTACCCTTCAGAATATGCAATAGCATGCTCCTGAGGTCTGACTCCGTTTTTCTTGGTTCCTTGATTACCGTATGTGAAGATTGGGCTGGCCGCATTAGTCTAAGCATTGTTTGCAAAGTATTTCAAGAGTACTTACCAAGCAAAACAAAACCCATGCCGCAATCCTACTATGATGAAACGTCGAATTTGCGTATGGACCTTCTCTTGGTAAGTGACCAGAGAAATTGCACTATTGTACACCTTTGTCGTGTTGCCTGCTGGTTCCGTGAACAGAATTGCTATAACCTTTCCAACCATCAGTGGTTCATTTAGATAATCAGACACAATTACTTACTCTTCCTTCTATAAAGAATGAGCTGTCGCAGACTCCGAAAGCTGGTACTTGTGAGTTTCGCGACGATGATTGTTACGGCGAGCACAAACCAGGATCCAGTGCTTCATAAGCTTGCGGATTATCAGTCGTGTACGTGCCGACGATAGTAGCACCTTTGTTGCCTCGAGCACCCCGATTGCCTTGTGCAGCGTTACCAGATCCGGGCGTTGAACGGGCCTTGGCATTCAAGGTTTTGGTCTTTAAAGCGTTTCAGCAAGAAGATGAGTGCTTTCAGGTGGTGCACGTACCTCAATTTTCGCCGACGTGACAGAGTCGCGCCGTGCTGACATCCAATCGAAGAATACCCATTGCTCTAAACAACTGTCAGCGTTACCGATACGAGTGAACTTTTCCCGGCTCATACGTTGTGTCTGGTCAAAATGCTTCCGGTAGTACGCTTGCTGTGCTGGGTCCCAATATGGGAACCATAAATACCGTTGAAACTCAACGTCCCATTTCTGACTAGGAGTTGGGTGCTGTTGCGCCATGATCGCGTTCTAGCGGCATGGCCAGGTCGAGGGAGCCAGCTCCTGAGCGGTTGGAACCACGTCGCGCGACATGCACATATATACGCGTGACATGCTGGCACACTGCTTGCTGGCGCAATGCGGCTCTGTCCAAAGTACAACGCACATGTTCAAATGGCTCCGCAGCCAGCTCCACCAGCTCCATTGCGTGCATGCACAGCTGTGGACATACTCTAGTGCTGCTGAACCACGGCCCAGGGGGTGGAGATGACAGGGATAGCGAGCAGGCTGAATGGTCAAGGCGCTGCCGATAAGGCGCCGTGCTAGAGCGCTTATGGTCGTGCAGCCGCGCTGCTTTAAAGTGCAATGTTGCTCATGCAGCCTGTCTGCCCGAAACTTATTAATTCCGCCCGCCAACCCGCGCGAGACGCATCGTACCTCATGACTGACCTGCAAGCATCTCGCGACGCTCAATGATGAGCATTGGCTCCATATGTCACAAGCGCAAGCACCAAGACGCGCGCTGGATGGTGACAGTGAAATGATCGATGATGTTGTTATTATCGGTAAGTTTGAGGCTGTCCATGTGCGTTGCCTGGCATCTGATGAATCTGCTGACGTCGGAGAAAGTCCCACCACAAAAGACTGCACCACCTCTCTTGCAGGTATTCCCATTCAACGTCCCTGAGAAACTATTCAAGGAAAATTTCATCATTTCGACCTTCTTCTTTGCTACTCCAGCAGCTGAACATCCTGTTGTACCTCGGGACCTTGAATCAAGACTGCCTTCGTCTTCAGCCTTCCAGCATGAGAGTAGCACCCCAGAAGGTATGGGTACAGGTACGGCCCAGCAGTTAGTGGATCCGCCTCCACCGCCTCCACCGCCACCCCCTCCTTCTAATTCAACGGACTCGAGCTTTGAGCTTTACTCCCTGAACGGTAATAACCCGGAACCGAGGCTGGCACATCGCGATCTCGCCTACATTGAGAAACGACAAGAATCCTTACGAGATACTCGAGACTTCATGGTTGGTTCACGGTTTAGACTGAAAGCGAGACGCCGAGAATTACAGAACCTCCGAGAATCCGCGGGCGTTCAAGCAGGATCTGCTTTTAAGGCAATACAACAGTTCCTGTATGAGCGACGAGTCGACCTACCCAAGGAGATAGAACAGGCCTTTGTGGAAGCCTCCGCTCTTCGGGACAAGCTTGGTCAATTGGACTTGGAGTATGATGAAGCGGAACAGGAGTATAACCTACTCGAGTGGAATTACACGACCACAGAGAGGGAGTTCGTTAGGGAGTTTGCCGATATTGGGGACCATAAGCGGGACGCTGAGATTCTTAGCGAAGATCAAGAACCCGATACGGACACGCAGGAGATGACACGATATGCTGGAGGACCTTTTGGCCCAAATGAGCCCCCAACCGTAGTGGATCTCGCAGACGACTTTATGGTACAAGATCTTGCTGGTCAGGCAAAGACATTGAATAACCCGTTCCATGATGCGTCAGCGCATCAAAGGTCTTCGCCTTGGGAGCACGTCCAAATTAGTTCCGATGACAGAGTCCCATCTGCAGCGCTTCCGCAATCTCAGCTCTCGACTCAGGGCAATCTACGACTACCACTTTCGGATGATTGGGACATATCTCAACATATCGATGACTGGTTGTGGGATTCGCTTGTGACTTCCAGCCTCCAGAGAATCCGACTACAAAGGATTTTTGCGCAGAAATGTTTGGACCAGGACGCTTGGTGGAACTTCGTGGCGCAAAACTGGAGAAACGGTAGCCCATCTCCGAAGAAGTTCCAGACCGGGGCGTCGACTCTTTCAGACGCAGATGCTGTTCGTTTAGCGTCACAATCGACGAAGATTCCGATTATAGCTACTCCAGCTTCATATCGCGAAAAGTTCGCCGAAGAAAGCCGCGAGCAACTATTTCCTCGAAATGCCATTGTTGATGCGTTCGAAAATCGAAGTCTTCCTTCTTCTATCGCTTCGAAGGACTTCACAGACAATCCCACTGCCATGATATTGCCGACAGTCACCGTCCAGGAGCCAGATCAAGAGTGGCCTGAATCGCATTCGTCGCCCAATTTTGGCTCTGGTTCCACAGACAAAGGGTCGGATCATGGCATCGCGATCAAAGACCAATTGCACATGGCTGGCCCACCTCGTGATCATATCTCTAACGCTGTCCCACGGTCTGCCCGAAGTGAGGACGGAAGCCGTATCGGAGTTGTGCAATGTCTAACGGTCCCGTCCAGACCAGCTTTTGGCGTTTCTAGTGGGTGTCAAGACTGTCCTGAATCACCGGTGAGTAATCCAGACCATGGCGCATCAGCATCGCCTCCTCCTAACAATCATTTGCGACCACCACCAAGCCCACCAGCGACAAGGTCGCCATCCCCAGAGAGCATTCCTATGTCTAGAATGCCACATTGGAACATCTACCTTCGCCTCACGCCCTTCCCTGAACCTTCGAGCGGTAATTCCGAATCCCAAGCAGCAAGTAACCCTTTTGTATCGACATCAGCAATTCCCGGCCGACTTCCTGGACCATCCGCTTCGGACGCTTTGTTTGACTGACCTACTGATTCACCCATACGCCTTTCTTATCATGTACGATGCCAACAATTGGCCTAATATTTCTCGGATTTATTGCTCGATTTTTATGTTGATTGAGCAGGCCTCAATTTTGCCTTTTCGATGCTGCTGTACCGGGGCAGCATCTGTTCATTGTTTCTTCTATTTTATTGTTCTACCTAGCCGCAGGTATGCGTTTTCTTTTTGCGATTTCCGATTTTCATTTGTACTCTTTCGGCGTAGACGCGGGCTTCTTATCGCGTAATTTCCTATGTACTGCATACGGCCGAACTTCTCTAGAGTAAACATGGCATTGTAAGGATAGCTGGGTATGGCTTTCACTTCTTCCTTTGTTCACAAGCTACCCGTGGCTTCATCTCACCCAACGATCACGTGGTCACAGACATTAAAGTGGGGAGATATCTTTGTATATTATCTAAGCAGATATCCTTGTATATTGTTTAAGCACGCATCGCACCAGGCAAATGCTCACCGGCATTGCTACACTCCAGTTCTGGCTAGATATTCGCCCTTGTCGCACAGTACTGTGAGTGGGTGAGCAACCGTAACGCACACATCGTGGGCTATGCAGTCAGTCATCGCGGTCACTGATTAGATCGTGGCCTAATTAGGACACCAGCGATAAGCTGGGTTCTTCCGTCGACTCTGCCTCCGCAGAAGACTTTGCATTGCATACTTATTGTGTAGTGCCAACACGACTGACAGCAAGGGCAGACAGAGCCTTTCAAGGGTGACACTGTTTCAAAGACCTGCGCTGGCATGCTTGCTCTTTTGAAGCATTCGTGTGTATTCTTCGCGCAAAAGCTCGATAAAAGCTACGCACGTCACAACGCTAGAGCATTGCGCTGCAAGACGCCTCAACATTATTGGCTACAAATGATCACTACCACACCTTGCAGATCTGGCTGCGTCGACTCACCAGCTCACATGTGCACTTTACCCCGCTCTAACCTCCTTCCAAGTTTTGCTTCACTTGGTGGCACATCGATCGAACCTGGACGAAGGGTCTTCCCCGGCATCTGAAATGGTTCATCGAATCGACACTTTGAACAACTGACCGTAACACCTGAAGGACGTACTTCAGAGGACGAGAGCCTGTCGAAGCGGGACGAAACCTGCATCTCAAGGGCACAGTTCTCGCAACAAGGCAGCGACCAGACTCTAGCCTGCGCCTCAGTCTCCGAATAACTCGAAGGGGCGTTTCGCCAATCTGTGCATTGGCTGCTTCTGAGTCAACAGTGGCCTGTCTTTAATGTCCGCAGGCTGAAGCTGTTGTGACGAATCATCTTTCGCCGTGGTGCGGCACCCATGATAACAAAACCTTCAGCTCACCCTCGACCCCTCGACGTTGAAATAGAGTTGTACGCAGTGGCAAATACAATGCGCGTTAGTCAAGCACATCGAGGTCCTTCGATTCGAGCCTCAGGCATCGAGAGAAGGACAGCCAGGGCAAAAAGTGGCTCACGATGCCCGTGCGTCACCGTGCAGGCCCCTGCCGGCCACGAAGTCCAGCCGTCCGCCCGTCCCCGCCCCGGGCCACATGTGGATCCCTGTCCAACGTCTCGGTGCAAAGTGCAGATCAATCTAGCGTCTCGCTAGTGGTGTGCAGGTGTTCGACCAACCGCTGCACCCCGGTTACCGCGTGTCCGGAGAATCAACCATCAGCGCTAAGGAGAGATGTGAAATCATCCTCAGACATGTGAAATTACTATACGACGGTGGAGATGTCTTCGCGCAAATGGCTATTTCGGCTGCGATGTGGTTGTCTTGTAGGATATCAAAGTGCGACATTCAGAAGATGAACAATTTATTTCTCAGCCTGATTTCTCCATTGTCGGGCTTTGCCGATCCTGACGTTTCCAGGTTCACTGTTCTGAAAAGTGCACCGCAATATTTCCTCACAACAGCACACACGTATCATTTGCTCGCCCTCACATTCATGCGTCAAGCTAAAGCAGCGCGTCTCCTTAGATGGATCAACCTCGTTATCGAAGAGCCATCAACGCGTTCCTGTTCACGAGACTCATGCATGGTCCGTGCTCCCTGCCGCGGTGAACGCATCGAGTAAGCCCCAACCGATCATGATTGGAGGAACTTGATGAGTCGCGTACGATGCAGGAATCTAGAATGTTGCAATGGCGGATGAGTATCATCGCATCCCACGGTTTTTGTCATGGTAATTGAATGCCGGGAATCGAGCCGGTCCGCCCGCACTCGCAGGCGTTCCATGTGGAGAGGAGGAAATTGTGGCTGTAGCTGTGGCTAGAGACCGAAAGGCAGATGGTGTACGTCATGTTTGTTGTGATCTTGATTCATGATTTCTCCAATAAATTATGAACTCTCCCGAGGTCTCAAGGCCAAAGTAAATATATGTGTATGGAAGGGCCTAGATACGACTCGAGAGGTTATGACACTCTCAATGAGCGAAAGACTGGCCTATACATGAGGCATCGTCGCTACATCTCTCAATCATGTTGACTACGACTTAGTCTTTCTGCACATATTGTTCAAAGACGTTGTTGTAGAGGCGGTGCTGGTCGATGTGAAGCCTCGTCGCAGTCGGGTATTGTGTGTACGCGTGAGCTTCACCGGCCCAATATGTGCGGGCGATAAGAGTACTAGTAATTGTGTAGTCAAGTGTGTGGTTGAATTACGTGCTACTGACGGGTGCCGATAAGCTCAGCTGCGACAGCTGTGAGGTTTGTGCGTCCAATGAAGGCCCTGATGAGGTTGGCGAAGATCTTTTGGAGACGATGTCGACCGTCCCACTCGTAGTTTAAAGGATGCCATGGTCTACAACTTGGTGTCTTATATCACTACCATGGCTAAGACAAAGTATCGACACAAAATTGATTAGTGTTGAATTGCGATGCGAAATAACCGATCAGAAGAAGACTGGGACTGGTGTTTAACCTTCGCGATGTTGAACGGTCTATTCTCACCGCGTCATTTACTAATGCTACTGTGTCCCGTGTGGTTACACGACGTGGATGCATATATTAAGGACCGAGACTCACAAGGTGTTTGAAAAGTGTTCTTGGTATCTCAAGATGTAGTTGAACTTGGTGTCATCACGATAGTGATTGCAGAAGACTTGGTTGCCCAAAGGACCAATGTCATGATGATCATTATACGAAATATGATTATGAACAATCATCGTGCACAAATCTACAGATCTCTTCTGTCGGTTAACAAATTCAATGCACTGTGCGGCGCACGTATATGGTGGTTGGATGTCTCCTTTCAAAGTATGCATAATCAATATCAAGACGTCGCTATATATCAACCGTGACTTGCTTCTTTTCGTTGATGACATATTAATGATTTTATATAATTCGTAAGCGTCAGTAATGGTTGATCGAGCTCGTGACGTCAACAGAGGCCCCATCCACTAACTTGGCGTTCGTGAAACGGGAAGAGGAACCTTGACTAGTGGAAAGCGCGATCGCGTGATGCTGAGCCACCATAGAAAAAAATTGAAACGTATAGAGACAAGGAGCCATAAACGGCAATGCCGCTGCTAGCATGAACTAGGTGCGTTTGACTTTCAGATGAGTCAATTTACACCAAGAACGGTAATCTGGCCACTCAATTCGCTCAAGTATGCGACGAATATTTAGAGAAGAACGGGCGAGCAACCACAATTAATCGGTCAAAGGAATTGGGGCGCTACGTACGCGAAATGATTCCAGTTCAAGAGGCCGTTACATGAATCATCGATACATGGTGGTCAAAGCACGCCATATGACGAGATGATCTACTCTACAATGTCGGTACGTATGGGTTATAGAAAAGCAACCTGGCCGTATAATATGGGAGCTGCCAGCGCAAAATGAAAGATGTGAGGTCTCAATAACAAAAGAAACGTAGTACGGGCTACAAAGGGAAACGTTGTGTCGCGACAAGAAGACGAAACTGAACTGGGCGCTGACAAAAACATACGTATAGTGGTGCCAATTGCGCTCCTAGCACTCGCACTCAATCTCCAGAATTTGGTGTCTGCTCTCCGCTAGTTGTTTGCTCTCCGGTGACGTATACGCCATCGGGACGCTGCGTCGGATGGTATGCTCCAGGATTTGCTTTCGGGTGATATCCATTGATATTGTAGTCAGGGTGGTACCCGTGCGGGTTGCGATCTGGATGATAGCCGATAGCGTTGACAGTTGGATGGTACCCGTAGGGGTTGCACTCTGGGTGATAATTGTACGGCGTGCTTTGTGGATGGTAACCGTAGGGGTTGAGGGTCTGGTGATAGCCGTATGGACAAAACTTATGATGAAAGCAAAACGGTGCTTGTTCAGAATGATAGCCGTAAGCATTGTAATTGGGGTGATAGCCTTGTGGATTCTTTTTTGTATGAAATCCTTGCACATTGTGTTTTGGATGATACATCCACGCATTACTCTCTGGATGAAAGCCATACAGATTCCTCTTGGGGTGATAGCCATAAGGATTATTTTTTGAATGATAACCGTGCAAATTGTGTACTGGATGAAACATAAATGGGTTTTCCCCTGGATTGTAGCCTTCAGGGTTGTGCTTTGGATGATAACCGTGAGAGTTGTGTTTAGGATGGAATCCATGCTCGTTGTACGAAGGGTGGTAGTACCACTGCTTAGTCTCTGGGTGATACCCTTGAGTATTGTGTTTCGGATGAAAGCCGAACGGGTTGTGGGCAGGATGGAAACCGTGCGGATTTCTTGTCTCGTCAAAGCCGAACTTCTCCTTATTCGGATGATATGAATAAGCATCAGAACTTGCAACTTTCGAAACGACCTGTTTTGCCTTGCCCTTAGAAGACGCAATCGGCATTTCTGAGACTTCGTCCTCGTCGTCCTCTTCCTCTTCTTTCACATAATCCAGGTTAAGATACGGTTTTCCAGTCTCCTCTGCCCAATTCCCAACAAGCTTCCGAACCTCGTCCTTCGGAACATAACCAATATCTTGGACTTTGACATTGTATTGAATTGGGTGGTGAATGCCAAAATAAATACGCGAGGCTACCTGTAGAACGGGTTGACCATCTGCCATGACGACAGGAATAGGAGCTTTGGTGAGTTCCGTTTCGCCCTCCACAAGCAATGGTTTTCCGCCCCAAGAATACGCAATACCGTGTTCTTCAGGTCTTACACCAGGTTTCGTGGTCGCGCGACCGCGGTACGTGAAGATTGGGCAAGCGAAGCAGAACTCGACCTTTTGACGAACAACCACAAACCGCCGAGTCTGTGTGTGAACGAAATTGTTCGAATACCTTACAGGATTGATAGATTTGGACGTGTTGTAGTCTGTTGCTGTCTCCCCAGCAGTTTCGTTCATGATGACAGCGAAAACTCTACCTTCGTAAAAGAAGTCCTTACTCCTCACGCAGAAGGTAGGGTCGACCGGCTCATAGTGCAGTGTATTCGTGCCCTGACCCTTGTACGAACCTTCGATGATCCTACGAGCTCGACCCCTTGGATATGGGGGCTGGTATTGAGGCACGGTGAGGGAATTCGCGTAAGGACCTGTCCGCATTGGCTGTTGATGGCCGGCCGATTGTTGTGTCATGCCCAATCTATTGAATTGCTCCTGGAGATTTGCGCTATACGCTGTGGCAGGTGAGCCGGGACTCTGCGTAGTCCCTGTCCCGTAAGTCGAAGCCACCCCGCTATGAGGACTGTCGACCCTCACGCCTTCAGGAGACTGCCTGGAGTGCTCTAATCAGATCGTCCCACCCGGCATGGTGAACCAAACGTACGATTGCGCTGTGGGTGTATCCGCAGTGGGAGCCCACCCTATCTCCATCCAACGAGAGAACTCCCATCGCGCTTGGTAACATGTGAGCTTGCAGACCTAAAGCAACTCCCTTATGAATACTGACAACTAAGACGGTTGTATTTAAAACACTTGTATCTGCCGTATTGGTTATCCAAAACGTATTGCTCGTCGCCTGTGGGTTGGGGCATCGTTGCATGGAGTCTGGGCGTGCGACATCGCCCGGTGACCCGGTGACCTGGTGTCGTGATGCGCTTGCTGGGGACGCAAGAAGCTCAGGATAAGTAGGCTTTTGCACAGCCGGGCGTGCGGCTCTGCGGCTTTTGAACAACAACGCATACTATGCGGAGTACGCGCTTCGTTTAAAAACATATTTAACATGTGCTTGAATGAATGCACCCGTGACGTGGGAGTGTATGGCGGGGTCGCAGCTTCGTTGGCTCCGTCGGGATGAGGAGGTGGCGGTCCACCCGAGCTGGTGCACTGCTAGCGTTGTTTTGAGCCCGCATTGACACCCAGCAATCAATCATACATGCGCCCGGGTGGCAGGGATTGGTGGCTGACATGCACGCTGCATTCGCTAACCCTGTTGATACGATGGTTTAACTCCTGTCGCGTCGCGACGTGAGTCGCACGACTCCCAACCCGCCCTGGCACACCATCATCATACGTGTTCGAATCCACAAGTAGCTGCGCTCTTACACACACATATGAACGCAACCGCGACTCTCCCGCTCTTGAAACGAATGCTTCTCTGTGATATCTTCCACAACTGAACGATCTCATTGTTTCCAACCCTCAGCCCAGATCTGGAGCTTCGGACAGAACGTCGCTGATGGGACCCGATCATGAGAGCACCACAAAGGCTAGAGCTTGAAAGCCAGCGTCGCGCATACTCCACAAAGGCTACGGAATGAGCGCGTAGAAATGAAAGACTCACAGGTCGATGCAGAAGGATATGCGTCGGGTGGCAGTCGTGGCCGGATTCATACAAAAGACCAGGACAATGACAGCCTACCTTCGCTGCCGAGCGAAAGAGCGCTCCAGTCAATTCCTGCGCCTCCACCGCCGGAATTTGAAGAACCAGCAAACGCGTCTGCACGCGTACCGGAGTCACCAGGCTTTCTCGATCGTACGAATCGATACGAGACTCTTCTCCATCAGATCGAGGTTCAACAAGAGGCCATGCGTGATGCCCGTGAGGACCTCATAGGCGCACGTTTTAGACTTCGGACCAGACGGCAACAGCTTCGTTCTACGCGCGAGACCACCATCTCAAAAATCGCAGCGGCCTTTGATCAAATGCGACAATACATCCTTGCCAGGATCTCTGATGTCCCGGATGAGCTTGATTCTGCATGGTCAGAGATTGAGACCAAAAGAGACGAACTCGGTGTACAGGACGTCGATTACGAAAACGCCGAAGAAGAATACAACGCCCAAGAGTGGGAGCACAGCGAAAGGGAAATCACTTTTCTTGACAGTCTATTGAGGAATGCACAGTCAGAAGGCCTAACATCAAATCATGCAATACCAACTAGATATGCACATGACCTTGCAATGCTCTCTTTCGGCGACGAATCCGACAAGTTTTTTGGCAGCAACTATACACGGTCACAATCACCGCTCTCGCAGGATAGTAGCCCGCGAGATCACGAGGACTATGCGAGCGAGAGTGAGATTACATCCTTTGGCGCTGAAGCTGTTTCTGTCGGAACAACCAAGTGCAAGCCGGATCACAAGTCCCGAGAGGAGCGGTCCCGAGAGGAAGTGCAGGTGCAACTCGTTCCCACTGGTGAAACTCAGAGACATATTACACAAGATCATCCGCGTATCAATTGGTCGGACACCTATCAATTTATCGATGGCTGGATGCTGAACGTATTACGTTCATCTCGACTGCAGAGATACTGGCTCAGACGGTGCTTACTTAGGAGCGATCTGAGCGACGAAAAATTGTGGCAACTCATAGTGCAGCACTGGCGAACAGATAGCCCAGAGAATCTCACATTCCATACCGGTGATACTACTATCTCAGACACGGCTGCCAGCCAGACAACGTCGTTAAGTGCCAGGCAAGATTCATATGATGTCTCAACTCCTACCGAACCTGACACACGACCGTCTTCAATCGATCCACCCCTCTCAGAATTGGGTATCGCCCATGGATTTGCCTCTTTCGACATCCCCTCCGCCATCAAGTCTAGCGACCTCCTCGACACTCCGCGTCGTGTTACCTTCTCGCCACAATTACCTGCAGCTTGCCATGTATCCATGCAGCCCTCAGTATATGCACCCATACTCCGAAGTACCACTCGAGACCCTGATATAGACACCACTATTAGTCCGATTCGATCTTGTGGATCCTCTAGCGATGGACGCACAGTTCTGCCTGGCAATCACTCCAGACAGAAGTCTCCGAGCACCTCAACTTTACATTATAGTGGAGCTCCTCAGCTTCATTTAGAAACAAACCAAGCTCTCTGCGACGACATCGAACCCTTCGAATCATTACGCTCTGAAATTGAGGACGACGCTATTTCGCCATGCGATGATTTGCCGTCGCCCACGACTGCGTTCCCGTCCTCTGGAAACGAGCTTCACCAAGCAAAAATGGTGGACTCTGCAGGACTGGGGCGTGAAATCTCTCTGCATCGATCGGAAGGCAACGTGTACGGTGCCATATCACACACACGGCATCCATTCGCCCCTTTCATCAGAGTCAAGAGTCCTCAGCCCTGGACCTTGCCACTTCTGCGCTTGACACCACTACCAACTCCTCCGCTGTCTGACTATATGCCTTCAAGTCACGGCAGACGACTCGAGAATATTCCTTTTGTCTCAATATCTGATACGCCCGCTTGGCTACCCGGGCCGTGCACACCCTCGAGCTCACAATTCTGACTTCGCCAAGCAACATACGAATTCTATAAACCCATTTTCCATCAGCCTCGCTCTATCTTATCCTGCGTTTTAAAAGAAAGATCCTCGCATAGTTTTGGTGTCTGCTTCGCAAATCAAGGCATTTGGTATTTGATTGCATATTGCATTTGCGATGGGTCCTTTTACAGCGTTTCTTTTTACAAGTTCTTGTGTCATACTTCTATCTGTCAAATATATGATTTCCAGTTCATACAGATCTTGTCTGTCTTCACAAGCCAGTTTTGTTCTTTCTCAATTCCATTTAAATTTGACCCTGCGCATTCTTGTTTCATCTTGCAGTGTGCTTCGCTTTATTGAAGGTTTCGTCACTATTGTGTAAGATCTTTGCATTAACGTTGTATATTATTCCAAGTTGGCAACCGTGTATATAATCATGGCAGGCACAAATTATCAAGTGAAAGTGGTGCTCGAACGAAGCTAAACCCATCGGGCTGAGAACCAACCCTGGAGGCCTTAACAAGCACTGTGTTTGTTGAAGCAAACGCTATGCTG
The DNA here is from genome assembly GCA_001748405.1 of Paraphoma sp. B47-9. NCBI lineage: Eukaryota > Fungi > Ascomycota > Dothideomycetes > Pleosporales > Phaeosphaeriaceae > Paraphoma > Paraphoma sp. B47-9. The sequence goes on from BCLK01000250.1 coordinate 63,910, forward strand.
TTCTGAGCCAGAAGGCTCCTTCTGCATTGAAAGACGAAAGAATTACATGCCACCTTAGTGGGCTTGAACGATCGCCTGAGAATCACGTTGTGCATTCCGTACCCGACTATTGCATCTTCGTGCCACAACGATCACGAAGCTAGTAGACTTAGCTGTTGCGAGCCTGAATCCTCTTTGTCATGTAAATTGAGCCTCACTTTTCACACTTAGATATTGGTTGCCTACGCTTCATTTCCAACTCTCTTAATTTAATGTCCGCACCTAGCTCCGTCGCATGCTCAATCGATGCGCTTTGAATGATGCTCATGAGATTATTTCAACCAATGAACAGGGTCCAGGGGCCTCCTTGTCACCCGCCTTGTTCAAGCTGCCCTGTAGCTGAATGCCGCACGTCCGCATGAGATTCGTCGCAGCAGTATGTGCCATGTCAATTAGTGGGATGCTGATTGGCATGAGAAGCAAGCACGGCGCGACGACAGCATCGCTGATGCGTCGCAGCCAAGTCCGCATTCGTTATCAGGCAAATGACGAGGTCGTGGTCGTCATTAACTAAACTTGGAACTAACTCAAGCTGAGGTCGAGCACTGCGGTCAGCGGATTCGCAAGCCAGCACAGCCCTTGTGGGCCCTTGTAAGACTTCGGACTTGCAACGAAATGCGTCCGTCCATACGCGGCAAGTCCTGATTGTGAATCTTGTGCCTCCAGTATTGGATGGACAAACTCGGCACAGGACGATATGGAGTCTCGGTTGACGGGGTGGTCCTCTTCAAGCGGCTCAACCGGCCGAGCTGCAGCGTTCCGGCCGTAAAATAAACAATGTGACAAATCATTTCAATCGCGGCTCTTCGACGCAATGTTAGCATTCGTAGATAACAGCGATCTACGTATGCGAACTTAAGTTCATGGAAGCTTGCAAAGAGCTAAACTGTATTTGATCTCAAACTAGTCGGAATGATGAGGTTAATCGCCCCTTTTTCTGCCCGATACGAGAGTCCTTCGTCAGACAGAAAGCGGGTGCCTTTGAAGTCCCACTTTCCATGCGTAACAAGGGCACAGACTGCCGGCGCATAATCCTTGCAAAAACGGTCCGGGCCCACCCAAGCGTGTGAAACCTGTCTTGACGCTAAATGCGATGTTGCGAGTGTCTGTGCGATGTTGCGCTTGTCCGAGAGATACACCCTGTTTCTCAAACCTTCAGGCAGCATTCAGCGGAATTAAAGGGCCGGTGCAGAGGAGACACAGCAGCTGGCGCATCCTAGCTGGCTCGAGGGAAGTTGCATGCATGCAGTCGTGCCGCGTCATACGCCTTGTTTTGTTCAACTAAGCACGCTTGCTTGTTTAGGCGCCTACTGAAGTTGCAGCCCGGGGGGCTCACGCACGGACGTGCCAAAGGCGATTGTGATGAAAGAGCGTGACGGTTTTCGTACTAAGCTGACGCCAAAATGTGAGGAGACAAATCAAGTAGTCACACATAGAGTCGCTGGACTGATCATTCCACCCGACTGGTCACATTCCTAGGAAGCACCCGTCAGCATTGAAGGCTCACGACATCCCGGTTTTCGTCTGATACCCAGACCATGCACGGAGCAACAACCCAGTCGCGGTCTGGTGATCGGTCGATGTAAAGATACCGTAATAGTTGCATCGCGCACGTTGCCGGCAAGTTTGATCGCACCAACATGCTGACGCACACGTACCGGCAATTAATCTGCGATCGGGCCGAAGTAGCGCTGAGAGTACCTTTCGTGCCTGAACAATTTTGGTGAAGCACGACGTACAAGGACACAGCATGCATGCTCAATTGAGTGTATCGAAACCAAAAGCTCATTCAAGACTATGTAACGTATGTATCATTTGGATCATCCTTGTACTCATGATATTCGTGATTGCGTCTGCAACCTGGAGTGACGTAGAGTCAGATATAAAAGCCGCATAAACATAGAGGACTGATATCAACGTATGAGGTTAGAACGCTTTGCCCATTATCTGCGCTCGTAATAGGTTGGGTGGCGTGTGGTGTAAGCTGAGGTAGGACCTGGCTGAGAGTATGCGTGATGCGTGTGGGACGGCTGCGCAGGCGCCGTGTGCGAGTAAAGGTTGTGGGTATAGCTTGCTTGCGTGAACATGGGTTGCTCGTATGCGCCGGGTTGGAAATTTGATTGTGTGGGAGTAGCAATGATGCCATCACCTTCATCCGGCATGAAGAGGTCGTCGTCGTCGAAGCCATTGTGTGTCTCCTCCTTGTAATAGCTCATAAGCTTCGACATGTGTTTGGCCGACACTTGTCCTATCTCACGAACCTTAACATTCCATTCGATAGAATGATGTTTGCCAAATCTTAAGCGTGAAGCAGGTGTCATCTGCTCATTATCTTCAAACGGCTCAATCTCGATAGGGTCCTTATGCATGCCCTTTTCCCATTCTCCCTGGATGTATGTTGGCTGCGAATTCGTCAGATACACTATGGTGTGCTCTGATGCAGTGCAACCATTTTTCAAAACGCCCTGGTTTCCGTACGTGGAGATCGCACTGGCCAGATCAGCACCCTGAATTAAGGTAGGCGGTCTGTAAACACTGACCAAGCGTACACAAAGTGTTTCTTTCTGTTCACCTGCATCACTACAAAACGTCGGATTTGTGAATAGACACCTTCCCCGAATCTTCCAACGGTGACTGCAGTGTTCTCGGTACCGGTGCGGGTCATGGTAGGACTTGCTGTCTCTGCCCACAACATGGCAAACACGCGACCTTTGATGAAGAACCTATGGGCCTCAGCCCTGGTCCTCATGCGATAACCTGTATTGTCACTTGTCAGAAGGCACTTCATGCCGAACGAGGCAGGGATTTGGGGGACTTGCGTGAATCCAGGCGTTCATACCAGCCTAGGTTGGGGGTTCCCTGAAAGTTGATCGTGTGTCTGAGTTCAATCGGCGCTACAGAGCATCAACTTCTACTACCTTAGACATGGGTTCCTGTCTATACCGACCTTGTGGCGCCATATTTTCGTCCCAGACTGAATCTGCTCGGGTACGTTGCAGTGAGCTTAGCTGATATCAGCGCTTATCCAGGCCACCCTATGGCATCACGTACTTGACTGAGGCGTCTTCATTTTGTCCTTGTTGGTTGTTTTCAGCTACTCTTGTGACGGGTTCATGGGCTGCTCGCGTCGCCCATTGGTATTCGGTGGTACCTGACCCTTTAGTCAACGAAAGACATCCGTATTGTATGGAAAAGTATGGAAACATACCATCAGGCTTCAATACAGCCATATAGTGGTTTTGGTGTTCCGAACTCCAAATCCACGGGTTGTCAGAATTTGTGCTCATTGTGCTTTGAAACGGCAATCATCAAGCACCATCGGCATGTTGCTTTTCGTCATGGCCCATAAGCCCCCATTTATGTTTCAGCTCCGATGCGGCTCTGCGAAAAGCAGAAGAAGTAGCAATACATCCGCTGATGGTAATGTGTGTGCGGAAGTGCATGGTGTGGGTCGTTCGCAGCTGCAGCTTCCCCACCTCATGCCATTGCCAGGTGCAGTCTACAGTGCATACGCAACAACAGAGCTCATGACCCATTTTGCTTGGGATGTGGGGGCAATTAGTGTCTTATTGGCAGGACAGCAACACCATGCTCAAATTGTGGATGTGGCCAATTAGCGCTCCCGCCAGGAGCTCGGTAACTTACGGCTACGCACAGTGCAATCGGCCATGGCCACAAGGGCAGCTTCTGCGTCATTCGCCTGATTCGCTCAGTGCTGCGCCCATCTGTCGCTTGTCATCTCTTGCATGTCTGCTTCTTTATGTGCATCAGTTGGCTTCAGCCCCGTGGCAGCTCCGGACAGGCAGCGCACGAGCCAGTCCCGTCACATTCCAAACACGCATCGCTCTAACCCTGTCTAACACCGATCAACCCACATTTTGCTACGTCAACAGTACAGTCTCCTGATGACACCATACACAACCTTCACCTTTTGAACAACCTGAGAGGGCGCATATTGCCACGACTTCCGCACTTTTATGAGACTTTTAGAATGACACTCTTCGAAACACTCGGGAAAGCCTTGCAACATACCACACCCACAGTCAATGGCCGCACTTGCGTAGATGGCGTCTTTACCATTCATCCTCAACGGGTCCGAAGCCTTCTCACCAGAAACTCAGCCCAATTTTGTGCCCGAGCGTTCCCATGGACCTGCTACTGGGCTACAGGCTAGGCTAGAAGCCTTGTCTGCTCAACAAGAAGAGCTATCGGAGGCAAGGGAACAGCTGCTCATTGATCGCCAAGATGGAATTGGTATCAGGAAGCAGATACGAGAACAGAGGGTTCACACTGGAGATGCGGAGATTGCCCTAATGAACGCCTTGCGAGAGCACTACAGCCAACTTGATCTTCCGCTGCCTGAAGAACTTCGTGCTGCTTACGAAAAAGCCGAGAAAGAGCATATGAGGTTAAGAGCTCTAGAAGAAGAGCATCTCGAAACCGAGGAGGCTTTGGGTGCTTCTGAATGGGGATTCATGGCTCTGGAGAACGATTTCTACCAATATAATCTTCAACAAATGTTGTCAGACGAAACAGACGAGGATGAACGCAAAGAGTCGAGGGACAAGATACAGGTCATAAATAAAGTGGCACACTCAATACTTCCCTCGCCAGAAATTCAGTACAAACTGATGGTAGGAAAGTACCAAGAGATGACTCGCCGATTCGAGTCTTTGCGTCATCGGCAGTCAATTAGAATTGAGACACTCATCAACCCCGAAGAGGATTTACACCAGCATTTTGAAGCTATCGAGCTCGATCTTGAGGCTGCCCAATTGGCGGACGAGCTGCTTAGCCTCATTATGGATTGCGAGACTCAGATTCGGCACTTAAAAATGAACCTGAAGAGTTCCGAGCAAGCTATCTTACAGTACAGAGGGGCAACATCAGAGCCAGGTCTCGACCATCAGACGTGGAGAGACCATGGTGAAGCGGTGTCTCAGGCTCACTCTGAAGGACATGTTCGGGTCAGTGATGATTCTGTACCAGTGGATGAACGTATCGACGATTGGGCTTTGCAGTCACTCAAGGGCAATGCACTGGAGAAACTACGATTCCTAAATCTTCTTCGCCCACATTTACGGAACCATCAAAACTCGCAGCTGCAATTTCATCACTGGGAGTCATATATATCTGATGTCTGGAGACCTGATATCAGGTATTCACAATCATGGCCACACCATGAGTTTTCTCCAGAGAGGCTCAAAACAGCCAAGATGTCATTGCACTCAGCTTATGAAGTGGTTGATCACATGGGCAAGGGAACGGAGTTCGACAATGACAACGATATCATGATCATTGGGCAAGATGGGCAGCTTGGGAAGGGCAGCAGCTCACACTCAAGCGATCTATGGCCAGAAGCATCAATGGATTACGAAGAAACCCCAGCCATCTACAAACGTGTACCCTTTACTCCTACAGGTAAGTCGACTCTGTTGCGGAATCAATACCGAGTTAACCAAACACTACCAGTAATTTCACACAACGAGGTAGCGCGGAAAAGAGGTCATGATACCCCTCAGGACAGATCAGTCAAAGGTCTAATGCATATCAGCCCTACAATCGCCAATGCACAGCGTGTGACGCGGTGCGATAGTGGGTTCGGCTCCGATAAGGAGGTTTGTCGTAAATTGGGTGGCCATTTTCGAGAACCATGTGCTCAAAGAACAAGGGGCTGGATCATTGATGAGGGTGAGGAGAGGGCAGCTGATGAGATGGACACGACTGGGCCTGATATACACGAAGCACATTTAAGTGAAGATCTAAATTTGCACCTTGGTCATGCTCTGGGATCAGATACCAGACATCATGGTCCCGGCATAGCTGAAGATTGGAGAGAGTCAGATGGCTGGTCGATTGTGTTGCAGCCCCAGCTGATGGCTACGCAAGAATCACAAGAAGGCATAGCCGACGAGGAGACTTCATTTGAAGCTTCTTCAGAGCAGAGCACTAAACTCGGATCGGTACGTCAAATTCTGAGAGATAGGCATACCATCTTCAGGTGACTCAAACTAAGTTGTGTGCAGCTATTTGCCCTGCGCGGCCCAAAGGCCATTCAAACAAGCTTCAAAATGCGAGCTCAACTTGGACTGTACAACACTTCGTGTCTGATGGTTCAAATTCCATCTCGAATACAGGCAATGTTGGTGTTGGCCAGCACCTTCAAACTGTAAGTGATTGGAGATATATCCATCTTTCCCCTTCGAAGTCCGCTCACGATAATTAGTGCAGATTGGGACAACTGGGGTGTTCCGTTGCTTCGCCCACAATTGTGCGTCGACAGCTTCCTTTATGTACATGCTTCATTCGCAAAGCTGTGTGATTCGTCTCCTTCCACTAATTCAATTAAATCCTTGATGCCTCGCGGCATATCTGAGTGGACTGCAGAGGAAAAGGAGCATTTGTGGAAGGACTGGCGCCTCATCTTTCCCCGTGGCTTGTTCGGACACAGACAGGATGCAATAACGAATTCACAGCGCAGTCTAATTTTGCAGAGTGATAACAGAGGTGTGTAGTGTCGAATTGTAAGCACGCTCGCTGATGTCAGTTGCTTGGGTGGATTGCCAACGATCTTATTTCCAGCTCTTTCGATCATCCCTAGCTGCAGGTATGGTAATGAGAAAGATGTGCAGAGGGCTCCTTTGTATTTCGGGATTCTGCATGCTGTGTCTCTATAAGTTAATCCGTCTCATTATCAAGGAACATAGTTCTCTTCATCTAAGTTCATGTCGACCTTTCGCATTCAATATGTGAAATATTGAGCTACGTGGTTTCGGGACATGCCAGTTTCAGTTGTCCATGCTCCTGACAGTCTTTACAACTTTGCCAAATACCCCGAACATGCAGAAGCTCAATTCTCACCGAGTGCTGTCTCTCCGATTCTCAGAAGTTGAAGCACTCCAGCTGTGCGTTGACAATATACCAGATTGAATACTTTTCAATCTCGCTGTGTGGCACACATTAGCACCAAAAGTCATCATTATTGAGTGCCACTCCTAAAAGCGATAAATTACAGATGATTGGGGTATCTAAATAGGGCTAAAGGTGTGGTCGCAGGCTACCGCTCCTGATGGCGAAAAAGAAGGGAAGGCAATCTCTATGCACCATGCCATCACACCGCACAGCCTGTCCAGCTTACCGCTTCGCTTCGCTAAGCCAAGCTTAAAGCACTCACCGATGATGTCCCATCGAATCGCTCGCCGGGCAATCTAACTACTGTCCAGACGTGTTCCGCCTTGCAGGGCACGAGAATGCAGCCCTAACAAATCTATTGGTCAAACAGAGCCTCAAGTTTCGCTGATTGGCTACGTACTTAGATCGTGATTTTTGCCTGATTTGCCTCCTCGGACATCAGGCTGCGTTTTTCCTAATGCCGTTCCTTATCAACGATGGCGCGAGCACAGCCTTCCAATCATTGCAAGTCATGGCCATTTGGATGCTTTCGTGACATAACTTTGCCAATATATTGAGAGCCCGTAAATTTGGCGATCCGCGAAACAACTTTTGTGTAACCGGCGCAGATCACGAAGGTGGGGCACTCAATCGCAGACAAATGTGGCGCCTACGATCACTTCGCAGTTGCTGATCGACAGGACGAAGCGCATGCACGTCGATGGGATCGGCGAACATGCCCACTCAGCCTTATCGCGCGGGACCCCGCAGCTGGGTACTGAATATGCACCTATGACTCAGGACACGCAAATGATCAACTTTGCTGGTTGCTTTTGGCAACAGGCGTGGGATAACTCAATCCCCGGGTCGTGGTTCGGTGGAGTCGAAAGACGGGAACTAGGGCGACGGCACGTTGTGATACTCGTATATGCACCAGACTTTTGCGGTCCGGGTACGCTATAATGGACCTTACTTCGGCAAGCCGAACTTTATCAGCGATTTGAGGCATCTTGGCACACATGACTTCTTTGTGGCGTGACTTGGCAGCGGCTGACGTTGTTGATCGTGATAATACATTTGGCAGCTAATGGGGCTACAACATAAACACGCCACCGATACTAAGGGTATCAAGAGAGTCTTATGCTCAAGGATTCCACATGATGAGTGGAAATATGATTGCGAGGCAAACAAGCTCGCTACCCTCGTTGGTCAAGCATCAGGTACCTTTCCCTTCGGTCGGCCAATTATCGTGAACCTCACGAATGACAACCACTGACTCTTTAGCAGTATGAGCTACTTCACTGTCCCGGCATCATATGTGAAAAGCGCGATCGCTTTGACTTAGACGCTATGTAGCCACACAAAACGAGTCCATATTAGCAGCAAGCAAGGCGAAATTACTCTGCGCAAACACAACTATGTTGTGCATATTCGGCGAGCTCATATATGTTCTCACAATGGGAGGAAACGAATGTTCTGGTTAGAAACAATTATAGGAACAACGTCGAAGACCCAAAACAAATGAACAATGCTGCTGATGTCGAGCTAAGGACAAGGGAAGCTCAATAACGGGAGGACGACCGACCGGTCAGTCCCTCGCGCTACCACGAGGGCAGATCTCACATCCGTCGCAACTATAAATATTCCGAAGCTAGGAAACATTTGGAGAACGGACCATATATCCACGGTACAAAGCAGCTGTAAAAGCGGTGCCACACTGACGGCTGGGGAAAGGGCAGCCAGAGGCGTGATGCCGGGGAGTGCACTACATGATAGCGAAGCAAAAGAAATTTTGACGCCATCATACGGTGATGGATCGTCCGCGAAATGAACAATTGCGATGCGCAACTTCCATATGGTAGAAGTGCGGAGTGGACAGTCTGGTAGAAAAAAGAAATCAGGTATGACGCGAACTAGAAGCCAGCGTATGTTGCTGGAATCCCTTTGATCTCAGGCACGCATGGCGGCGTCGTAATAACTTGCCAATAGGTACCGATGAGTCTCAATCACCATGCCAATGTCTAGCACCTTCACATTATGCTCGACTGCGTAAGCTTTGCCGTAGTTGACTCGACTGGCGGGGTGGAGAGTCTCGGTGTTCGTAGGATCGACACGGATAGAGTATTTTGTGAGGTGTTCACCGACCAATTGATTTGGAGTGTGAAGGGAGGTGTGTATAATGCCGTGGTCGGACATATTAATTCCTGGCTTAGCTGCCCCACGGCCTTTGTACGTCTGTATAGGGCTAAATAGCAGTCAGTTCCTTGCTCATTGCGCCTGTAATTGACTGCGACTTACATGCACTGACTAAATGTACCCTTATTGCGAACAACGACAAAATGTCGAATCTCGCTGTAAGCCTGTTCGCCGAGCCAGACAGTACTGAAATGCGTTGAATTCCTTGTTTTACCCGGAGTTGCAAGGCCAGCCGGCTCACTCCAAAGCATTTTAAAGACCTGTGTCACGTAAGCCCATCTGAATATATCGTGAGTTGAGTTGTTCATACGCGTCCGGGAACGAAAAAGTAACCGTGGTGCGTTCTTGCAACTCGGCGGTATCCTAAGGGTATGAGCATGTTTGATGGAGCGATGATAACGGTTGTGCATACTTTCATCGAGTGACTCGGTAGCACTTGGTTCAGGGCCCGTCTGGATGAAACGTCGCGCTTTGTTTCCGATATCCGCTCGAGCTTCTGCTGGTAGGGTCGCTAGCTTTTGACCAGGATCCAAGGGCTGTGCTGTCTGCGCTGGTGTGTATGACACTCTTGGGGCTCCAGTCGTCGGAACGTATGTTCTCAGACTGAGAGTCTCAACCGCGTTCAGGAGCGAGTCGTGCTTGTTCACTCCTTTGCCCTTTCCCTCCTCGTTTTCGCTGTCCTCATCGCCACCTTCGTTCTCGTCTACGTCTTCTGGAGGTGGTTGCACGTTCGATGTGCTAAGGAACAGTCAATTTTCGTCTCTTTGAACGCGGTCTCATGGATGCTTAGCTTGAAGACTGGGTCGCACTTACCTTCCACTGCCACCGGATTTGACCACGGGTGAGTCACCTGGAGCAGTTGGCCCCGCCCATAGGGTCTCGATAATATTATTATCGTCATCCAGCAAATAGCTGTAATGGCGGCCATGAAGTTGAGACCATGTCCAGGGCGTATAGCGCGACATGGCTACATACCGACGCCCTGAAAATCCTACGTCAAAAAGGCAAGGTGAGGGGCAGTGTTAAGGCACGCAAATCGAGGGCAACTGGGCGTGCAAGGTTGGAGAGGCTCTCACTTCCAGCATTATTCGAGCCGCGGGGCATAGCGCCATGTCTTCTGTATAAGAAGGCCACATGCGGGCCAATAAGCTAAAGGCTGCGGTGCATACCATCGGTTCGAGACACATGTGCGGTGCAAGGTTCAGTAAAGCGCTTTGGCCACCACGAGCCGCGCGTGCAGCTCCTTGCATGAAGCTAGCACGCCCCACTTTCACAGACCTCAGCTAAGCCTCAGCCTTCACAATATACCTCTTCAAAATCTCCTCAAGCCCTCATCAGGGTGGACTTGACAAAGCACAGGGCGAGTTGGTTTTGGAAGAGCCTATGGACAGCTGCGCGCGCAGCGCAAAATAAGATCGCAATGTCGAACTCTTCCATCAAGGTAGGTAGCTCAACAATAAACAGATATGCGACAACGCGTTAATGAAGCGATGAAGGCCCAATTCTTGATGGACGGACTTCTGCACAATCTTTCAAGACAGCAAAGACTCGGTAACCAATATGAACACGATGAGCGGGCGCGAGATAGCAGCCCGGCTTCATCTCACCACAAGAGTCCGAATGCCTCTTCCCGGAGCCGGAGTCGAGATCGAGTGGCGGCTCCCACTCCCGTTCGAATTTCAAATATACCACTTAAAGGAATACTGAAGTCACCTAGGGTACGGTTCCCCGAAGAACCCGAAATGGTAGAGGAGGAAGCTACAAATTTGACACGCCCTGTTCCTCCGCCCCCACCACCAGGAACCCAAGTCCAAGAGACGTATTCTAGCTCGCTACAACTACCAGTCCTGCTTCCGCTACCCGGGCCACCGTCCCCTCCTCCACAACATCCGCTTGTTGGAGACGAGCAAACATCTCACCCGCCTCCTAACAATCCGCCACGGCCACCAAGTCTGTTCATCAAGCAAATCGAATCTGATGAATACCTCAGTGAGGCGGCATTTCTGCTTTATACCAAGTTCTTTGATGAGTTAGCAGAATTCGTCGCGCATCAGGGTAAAGTTATCCGGATACGTTTGGCGGTTCAGGAAAAGCGCGTGCAGCTCAAGCAATTTCGTGAGGAGGTTTCACGTTGTGATATAGAATTCATCAATTACGTTCGCAAGTGTGTGGCCGGGAAAAACGAAATCGACTTTTCGCAGCTGCTGATACTATCCGATGCTTCGCAGCAAGCTCGGGACATTGCAGGACCTGCAGAGGTCGAATATGAGCCTCTGGAAGTGCACCTCGGAGCAGAAGAACATAAATTGAAAGAGCTTTATGGCAACCTTGAGGCTAGATTTGAGCAGTTCTTTCGATTAAATGCGAATCCGTCCTCTCATCACAGTGTGCCGACAAAGATCCAATACGAAGATTCGACACCAGAATCATCCATATCCGGAGACAAACCAGATGTCATGTTGGAACCGAGAGACTCGGCGCCGTTCCAGGGAGCTTGGATCGGAGAACAAGTCTCGATTGGACAAATCCCTATGCCCGCTGGCAACTCCGCGAATACGTTAGACGATACTCGGGATCAGGGAGTCCAGGAGGTCAGGAAACCGCCGCAGTCATCAGACGCGGCTGAACCCTCCAAAAGGAGCGGTGCAGCCGAGGATATCGTCCAAGACGATCTTTGGCTTGATCTAGTTGGTATCACTGGTGCGGATGACATCAAGTTAATACATACCGGGGAGGCTGCCCGGAATCAGATTATGGGGCAAACCCTGACTGGAATCGCTCATCACAGTATTTTCGAAATGCCTGAGGTCATCAATCTTTCCATCGAGGATCTGCCTTCCATACCTCTCTTAGAAGACTGGGAAGCTTTTTTCATATCCGTCCAGCCTTCGGACGTGGAAGCGTTGGAGATAGACTTACAAGAGTTCAAAGCTTTGGAAGGACAACTCCACGACTACATCAACGACTTCAAGAATACAAGAGATCGAGTCGACAAGTGGATATTACATCAATTACGTCTCTCCCGACACGAAATGTACGGGCTGCAAGATCAGGTTAGCAAGCATGCCCCCACTGTCAAGAACTGGGCGATGCTGGTTCTGGACAAATGGTACATCACACCCCTTGGATATGAAGAAATTCTCCCGGAAGGCTCAATAGAGCAAGATAACACCGATAGTGCGAGATCCGTGTTAGACGAGGATGTCGAATTATCCGAGGCTTTAGCCGTAACCGATGGGAACGGGATGGCAGATTCGAAGCTTGAGTCTTTTGCTTCGCATCATGCTGTGGCACAAACGACAAGTGATCTCCAGTGTGAAGAGTGTACTTCACCTTATCACAACGATCAGACTCCCTTTGACGGGACGATACCATGATATTTTCGGAGTCTTGATATACGCCAAACACGACGGTTGAAGGTGAAATACGGCTGACTTTGGTTGAGCAACGGCTTTCTGGAGCAAGACTTCTGCAGGCCCAGCCCTATACACATATACTATTGCGATTCGGTGTGAAATTTTCCACACTCAGGCTTAGAGGCGGCACGGCCCGCAAGGGCAATCGTGGCGAACAAGTGCGTCAAATTCACACCCTCGGGAACCACGTCAGCTGATCTCGCTTGGCCTAGCAAAACAGAATTCGCGCTCGCGCAGCAGTCGAAATACATCGATGTATGTAGCCCAAATACCTGCACATTGTCGACAAGAGTGAATATAGCCACACTGCCGCGTCGCGGAAAGATCCCGTACTTCTGAGCCTATCACAAGACAATCTATGCTGTCCACCTTCCCCAATCCCAAAACGTCTGACCGCGCATCCAAAACTTATTTGATTCGCCTTACCTGCATACGAAGCGAATGCACATGTCCAGGCCACCCATGAGTGCATGTGCATGCTGCAAGCCATCCTGCAAGGATGAAGGTCATGTGCATCAGGATGTCTGGGCATGGGTTAGGCCAATCAAAGCTGAGTCACAGAGCCTCATGTACTTCTCGGCCGCGGGTGTCGCGGTCAGAGCAGTCGAACTAAACGAGTCGTACGGACACGACTTATTGCGACAACCGATCGATGACGAGTGTATAGCGAATATCGCAATATCGCAAAAGAATTCGAGAGCTGATATCATTCTCGACACTCAGGCTTCTCTTCCGATGATTGGACCCTAATCGAAGGCAGTGCATTATACTGCAATCTTCATGAAGAGACATCCTGCCACCATTCCAGGCGCTTGTAATCTCATCATGCGAAATCGAAAGATTTAGAAGCGCTTTGAAGATGGCTTGGTTTTATTTGGGATAAAGAAAAATCAGTCGCCATGTGCCTCTCGCGTGCTATCATAAAAGGACCTGCCGACCGCACACTGTCGCGGCGTTCTGAAGACCATTTCACGGTTGATCACAGTCCATGAGAACTTTGACGCACTCCGGAAAATCTTCGTTTATGTCCTCTTCGTCCATTGTCTCGACCTCCCATGATACCTCGTCCTCATCTTCCTCACCCTGGCCGAAGGCGTACTTCCCACCGGATTTGTATTTCCAGCTTGTGCCACCATTCTTCTTCTGCGTGATCTTTACCACTCGATATGCGAAGATTATCTTGTTCATCGTCCTCCCATGGATAATCGATCGGGTGCGCCCCATCGTGAGCTCGACTTCTGGGCCAGCAGCGACGGGAATACCGAAACTCGTTGCGTCGATGCCAATTCTCATAATAGGGCCATATTGACTCGACTCGGAAGTCGAAGAGCTAAATCCCGTGGCAATCTTCAGTCCGGTGATCATGTAGACTCGCTTTCTTCCAAACAAAGCCTTGTTCAGAGTTGTTTGTACCCGCTGCGATGCCATGATCGATTCAGCAATGAACTGCTGTGATGGCTCGAACTCCACGGTCTCGAGTGACTCGCAGCAGTACTTGTTCTTCTTCTCCGTAGCGAAAGCATACACCACGTCCGCCGAGCCGCCAATACCATTTGCAATATTGGCATTCAATCCCACTGCCGCCATGTACCCAGATCCATTGGTCTCGCGTAGCTCCTCAACTTTGCTTGTGTTGATCGAGGTTTTAGGAATGTAGAGGAAGTCATGTCGGTTGAGAGGATCGGTGAGTCGCTCAAGGCTATAGAATATACTACCGAGCCTTGGAGCTATGTCGCATTCAGCATTGATGGAGAAACTGGGTGCTTGGAAGTAGTATAGTTTCGGCATGACACGGGTGTCAGAAAGTCACAAAAACTCGTGGTGATGGTGTATATGATGTTGCTGGTCTTGTCCGAGCATTTTTCTTAATGTGCTCGCTGGAGCGGTGAGACAGATGCACTGCCTCAACACCGCGTGACGTTGCGTGGCAGTGCAAAAGCCACTTTTCGTGATTGGCCATATTCGCAGAACGACGCGCGATGGTTGAGATTTGAGAGGCGGATGAGTTTCGATAGCTGAAGATGAGGGCAATAATTCCCTTCATTAGCGTGGGAGACCTAGCATGCCATATCAAAGCATATTGGCTGAACAAGTTGGAGAATGCGTGGAGAGGAGCGGAGGCTCAGAGCAGCGATGCCATTACACTTACAGAACGTCCATCGTCTTGACTTCCGTAGCCCTCAAAAGATAGCCCGTCTGATTTCTCCTCTTATCCATTGCTCATCACACCTCTCGTCGAATAAAGTCCAATGTCTGATCCACCAATAGCCTTGTGTCGGTTTCTGCATTTGTCTAAAGATGTTCCGTAGAGATTGTGTACGGCATAATCTGACCCACTCAGAAGTTGTGAGGAAGCTTTGTGCGTGTCCAAGAATCACAGCTGCTATGCCAGCAGCAATAGGTGCAGCACATGATGTGCCGCTCATGATAGCGTGATCATCCTCACAACCAAGATGTGGTGGCCATGCGGATTCGATGTGCTCTCCTAGCACCATGACTCGCATGTTGTCTTGTGGCTCAGGCGTGAAATTGGACGGACTTCCTAGTTCATTTCCCGCGTGCACACAAATCACATCCTTATCACGTGCCGGCCATGCAATGTCATCAAGTCGATTCTTGCCATCGTTCGAAGCGGCGGCGAAGACGGAGACATTCTTTGAACTAGCGTATCGTATCCATGGCTCGAGCGCATCTTGTTCTTCTCCGAAACCAAACGGCATCACGATAATATTAACTTGCCACTCGTCGACAGCGTACTGCATAGCCTAGTTCTTGTTAGGCTCGCTGATCATGCGGACACAATTTGGTTAACATACCTCAGCTATTGGAATCACAGATTCTCGAGCTGGGTTCCTCTTGTATACCCTCGCTACGTGTAACAGCGCATCGGGTGCAACTCTTCGGAGCAAAACAGCCAAGTGAGTTCCATGCCCCACTTCGTCTCTCCAGGCCATATTCTCGTCTATCCAGCTCTTATACTCTATCTTTGGGATCTCGTTGTACAGCTCTTTGTTGTTTTGGGAAAGATCGAGCCCGCTGTCAAGGATCGCGACCCGGACCCTGTCCCTCCTATTCGCACCCGGGCCGAGGAGACAAGATATACGGTTAAGCGCACGGTTATGCTGTTCAAACCAAACAGTACACTGATTAATTCTGAAATTGTCAACTACAACCACACTGGTCAATGTAATATTAGGAGCCTTACTGGTAAGGTTGAGGCGCCACCTTCTGGTGGTGCAAAATGTGTGGTTTTGAAACTCTTTCAGAAGTAATGCAAGCGCTCCCGCCTTTGACATGTCCAGTACATGTGCCTTCTGTCTCGCCAGTGGGAAGTTTGTGGAGTTCTTCGAGTCTCACGTCGTATCCGTGCTCAAGCTCATGTGCCAAAGGCTGCACTATGCAAGCTAGGATATAACAACGCATATTTACGGCCTCAGTAAGTTGGTCACTTGGGAAAGTGGACGGCGGTTTGAGTTCCAAACATGCTCGGATAGCTTCGAGCAGACCAGATGGCAATCGCTTGGCTTGGTCACGCCGACCCTTTCGCTCTAACGTCTCCAACATATCAATTGCTCGGATATTGTCTATGTTCCTTTTCTCGTGGGGCGCCACTGTCTGGCTCCTATCGAACCTGATGCCTGTAGCGATTTCGAGGAATACGATACCGAGAGCAAGTATAGCAGGATGACGGTGGACTTGCATGCGATCAAATGGCTGTTTCGACCCTCCAAGTGGACGCAACTCTGACAATATGTATGGAGATGTCAGAATTGGCTTTGGAGACATGTCTGAATGCTGACTGAAGTACACCATGTGACTATTCCAATCGTTCTCAAGCCAAGAACTTGGATAAATGTACAGCATTGAGTTAGCAAGGACGTAGCATAAGCTCAGCTGCTCTTGTGGATTACAATTCGCAAGGAAGGAGCGCGAACGATCATCGCTCAGAAGTTGTTGCAGCGTTCTCATTGACCTTTGATGTTTGTCGTCCACAAGGAGTTTGGGATTGAGATGCCAGATTTTACCATTATCAATAAGCAGTTCGACTTGGACTGTATCACTTCTGCGCAAGTAGTGACACAAATCGTCCTTGAGGGGCTCATCTGATATGCTCGCTGTGACTCTGTCTCTATTTAGTCATGAGCACATGTTGAGAACCAGAAGGTGTGGGGAAACTAACTTGGGGTTTTTGACTTGGATTGTTGTAACCTTCCAACGAAACTTGTGATTACACACAGGAAGATGAACCTCAAACTTAGCCGGTAGTTGATGTATCGTTAACTTCAGTTCTTCTGGTATCCTTGGACCCGGGAAGCGATGCTGTGTCAGGCTGAGTCGAACTTCTCGGGCTTTGTTTGGTAATGTCCGCTGCTGGCATTTGCAGCGCCAATTATTTTCCAGGGCCTCATATACCTTCTCTGCGAAGTAGCTCATGCCTATACTAGGATGATTCAAGATGTTAAGCCCTTGGTGACTAGGACCCTGGATCTCCGGATAGTATGTTTCCAGTAATTGTTTGGCGGCGGTTCTGACGCGTTTCAAGAACTTCTCGCGTTCTCTGCGACTCAGGGACTCGGCTTTTGTGAATAAAGAGACACGAGAGTTTCGAAGAACCTTCATGTATCGTTCGTAAGTTTCGTGTGACTGAAACGGTATGTTGTCACATTCGTCATATCCGCCCAGCTTTTCCGTGTCGACTGATATCCCAAAGGCTTCCAGACGCTGTAACATGGCGATTTCTTTTGATTGTTGGTTTGACTAGTTCACGTGTTAACATTGTGTTCCCGACGTTGGAAGAATTGGAGCGATTACCTGCCCTAAACTTAGTCCTGGAAAATATCTGGGTTTTGGTGGAACACGTAAGGCGAAGGCAGATATCAGCTTTGTAATGTCCGTGTTACTGAGTTCGATGGCCCATTCCCCTTTCGAGGCCGCAATCGCATGTCCGATATTCGATATGTCAGCGTAGAGATCGACCGCCTCTTGGAGCATCTGTTCGGCATTTCCATTCACGCAGTCGTCCTTCCACCTTTTGGCAAGAGCACCAAAAGCGGGCACCACTTGGCTCAGTACTTCAAGCTCGCGCATTGAACGTTCTTACGTATGGAAGAAGCTATGAAACTTGTGTCAGGTAGAATGTGACGAAGCAGACATTGCGTACAACTGGAATGATCAGCCGCAGCTGCGGGGCTTTTGCCACGCGTTGTTGGCACTGAGGGGCGAACCACACAACCATTTTCCAAGGATTCTCAGCTCGACCACTTTTAAGAACACAATTGTCTCAAAAGCGGTGTCGCTTTTGTCGTTCATCCGCCTGTTCGAACCGCTGCTCTGCTAGCTCTCATTTTCGACGCCGTCCCCTACGTCGCACACCATGGACTCAAATGATGATCATCCTCACCAGACAGCCGGTATCAGAGAGACTGCACGAGACTGTGCGACATGCTTCGAGCAACTCTTGCACAGCGAAGACGATAGAACCACCAGCACTGTTACACCTAGCCCGTTTTGGGCATCGCGTCAGTACGCCGAATTCAACCTGTGGTTGAATAAAGTGGGTATGTCTCAAACTGGCGTCCGTTCAGTCGATGTGCGCTTGAAAGATGTGCCGGAAATATCTACTATGCTCCTCGGCCTGCTTCGAGCTCTTCACCACGATCTGATTCGCCTAATCAGCCGACCTGAGGATTCTCCAGCGTCAAATATAGACGATGCAGGAACTGCACCCGATACTGTATCACAGGAGATATTGGGGCAACTTGAGACACTTTCATCATCTGACGAGTCTGAAAGTTCGGATGTGGAATGTACTGCCGCACGAAGAGCAAATGTTAGTGATGAGATCTGGCAACACATCGGCCAGACTATCGATCGACTGCAAGGATACGCTCGCCGTATCGAACAAGCTGGAGCAGAGCATAGACAAAGACGACTCGATTTGTACCGTCAAAAGGACCGGACTCAGCAGGCATACGAAGGATACAGGAGAATTGGAGAAGTAAGAGCGAGAGAGTATTTCAGTAACGCTTCTGCGTGCATCGTCTCCAGAATAGCGGATTCGTTTGCGAGAAGAAGGATTCGATTTGAATATATCAGAGAACATCAAAGGAAGCGAAACGCCGATATCTTTGTCGTGTCGGAGCCTGGCGTCACTGTCATGCACCGAGACAAACAAAGTGGGTTAGACAGGAAACAAGTTCAAAGCACCACTACTTTAAGCGCTCAAAAAAGTCACAAGATACGTCGATCGCACGACCAACAAACTATCTTGTCTCAAACTGTCGACACGGAATACAGAATGGCCTCCAGGCTTATGAAGGTACAGCGGGCAGAAAGCGTAAGATCTGTTACGCTAGAGCATCCGGGATTCCCCCAGCCGCCCTTGGCTGAGAATGGAATCTTTTGCTGCCCTTATTGCTTTTTACATTTTCATGAGCAAGAGCTCGAAATGAACCGGTGGAGGTGAGTCAGACTTGATTGACCCAAGCGTTACCCATCTGCGTACATGCCATTAATTCTTCTCCAGCGCACATGTCATGCAGGACTTCGAACCCTACTTCTGTACCTACGAATCATGCGAGTCCCCTTTCAATATCCCAAACTCTTTTGAGGGTCTGCTCGATCATCTTCAGGCCCATATGCCCGTCAGATATCATATCGATGAACCAAATGGAGAACACAAGGTGCTTGTAGACTCGGAGTATGATGACTATATGCGCTCTATGAGTCAGCTGACCACAAAGGCGAAAGATATCTTGAAGAGTTCAAGTCAAAGACGAGGGGTTTACGTGTTCGGTGCTTGCCCATTCTGCGGTGGTTACCCTGACGTTCTCGACAAATCGTTTCCGGATCCAAATACACTGGAGGCACAAAGCGAATTGCGTAAGCATGTCAAACAGCACATGCAGGAAATTTCATTATTCCTGCCGCCGTATCGGTCCGACATCAATTTTGATGACAAAGACAGCCTTGAAGGTTCTGACATCACCCAACGGCGTAGCAATGTTGATGATGTCTCTGGCGACGCGGATGACTATGTGCAAAGATGTGGTCGAAGAGACTGTGACTGTGAGCATATCAGTTCCCATGCTACCGAAGAAGAAAGCACCCTGGTACCATTTGTGAACGTCGTCAACACACCTGAAGCACGGTGGATGTGTTGTCTATGCTTCAACAATTACCTTTGGAACGAGCAGGGTCGACTAAACACATGCATCTATTGTCGCAATCACACAAAAAACAGTCATTTGCCTGGCGAATGCGAGCTGTGTGTCAGGTACGAACTAGATCTGAATGACGAACCGGACTGGATTACATATGACCGATCAGCTCCATCGAACGAGGAGCTTCGAGCGAATAGCCAGCTCGAGCCTTTCATATGGCGACACGAACAAATTGGCACAACGGACCGCGACACACAGTCCCTTCCAAGCCTTCGTGAATCTCTAGCTACTTCTGAATCCGGGCCACTACAAACGCAAGCAGATTTTGCAGAAGCATCGACTTCGGGATTCAAACATTCGTATGGACAGCGTTTCCCCCAAGGAAGGGATGTGCGGGTCCGAGGTCACTATGACGCACAATTGGGCTCGACTCCAGAGAATCTGCATTACGAAACACTTGACCAATGTAAGTGAAGCAGTCTGCATCAATCAGTCGGTCTGCTAACAGGTACCACAGCATACTACGTTAGAGATCGAAGATTCTTCCATGAAGGCAGGGTGTTTTCCGTTATCCTGACGGTGATTGCTGGAAGCACGGCGACGAGTTACAACAGCGCCATCTCCGAAGTGCGTGTCCCAGGTCACTATGTTCACACCCAGGCTCGACGATTCGTCGTCGTACGACAGAAGCGCGAGTTCTGTTTCGCGTGTCCTATCTTCACGTATGCAAATCGCGCCACGCTCAAAAGGGGCGTGCGTCCAGAAGAGCACGGCATCGCCTATTCAGAGGGATCAAGTGCACAATTGATCGCAGATGAAACTGGTATCGTGAAACCCCCAATTGCTGTGACCATGGCACTTGGCGAACCAACTTTGAGCATTGCCAGCCGAATATACTACGGCATTCACCACCCAATCCAATACAATGTCAAGGTCAAGGACGTCGGGCGTGTTATCGAGAAAGATTTGCCGACGCTGATCGGCAACTGGAAAGCAGAGGACTATTCTACTACAAAGCAAGCTTCCGAAGTTACAGCAAGTGCCGAACATCCAGAACTAACAGATCTCCTCGAGGAAGAAGAGGAGTTCTTGAGGCAATATGCCAAAGATACTAATTACCCGCGTGGAGACGACATGAGAAAACCGAGCGCAAATGATGAAAGGCAGTCCAGCTCCAAGGAGGCCACGAAATCGGATCCCAACGAGAGTTGGTGGTTGGGTGGCAAAAAGAAGATCAAATCGAGCAATGGATCCGAGTCAGCTGAGCAACCAGTTCGGCGAAGTTCCACAAGTCATAGAGATCCACATCTGTATCATCCAGAGGACAATGTCTATGGCTATGACGCAAAGATAAATCCATTCATGTATCACCCAGACAATAATCCATTTGGATACCATCCTACAAGCAACGAGCATGGCTACCATCCTCAAAGCAATCCTTGGAGTTATCACCCAGTGTTCAATGCATATGGGCATCATCCAGAACTAGCTCCATTCTGCTGGCATCCTCATTTCTGTCCCGCTGGCTATCACCACGAGTACAACGAAGATGGCTATCATCCTACCTCTGCGCCTTACAGTTTCCATCCACAAAGTAATCCCCAAGGGTTTCATCCCGAAAAGAACCCTATTGCTTTCCATCCCGTGAAGAACCCCCAAGGACGTTACGCAGGAAACACTGAGGTCCCAGCATATCAGGCTCAGCAAATCCAACAACCCACAGAGAAAAACCGTGACCACAGCTACCGAGCCGCTGGCAACGAAGAAGAAGACACGAGCAGTGATGATGAGTACCGACTCCGAAGAAGATGATGGCGAATACTCCGAAGAATATGAGTATGAAAGAAACCAAGGCTACAGCTAAGCTTGTGAAGAGGCAGGAATTAACGACTAGTAAGGTCTAGTTACCATGTTGCGTACACAATCACACTCGACCATGGTCTTTATCCACAACTTCTACCACGCTTGCCAGCTAAGCCCCGAAATGTTTATCGCCTGCGAACGTTCGTCCAGATCTACGGGAACGCACTTTTGGCACATATTGATATGCTCAAGGTAGACGTTGTCAACGCGGGTGACTGATGGTCCTGATGCTACCTAGGTAGGTAGAATTTTGTTGAAGTAGGCGATTGCCCATGGTATCTAGCATTGCGAATGCATTGTGACTTGAAAACTATCGCATTGTAAATGAACTGGTTCTGAATGATGTTGTGAAGCATAATATGCGTACCTCAAAGGTAGGATTTGGTGCTAAAAACTCCGTCTCACGCTGCCGCTCGCTGTGCGGCTATCGTGCACCTACAATGCGGTTGTCTCGTCCCTTTCAAGGGATGGCACAGTCACGGCAGTCCAGTACGGACCTTCCTCGATGCCTACTTCCAACACCTTTTCGACATACCCCTCAATAAAGAGAAGCTTCGACTTCGTAGAGCGGTTATCTGATTCCGGAAAGGTCTGTATCCAGCGTCGCAGCAACCCTCCTTCCCTACTATGTTTAGAGGCCAACGCATCAGCACCATCGAGGTCAGAACGCCGAACAACTTTGGCGACAGCTCCTTCAAGCCACTGTAGGCCAGTTTCGAGCACGTTGGCGGATTTGCGTAGCTTCCAAAGTGATATCTCAAACCCTCGGTGCATGACGTAGAGATGGTTCAAGTCGTCCGCCAGTGGGAAGTTGTATAAAGAATATTCCAGGATCCGGGCCGCAGTGTTCTTTATCTCGAGCCAGGGGATGAAGAACATTTGTTTGTTTCGCGGGCGATCGGTCTCGAGGATCTGAGACAAGCGAGTCAATAGATTTTGCTCGATGCTTGCGCCATGCAACATTGCTGGCGAATGTCGGAGCTGATATGGCACTTGATGATAGGCGAGCCCGGCTGATCGAAAGCGTTGCTCGAACTTGTCAAGTTTACGGAGCCAGACTGCTGCATCATGTGCTGCCCAATCTAGCCAATCTTTGTATAGATCGATGGGAAGGGCCTGCACCATCGCTCCATCCACGTGGTTATCGGGAAAGGGGATATTCTCACGCCATGCAATAATACGACCGAGCTTGTCTGGTGAGCAGTAACTTGTAGCATGAGTGTCGGCCTCTGTCTGGTTGGCCTTCTCCTCCATGCCATGCTTGACACCTTTTGAACGCCTTGCGGCACGATTTGGCAAGGTAACCCTAGCCGTTGACTGCAATACACCCGATGCAGGCATCTTGTAGCGAGGGATCATGGATGGGTTTTGTGAATCGGTAGTTCCAACCTTTGTTGACTTCGGCTTCCTTGAAACCGTGAGTAGTTGCGTTCAGCCTATATCAGAATGATATAATTAAAGCATGGTACTTACTCTGTAGGAGCGGCTACTTACCGACAATGTCCGTTGTACCAGCGTAATGGCGAGTTGAAAGAGACCAAATTGCTGCGGAGCGAGAGCGGTGAGATGAAGAAGTAGACTGTGGCTCCCAAAACATGACCACGCGCAATCGAGCAAAGCACGTGCTCGCAATTTCCCGTCGCGCCAGTCTACAAATGCAGTGGCGGTTCGTCAAGTGAAAGCAAAGCGAAACTACTGGCCTGCCCGCTGCGAGTAGCCACACCTGTGGATCAGCCTCCGTTTGTAAATTATCTGATTGCGCGATACATCACCTTCAATACACGGAGGGAGCATCCAGTGGCTAGCCCGAGTTCCAGCGCTGAGGCATGGTCATCATCGATGCGTTGTATTTAGTGAAAGTCGCGATACATCTCTGTCTCACAATGATAAGACAAGCCAAACCGCTAAACAACAATCTGCGTTCGTCAAGACCTACATCCATTTCGAGAACCGTGTTCAACTACAAGATCGACTTAATTTCCTCACCTCAACTGGAATACAAGTTTAGGAAGTCCAGGATGACCAACCTGACCGGCGGTTTCAAGAAGCTCGTGGGTAAGAGCATGAGGAGAAAGCGCACCAGCGCAGGCAGGTCGTCAGTCTCCTCTGGTGCTACATGCTCGGTGTACTCGCGAACTAGTGTCGACGGTGTTGAGGGGCGGGCATCACTTGATGCTGCAAGCTCGCTCTGTTCCCCAGATACATCAGTCTACGACTCACCTCGTCCATCGGGCGATGTCCTTGATGGTGCAGGTCTAAGCCAACGCTTTTCATGGCTTCGTGGCATCGCGGATGAGCCTCATAGCCACTCAGACTGTGGGATCGATCCAGCTCTGGCATCACGTCCAAGATCCGCCGACATGCAGTTGAACGGCGAGAAACATGCGAATGGGCCAGCTGAACACTTCCACGGCGCGGGGATTGAAGGTGCGCAACGCGATTTGGACGATGCAGAGGATCCAGGATATGAGAATGAGAAGGTGATTGCAGACACAAAGAGAGAAATTCGGCTCCTCAAGCTACTTGACATCGACCTGACCCGTAATGCGCTCCGTATGGCTCACCAAGCATTCGAAGTGGGATACAACACACTGCAAACCTTGCAAGAGCAGGGCGAACGACTAAACAGTGCTGAAGAAGCCCTGCAGCATGCTGCAGACATGACTGAAGACACCGCGCACAAGCTGAAACAGCTAAAGCAGGTCCACCGCATGGTCCGAATCAGCAAGCGCGGCGATACCCTGAAGCAAGACATCACCAAGCATGATATATACCCTGCCAGGCGAAGCAACCTCATAGAGCGTGACGAGGCGCGCGCTGCCAAATGGCAAGTCTGGAGAGAGACCAATGCCCATCGATTTGTAGTTTATGCCTCAACACCGCGGTGCCACGCATCGTGATGTACTTGCTCGTGCTAAGTACCAGTTCGAAGAAGATTCCGATGACGAGTGTATCGAGGACATCATCGAGGTAAATGTCGGCGAGCTACTCCATGTAGTCCGGAGTCTAAAGGAACTTGCGATGGCAACAGCTGTCGAGCTGGTGGAGCACAGGGACGCGTTGGATCGCACACAACTTGCAGTAGACGCGATCGACGAAGGCGTAGCGCGGACTCGAGCCGCTCTCGGTGACATCGTGTAGGAGTGCTGTTTTTGAGGAAACGAACGATTGTCTGTAGTGAATAGTCTGCACCTCGTTAACGAGATGAACGCGACTACCGAATGCGAGCCGTAGCCAGCGCTTAAATATGTAGAATTCGATCTAGAGTGTAAGACAACGTCAAAGAGCTCTTCGAAGCCGGCAAATCGCGTGACTAAAACTTGTGCAAATGATGTTGTCAAAGTCGAGGTTCGTGAACGCGGGACCTGAAACGGAAACTGCCGAGGCATGACATCACGTAAGCGCATTCTTGTTTGTACTCCCATGGTCAACCTCAACTCCATGTAATTGCAAGCCAACGCACAAGTGGATCCAACACTCAAAACTTGTTCTAAATCATGAAACTCGCAACAATGCATGTCATATACCTGTCCACTAGGATGTGCTATGCACTCGACAACGCCTTTAGCTGGGCCTTGATTCATGCCGTCGCAAGAGTACGTGTACCTGAATGGTAGGCCGTTTACAGGACACGGTCAAGATCCGGGATGAAAGAGAAAATGAGCAAACCGGTCATTTTCTCACATTTGTAACTTGAACAAATGCGCTATCAATCCAGCCACTGAATGTTAGGACGCAGAGCATTCTGGGACACCTCACGTCTGGGCATTGACATCCGCCGCCAATTTGAGGTTTCAAGGTACTCTTCAGCACGCCACATCTACAACTTTGATCTCCACACCTGATACACTAAGCAATGGTCTAGCCTTAGAGTTCTTGTGACCGCCTGCGCCGTCTCGATTGTCGCTGCTTCACGAGGCCATCGTCTGTATTCGGATGCGACGATCCACTACACAACATCGATCAGACCACAGTAGTCTGATGTAACCTCATACAAGCTGCTGTGGAGGAGTGCAGCATCCGCCGACACCATCAGTCCTGCGATCTCAAGCATGAACAAGCCCAGAGTTCTACCTCGAAGGCATACTCGGCCTCGACTAAGGTCATGCATGTTGAGCAGAGTAACGTTGGCCGGCATATCAGCCCGATCTGTCCCAACTCCCGCATCATCCCCGCGGTCGACTGCACTTTCTTTCAGGTGCCGACGCTGGTGCTCGCAAGGCGCGATCATGCTATAAGATATATCCATTTCGACTACAAATCGAAAACAAGAGCTGTCCAATTGTAGTTCGGATACCAACTTTCTTATCACCTTGTAGGTTTCAGAACGAACACCACGAGCTCAGTGTGCGTGGCATCGGTCCAAGGGTGCTGCCGAGGGAGCCGTCGGACGGTGGTGCCGGATACCCTATCTTGATTGGTCGGTGCTTTTAAATGACCTCAAGCCACCATCGCGGTTTTGTAGTTGGCGCCGCGCGATCCCGCAACCGGTTTGACCCCCAACCAAATTCGATCACTGTGTGACATCAGTTGGACCCTGCATTCACCACCGTTACTAACTGTTGACGCGTGTTGGGCGATGGGTTAAAGACGCCGTTGATAAAGGTGCATTCGCCCAGGCCTTGTTTGCCAACAAAATACTCATCTTTCTTCAAGCATCGCAATTCACCCTTTGCCATTTCCAGATTCGTTTTTGCATCATACCCCTCTGCATTTTCGCGTATACCCCAGCTTCCGCAAAGGTCCGCACTCACCATGAAGTCTTTCAAGAAATTCGTCAACAAGCGCCGGCAAAGCTTCCAGAATCGTGGGCAAGCCGAGAATAACCCGGCTCCAGCTCCGGCAAACGAAAACGCACCCGTCAACGAGAAACGTGCTGTCCAAGCCCAAGGACAAGAGCAACAACAAGTCCTTGCCGAAGCTGCACCAGGCACTCTACAACTTGCGCTGCAGAACAAGTCCAACTCAAGCACTGTGTACGCATACATCACTGGATTAGCGCTCGAGCGCAACAACACTCCCATTTTTGTGCAATCAGATGGCACTAGCATCTACTATCCCGTCGCACCCCGTGACATTCAGCAACCACTCCAGGCTGATGTTGCTATTCCGCTTGGTGCTCCCGGCAACACCGTCAATGTCCGCATCCCCAAGATAGCCGGTGGTCGAATTTGGTTCTCCATCGATGCCAAATTGACTTTCCTCCTGAACCCAGGCCCTGCTGTAGTCGAGCCGAGTGTTACCAACAACTCCGATCCAAACATAAACATCAACTGGACATTCTGCGAATTCACATACAACGATTCTCAACTCTTCGCCAACATCTCCTACGTCGACTTCGTCAGCATCCCCGTCGCCCTGTCCTTGACAAGCACCCAAGGAAACACGCAAACAGTTCCTGGCATGGGTTCAAATGGCTTACAGACCGTCGTCGACGAGCTCCGCGCTCAAGCTAAACGCGATGGTCGACCATGGGATAAGCTCATCTACGAACACAACGGCCAGCCCCTACGCGTCCTTAGCCCCAATAACCTACTTGTCGAAGATGCCAACGCCTGGGACGGCTACTGGAATGCATACCAAGACGCAGTTTGGAACAAATATCGCAACGAAGATATCACCATCAACACACAAGCCGCAGCCGGAAACATCACCGGCCGCGTCCACGGCGACGAACTCCAGCTCGGCGAAGCAGGTTCCTTCTCCCCGCCATCCGCACGCGACATCTTCACATGCAGTACCGGTCCGTTCGCAACTGGCTCAAACCAGGCGCGCAACGCAGTCATCCCGCGTCTCGCAGCGGCATATAATCGAAGCATCTTGCTCAGCACGCCGGGAAATCAGTTCCCGAACGGAAGTAATCCGAGCCAGTACTACAAGGATTTGGAGACGACGAACCATTATTCGCGGATCGTGCATCAGGTGCAGAAGGATGGAAGGGGTTATGCGTTTCCGTATGATGATGTCGTGCCGGATGGCGGGAACGATGTTGCGGGGACGCTGTTTGATGGGAGTCCGAGCCTTTTTACGATTGCTGTTGGTGGCAATTGAGGTACGCGGGTTGGGAATCGGGATATGAGGTATGGGTTTGTGGTATTGGGTGCTGGATTTTCGTATACCCTTTGGATGTATCTAGATTGCCTTTCTTGCTTATAGTTTGGGTTTGAGGAGATGGGGAAGTGTACATAGACTGTTTATACATTGCACATATCGACGGCTTATCATGTTGCAAACGTAATGCTTTGCGCAAAAGTGAGTGATGGTTTCGTGCTGTATATTATCTAGATGTGTTGAACATGGACACATTTGACGTTCATTTTGTGTTTCGCGGCACTGGTTGGTAATACCAGTGGTTAGACCACAGTTGCCTTTATTCCACTCCTACCTCCGTTTTCAATCCTCTCATAACGATACCGCAGGACGCAGAGTTGGAGATTTTGGCTGGTAGACATGCGAAACCGCTCTACTCCTCCTATATCGAGGCTATCGAGTCGCAACAGGTGGCCTACCAGTGCATTGTGGACGTCATGAAACTTGATTTCGTGGTGACCCTGCCACCGAAGTGTAAGCTGATCTGTCAGGATGTCGATGCGGAGACGAACAGGAGCCATCCTCACGACGTTAAGAGCTGGAGTTTGGTCATCTCGAGCCTATTGTTTGGCATGATCGCGGCTGTCGAGAGAGTCGGTATGGAACGACAACTTGGTATCGTGGACGACTTACTATAATTATTGGCGGTGTCGGATGTCTTGGTTCTGGTCTTGACACTGTGCCGATGATGTGTCTCCAAGAGACAGTCTGGGTTTACAGCGCGTTGATAGAAAATTCAAGATGTTCTACACCTCAATACCTCGTAGCCCGAGACACTGATGCGTTAACAAGTTATAACATATGCGAGTGCACTGCTTTCAAGTCATCGAAAATGCAACAAGGTGCAGGTGCGAAATTGCTGTGTACTTGGCATGGACCTTGTCTAATGAACAGCAGGGTTCTAAGGTCTCTGGCATTAGCGGTATCGTTCCATCGATCAGGAAGTGTCTCGCTTGAAGCTTGGTCTTGACGAGTTTTAAATTGGAGTTAAATCATCATCGGAAGCCCTGGTGCTGGTATCGCTTGAGGGGTGTGATGTCAAGTTTGGACGGTACCAGGGTCGACGGGAAAGGGAATATGAAGCGGTTTTGACTACCGGATAGTGCTCTACGAAATCAGAATGACGATTTTGGATTGATATGGGCTTCTCCAACAATCTGTGTTGTCTCCGTTGGACTTGCTCGCCAACATCGATGGAAGCCGCGGCGCCCGTTCGGCCCGACCCTTCGCACCATAACGCGTCCGTCGCGCTCCGAGTCGCGTCTTCTTCAACGACACCACTTGGACGTCGCCGCTGCCCTTCTATATGAAACGAGACGGTCTGTCGACAATCGGTGCACGTCACATGCGCGACAGCAAGCTCGTCCAAGAGTGCCTTTGACCTTCCTCCTCGACTGCTCCGGTCCCGTGACATTACCTAGGTAGCAGCAGTTGCGGCCCCCACAGATTCTTCGCCATGTGGTCCTACATCACCATTTGTTGCTGTCTGGCCCCGACACAATGAGGATGCCTAACATCCGTTCACGAAGTGCGCCTCGTAAGGTTCGTGTGCTGACCGATTCAGCCGTTGACGGCGCAGAAGCGACACAACCTGTCCGAATCTATCGGCGTCAGTCGCTGAATGACCATCGCTTGTCATGGATGGTGTTGATTGCTCAGAGCTCTCGGAGAACCATGGAAATTCGCAGAGCGTTGCCTGCGATGCGATCGGCGAGATCTTAACGGTCGCGACCGACGGACGTCAGCTCCCATCATGCGATTCTCACGCTTCTAGCTCGTTTATTCATGCGCGGCATGCTAAGCGGCATCGCCATGTCATCAACGACTAACGGGTTCGTTCTTGATATCGATGCTGTCCACGTTTTCCCCATTCTAAATTGCGATGCCATCGGTTGCAATGATCTGTGCGAGGCTCGGACGGTTTAGGCGCTTCGCTCCGCCCCAGCCCAACTTTGTGGCCATCACAACCCTGTTAAACTCAAGCCACACGCTGACACACCCCTGTCCTCTAACCCTTCACAGCTTTTGGCCCCCAAACATTCCGCCCCGGCTCCTGGACCCACATGACGGTTATTGAAGCCTCATAACCTAGGGGCAATGGCATTATCTTGCATTCAATTTTCCCAGCTGCACACCACGTTGCTGTGCCTTCCATAGGATACGCGCCCACGAGTTGATCCCGTTGACAGCGGCGCGCTTGCGACCAGGCCACAGGATCGCGACATGGCGGCGGCTGCCAAGATTCAACATGGGAGGTTCCAGCAGATGGGAAGTACAATCACATGGATACAATATTCTTAGACTAATCTTTACAGGCCTCGAACTATGGGTTCGAGATTCTGTATCCAAGCGCGGAAGAGCCAGCGACTTCAAAGGCGCCAGTAAAGATCGAGTTAGTAGCCATTTGAACAATCCAATTGTGAATGATCTCATCTTATACCCCACAGGATTGTAGCGATTCCCGGTCTTGGGCAAGAAGAAGAATGGTCATGGAAGTATGAAAAAATCAATTGGTTGAAAGAGACCAACATGCTTGCGTAAGCTTTGCACCGGATGGTTATCTAAACAGTCCTGGCTTACTTTCTCGACTTCAGGCGCAAGATACCTGATGCACGGATTAGCATCTTTTCATACTCATCGCCATGGTTCGGCAAAGAGTCCGTTAGTCAACGGCTCGACAATATGGCCTACAAGCTCCTCTATGGTCTAGATCGGATTCGAAGAGCGGTAAGTCAGCCTTACTTCTCAAATCTCTCTTTTTTGCTTATGTCAAGCAGAACAACACTGAAACTGCAATTATCTTCGTTTGCCATTCCCTTGGTGGAATTCTTCTGGAGAAAGCCCTACTAACTGCACGATCCCGTCAAGTCGAGTTTCCATACGTGTATCCTTGGGTCGCTGGAGCAATTTTCCTCGGTACGCCTTTTCACGGTCTGACCGAGGCAAGAGCTCAGGTTCTGGCCGATATGGCTCAAGCTATTGGTGTGGGCGACGCTCCGGACATAGTCAAATTCCTGGAAAAGGATAATGATCATCTAGGCAAACTTCTGGACGACTTTGGCATCTTGGCTAGAGATATGCAGCTGCGCCTATACTGCTTCTTTGAACAGAAGGAGAGTGATCGAGTCAAGGTCGTGGTGAGAGGGATGCCAAAAGTGTCCTTCAAGCGACAAGAGCGGATCGTCGACGAAGTATCCGCGAGCATTACTTCAGCGGATAAACTTGGCCTTGATGTTGACCATTTTCAGCTCAACAAATATGACGGTTCGAAAGATCCTAATTTCACCATAGTCTCCGAAGAGATTCGAATCACAGCTCAGAAGGCCGACAGCATCCTGAAATCACGGCAAAATTCTTTGCGACAAGCGTTAGTGGATGAACGAATCTTTTACAGCATGCTGGACCATCTGGGGAAGGGTTTCCAAGACATCGAATCTGCCATCAATGGGTCTTACCGGGGCGAACGCACAGCCGAGCTCTCTTCAGTGTTGCAACAGGATGCCTTTACTGACTGGAAGCAATGCGAGACATCGAAACTTCTTTGGATACATGGCAAAGCGGGGACTGGTCAAGGCGCGATCGCTTCCTCGGCCATCGAACACCTGAGGACGACTCGAAAACCTGGTTCGGCAGTAGCCTCATTCTACTGCGACCAGTCTGATAAGCAGAGGAGGTCTCTCAAAGGGCTGTTGCAAATGATAGTACGCCAAGTGATCAGCGACAATCGCGATCTTGCGCGCCACCTTCTGTCCGACTCAAAAAAGAGTAAAGATGCCGGCAAGCAAGACTTTGATCCGGATAGCACGCTGAGGGTACAAGTGCTGTGGGATACGTTGCAGATTATAGCTCGCGATCTTCCCGGCGGCATCTATATCATCGTCTACGGCCTTGAACAGCTCTCTGATGATATGCAAGACTCTTTGGACGATTTTCTGGCATACATTAAGGATCTTCCCGATCATATGCCAGGATCACATGCGAGCACTGAAGTGGGGACCATCAAATGGATGTTCCTTAGCCGCACCGGTCGTCCAAATATCGGGAGAAGTTTGAAGTCAAGAGCACTGGAGATTGACCTGGAAGACAAAATGAACGTCCAGCAAGTCAGCATCGAGTTGAGGAAACAAATCTCAGTCAGCGTTGATGCTCTGGGCTTGCCTTCTTCTTTGGCATATTTCGTCAAAAGACACGTGCATGCAAGAGCGGAAGACAACTGGATATATGTGACGCTTGTCATTCAGGAGCTCAGGAATGCATGGATACCAGGAACGACTCAACACGCCGATATTCGGAAACTGCTCGAGTCGTTCCCGTATGGATTAACAAATATGTTCGAGCATGTTCGAAAACGCGTGCTCAACCCGCAGGCAAAGGGATTAGAATACACCAAAGAGCTTTTGCGTTGTCGCATTTGCGCTTACGTTGCTCCAACAATGCGCGAACTAGCACTCATGGCCGGCTTGCCACAAGAGGATCGGGAGGACCTGGACCATCTCAAAGCATGCATTGTCCGTTGTGGTGCCTTCTTGACAGTTCGAGGAAGTGAATTAGAGTCTGCCACTGTCGAGTGGATCGAACCAGCCGCTCAGGACCATCTTCAGAAGTATGCTCGGGACGCTCTGGCCTTAGATCTTCTGGATATGCAACATGGGATCATTGCGCTTCGGTCGCTTGAATACATTTATGAAGCGCTGGATCGTGAAGACTTGTCATCGGATGCCGCAGAAGAAGATGAGGTAGGGGATGGGTCAACGAGCGAAAAGGATGAAGGAGAATGGGAAGATGAGCCCGATGCCGAAACCGACAATGAGGAAGCATCTGAAAAGAACTCTACGGATAGCGAAGCTGAGGAGCCTGAAGACGCCAGCGGTGAAAGCACATTCACGGAAGACCTGAAGTACCCCATCCGCTATTGGGTACAGCATGCTATTCTTGCACCACGCGACGTGTTAAACGAATTCAATCTTGACCATCCCTTTTGGCAAGATGACTCGCCGGCTCGCCAGAAGTGGTGGCAGCTCATAGCTGACGTTCACACATATCGCGACCAAAGTAGAGTTTCGGCATTGCACGTAGCTGTCATACTGAACTTCGCGGCGATGGTAGACTTTCTCCTCGAGCACGGTCGCTCAGCGGATGTGCACAAGGACGACTCGCTCGGATATCAGCCCTTGTATTACGCATGCAAGGGAGGCAACGAAGACATCGTTAACGCGCTCCTCGGAGCAGCCCCGGACATCGACTACTCAAGTGACGGCAGTCAGCCTTGTGCGTTGCATGCAGCCGCAAGTAAAGGTTATGCAAACATCGTGAAGACTCTTCTGGATCGCGACGCGAGTGTAGACGCCACATCGCCTGACCATGGGACAGCACTATACGCTGCCATTGAAAACTCAGACCACGAGATCACACGACTGCTTTTGGACCGTGGCGCCAAAGTAAACGTCCTCGGAGGAATGAATCGGAGGGCATTGAACATTGGTGCATTCGTCGGGAATCTTGAAGGCGTACAGTTGCTGGTCAATAACGGCGCCGATATTGATCCCGAGGAAGAGTACTGGTATGGGAGCGCCCTTGGAGCTGCCTCACGAAATGGTCACGCGGACGTGGTCGAATACCTTCTATCTCGAGGATGGAGTCAAGATCGTGGGATGAAGACATATGGTAGCTGTTTGACAGCTGCTGCAACATACAACCATCTCGACGTGGTCAATGTATTGCTCAAGAAAGAAGAACGAGGTCCGATTTTGGAGCAAGCCTTGAGTGCTGCGGCGCAGAGAGGCTACGCATCAGTGGTGAAGGCTATTCTGGACAAAAGTTCAACTTTGCGACGCCTCAAAGCATTCTCGCTCGCCGCATTCTATGGCAGGACAGAGGTGCTACGGCTTCTTTTCGAGCGCGATGACACGCGAGAATTGCGCGACGACTACCGTGCACGGGACGATGCTTTGTATCAAGCAACAGACAATGAACACGAAGACACAATCAAACTTCTGCTGGATCACAATGCAGATCC
The DNA here is from genome assembly GCA_001748405.1 of Paraphoma sp. B47-9. Taxonomy (NCBI): domain Eukaryota; kingdom Fungi; phylum Ascomycota; class Dothideomycetes; order Pleosporales; family Phaeosphaeriaceae; genus Paraphoma; species Paraphoma sp. B47-9. The sequence goes on from BCLK01000250.1 coordinate 97,584, forward strand.
AAACGCTGAAGGGCCCACGTAAGTCTGCTCCGTGTGTTCAAGGTCAAGGGACGACGGCTAATGTATCATTGAAGTTATGGATTTGCTCTTGCTGCAAGCGCGTAAGTCTTCTAGCTGACAGCTAGCTGTCCTCTCTGAACATCGATATAGATACGATGGCACTACAGAAATCATGAAAGCCCTCCTCGCGAAAGGCGCTGATGTGAACAAGCGAGGAGGGGATTATGGTACCGCACTGCAGGCAAGTTCGATTGACTCTCCCTGCACTAAAATGGGCAATGCTAATAATTCTCCAGGCAGCAGCGTATTGCGGAAAATCAGAGAATGTCCAACTACTTATTGATCATGGCGCGACACTCAATACCGAGCCCATTGGCATCTATGGCAACGAGCTACAAGGTAGGCCGGAAATGTGGCGGACATTTTAGCTTCACTTACTGACTAGCTCTCTACAGCCGCGGTATTCACCGGTGACGAAGCTACCATCCGTATCCTCCTGGATTATGGTGCAAACGTGAATGCGTTTGGGGGTCTGTACTCATACGCCGTGATCGCCGCCGTCAGCCGAGGCAATAGTGTAGCAACTAGAGTTCTTCTTGAACATAATGCACACGTAAATGTACGAGGAGGTGAAGACAACTGGCCAGTCATCTCACTCGCCGCCTCCACGTTGCAAAAGGAGGATCTCCGGCTCATTATGAAGAATGTTGCAGACATAAATGCAACGTGCGATAAAGGGACGACTGCGCTAATTAACTGTGCAGAAGCTGGCGATACAGAAGGGGTCAAGTTCCTCCTTGCAAATGATGCAGATGTGTCGATCGTCTCAGCATCGCTGGGATCAGCTCTTCATGCCGCAGCGTGAGTGCAACTCGGCCTTTCCTTCTTGATTGTATTTGCGCTGACTTTTCTTAGCGCAATTGGTGACGAGAATTGCTGCGAGATTTTGTTGAATGCACGAGCCGATGTAAACGCTATCGGAGGCGAATATGGAACTGCGATCCAGGCGGCCGCGTGGGCCGAGGACCTCGAAACTGTTCGGGTTCTCTTGAAGGCTGGCGCAGATGTGAAGTCGAAGACTGCTATTTCAGGATTTTATGGTACTGCATTACAGGCAGCCGCAGCAGCCGGAACTCTCGAAATCGTGCAAGAGCTTCTTGATGGCGGCGCAGCAGTCAACGTTCGTCCTGCGAATGGTGAATACGGTTGTGCACTGTCCGCAGCGGTAGCTGGCGGGTACTACGAGGTCGCGAAACTTCTCCTGGAACATGAGGCCGACGTCAACTTCGAGGGAGGGTATCATCATTTGCCAATCATGGCTGCTGCGCAGTGTGGGAATCTCAAAGTCACCGAGCTTTTACTCAAACACGCAGCGGATGTTACCGTGACGGGTGGCATGTGGGGTTCGGCACTCGTGGCAGCCGCATATGGCGAGAATCAAAAAGTTGTCGAGACATTGGTCGACCACGGCGCTGACTTGCATTATAAAGGCGGATACTATGGGAATGTGCTCCAGGCAGCTTGTGTAAAAGCGGAAGTTGAGACCATCGACTACATTCTCAATCGGGCACTCGACTTGGTAAACCACCGCGATGGGAAGTACCACACCGCACTCATCGCTGCCGCGTATTTTGATCGTATGGATGTAGTGACCAAGCTTCTCGAAGTTGGCGCAGATTTCCGGTACCAGGGAGGTCGATACAGAAGTGCGATAACTGCTGCAGCGATCAGAGGAAACAAAGCGATTCTCGACAAATTCCTCAAAATGCGAGCACCCGATCATCTTCTCGATGAGGCACTGGTGGAGGCCGTGGCGCATCGACAATCTATCAGCGTTGATCTTCTTCTCAAGTCCGGCGCGAACATCAACAATCCGCACGCAACGCTGGGCTTAGCCAGTGATGCCCTAGACGCTCCAGCCGCCGATGACGAGAACTCAGATGAGGAGGGAGAAGATTTGGACGATGAAGAAGCCGAGGACAGCGATGATGAAACCGAAGAGGAGGACGATGATGATGATACGTGGGAAGGCGACGATGTTTCAGTCTCTGGCGGCACGGAAGAGGGTAGTGTTACAGACCTACATTTTGAGGAAGAGCTTGGTGAAGATGCGAAGATCCAGAAACTGCTTGATGAGGCTATCAATCGCTGCAAACGCAACCCCACGGTGAAACGCTTCAGAACCGTCAAGCATCGCGAATTACCAAGCCATCTGAAGGCCAGTGCTCTGGCTCCACCGGTCCCTCCGCTACCTCCGATTCCTCCTCTTCCTTCGGCAATGGCCTTTACTCTCCCCGTAAGCAATGCGAATATCGGGCCAGCATATGGCCAGCATTCACAGGAACCATGGAGTCTACCTTTTGAACTTGATTCTGGACCAATACCTCCACCACAAGCTCCGGTTACAGTAGACCTAGGTCGCACCACCCATGTAGCTCCACTCATCCCACGTAAGCAAGTACAGACGCCTGTGCAATATCTATCTCAGGGACAGTCGCCGCCGATCGAACAACAGCAGCAACAATATCCCTTTCCACAGACTCAACCAGAGCGCAAGTACTCAACAGGAAGCACTCCAGTCCCAGGCAGATCATTCACACCGCCTGTCAGGAAAGGTAGTGAGGATAGTGGACTGAAGCGGCAAAGCAAGGCAATTCACCGAAGGTCAATCATCGGTGCTGGACCAGCTGGTAGGCACCAACAACGTCAAATGAGTCAGCCCTCGCCTCGAAGTTCTCTTGATCAATTGACTGATCGACATGACTTTGCGGAACAGCCACAAACTACGCCTTCGACAGCCGCACTATACAATCAGTATAGTACACCACAGCAGCAACAACAATCTGCTCCTCCTCCGCTACCGCACCGATCGTCACAGCACTTTACCTCAGCTCAACAGCCTCCTCCACTCCCACATAGGCAGTCCCTACAGTTCTATCCATCTCAACAGTCGCCTTACCAACCTCAACCTCAACATCGCACCACCCCACCTCCTGGATATCCATCTCATACATCGCCTCCAATACAGCAAGCACAGTACATACCATTTAGTCAGCCATCGCAATCTTCATCGCCAGCAATGTCGGCACAGGGTAGCCAATATGCCAACAGCACTCCTCGTGATTCCCAGGCATGGAGTACACCCGCGTCAAGTGTACATGGATTTCAAAGTTCTGATGACCCGACTGGGAGAAACTGGGGGTCTGGTGGTTATGACGGGGAGGGTTACGGCTAAAAGGAGGGCGAACAGTGCGTGAGCGATACATATGCAGAAAGTATAATTTCTTGCCCGTGGGCATTTCATTGCACTTTATATTGTGATGTCCATGCAGTATCTCATAGCGACGTATGCCGTTACTTCCTTTTCGCTTTTAGTATGTTCCGTGGCGCCCAGGCGGGTAGACCCTGACAGTTGTTGGGCTTCGTTTGCAAGAGCTTCCGTGTACATCATCCAGCGAACCAGCGAAACATAGTCAGACACTAAAACTTAGCCCCGCCACAATCTGAAATGACATGTTATTAAGTGATGTGACGAGCAGCCACGTTCGCTTCGGCCCTTTCTTAATATTCATCTAGTGTGGCATAAGCATTGCACCCTTGTCTTCTCATCTTGCATTATTGATCTCTAACATTTGGTCGCTATCATCAATATCATGTACTTGCTCTCATTGCTCACACTATACGGCCTCTTGGGCTTGATGCGGTCCTGTTCGGCCGTCCCAGCGCTTCTCCAAGACGACTATGTGGGCTACATCTTTGCACCCATGAACGAGACGAATGAGACAGTTCCGTTCCTTCCATCTCCCACTCCAAAAATCGTTCCAGACGACTATACAGGCTATATTACAGCACCCATGAACAGCACAAACTCAAGCCCAGACCCGGCGCTTCTATACGGGTACTGTAATATCGGAGAATTATACTGCTTTAATGAGATTGTCAACGACCTGGGTAAGCGCGCTCCTCCTATGCTTGTTTCCCATGCTAAGACCCTCGGACATATCCGCTGACATGTACCAAGGTTATCCAGCCGATCAGCTCGTCTACCAAGTGTGCCGAGAGGATCCGAAGTGGCCGGGTTGTGGCACCTGCGCAACATCAGGCTGCAAATGCGAATACATATGCTCGCATCTGGCGTTTGAGTGTATTGGGCGCGATCGTTATAAAATGAAATATGTCTGCTATAACATAAGGCAGAAGAATGAGTATGGGCACGGGTGTGCACGGGGGATATGCTACTAAGTATGCATGGAATGGGAATATATGTACAATACTTTGTGGTGAAGCAAAGACAACCGTCAGGTACCACTGGCGGTACCATAGAAGCAAGAGAACGCTATGCATTTGTATTTAGAGCTCTTCTTATGCTTTAATAAGGCTTGCCAGCCTTGATCAACGCAGACAACGACGCGTTAGGCTTCGTGACAGCAGTGAACTCGTTAGGATATGCCGCAACCAACAAATCGCTCACGATCCTCGAAAATACGACACCACCACGTTCATTCAGATGCGTGCGATCACCTTGCGCCAAGTTGTACTTATCGGCCTCAGATCCACCAATGGCTTGAACGTAATCGGTGCTGGCCTTGTTGAGATTGATAACATGCAGTCCCTTTTGCTGGGCGACTGCGAGCGTCCTTGCAGTCTCGTTGGCCAGATTCTGAACGACTTTGCCACCGCTGAAAGTGCGGCGTGTAAGAGGGGAGACGAGGATGGGAATGCCGCCTGCCTTCTTGACATCGTCGGCGAAGACACCAAGATTGGTAGCGTACTGATCAATTGTGACGCCGGAGCCAGATTTCTGGTCATTGTGGCCAAACTGTTTCCTTTGCTTAGCGTTCTCTCGCCAGATGACAAGAACAGTAGAGTTACCTGAATCGTCACATAGACATTGTAGTTGGCCTTATTCTTGTTGACTTCGCTGAGGACGTTGGCCCAATTTCCGCCGGCACGGAAAGACCGTGTGGTTGCGCCACTCTTGCCCAAGTTGCGTCCGGATGAGCCAGCAGCGACTGTGGTCGAGAGGAACGCATCACCCCAGCCTCCAGCGGTCGCAGTGGTCGAGTCGCCTGCGAGAACCCAGTATACCGGTCTTGGGGCTCGCTCGATGAGCGCAGCAGGTGCTGCGCAAGCCAGTGGCAATAGTGCGAGGAGTGATGAGAAGCGCATTGTAACGAGCTTGAGGAATAAATATCAAGTATCGGAGTTGGGCCTGTGGTACTCTTGCCCCAGATTGCGCATGGCTGCCATTATATACTGATGTATTTTGACCTCATTTCTACATTATCTGTCGTGCGCGCCACCTGGGCATCCGGCGGAAAGGATGCAGAAGATCTCCCAGCATCCAGACTACCTAGGTAGTTGTTCCGTAATCGTACTGTAGGGCAATTCAAGCCTTGTTAGTGCCACGCATTATAAAGTGTTTCATGGCGCGGTTACCTGGCTGCGACGTTGTTTAATCTTGGACGATCTTTGCTAGTGGGGGAAGTTCAGGCGGGGTGCAGGTTGATCGACAGGGATCTCGCGATAATGTGAACCGAGCAGACACAATCGCCTTCGGCTGCGGCTAGATCACTTAACTAAGTTCTTCACGCGTCAGTGCTTGCGGTGCTAGTGGCTGTTTTGAAACGATTCCTATATTAAAGCTTCCATCCTCGGCGCAATGTCTCATTTCACGACAAAAAGATTGCGTCCTGTGTAATTTGTGCAGCCTTAAAAGACCTCTACTAAGGCGCAAGGTAGCGAAGTACTCGTCCCTTAAGCTTTCCTGAGGGTAATGCGACGAGCAGGAATGCATGTGCCCATGTTGGCCGGGAAGTCCTGCGCTCTGGAGCCGAAATTATTGTGGTTGGCAAAATCAATGCTCAGGAATATCAACTCTGAAAACCCGGCTACGCATTCAGGCCCGAGAGCTTGTGTGGGCAGGCAATAGAAGAAGCATACAAAGCAGCTTTAACAGAACATCGTACATTCCTTCGCAAAGAACAGCCGGAGCAGTTCTGCAGACTGTTCATCACGGCGCTAAATTCTAATGTCTTGCTATTCGTACGCTTAACGGTGCAAAAAAGACACGCTGCACTAGATACTGAGCTTAGCATTCAGTTTTGCGGATCAGAACACCGGTAAAATGATCGGATCGGACAAAAACTTTGTCCCGACATCCGAGTTTCCTCCACCTATCCAGGCTGCAACTCAACTCAAATGTCCTAATCATCAGCTCTGAGAGCTCGGACGCTGTTGTAAAGATCTTGCAAGAGTATCGACATCACCTTTTTTCATCATGTATTTCTCTGCTGAAGCCATAATTGCCCCAGTACACTTACTCGTTTACTCAACCCTGCTTGGCACCGAGCTCTACCAGAGCTTCGTCATGGTCAAGGTCGCATACCAAGCGCTTCCGCGCTCGGCTTTTACTAGTCTTCAGAAGCGCGTCTTTCCCATCTACTTTCGAGGACAATCTACTTTACTGCTGCTTCTTGTAGCTACAGTCCCTCCGGGCGGATTCCTTTCGCTTGGTCGGCAGAAGAAAGTCTTGCTGCCGTTCGTTGTGGCGGGTGCAACAGCAGCCCTGAACTTGCTTACTTTCGGCCCACGAACGCAGACTCTGATGCTAGAGCGGGTGCATCAAGGTGAGCATCGTTCTCTCGCCGGCCATCTTGCCTTTTCCTGATCAATAACCAGCTACTCGAAAGGAGAAGCCACAAGCAGATGCGGCCATCCTTAGTGACAAGATGCGGCTGTTGAATCGATCATTCTCAAGAGCGCATGCTATGTCTATTCATCTCAATCTCATAACCATTGGGGCAACTCTGTGGTATGGAGTGCTACTCGCGTCCAAATTGAGGTTCGATGACTCATGAGCGTATTGGGACTATATTATACGCTATAGAGCGTAGGGAGCGCAGGTGGAGGGCGATCAATCCGAGTGTAGGAGGACAACACCTAGGTAGTCAACGTTGAGCGCCGGATGAGGCGCCGCGAAAGAGGAGAAAATGACAGCGGCCTCGCTAGTTCCGTCGTTGTCAACATCTAGCTTGAATTCATCATCATTTGCATGTGCATGACAGTATCCTGCCTTTCTGATAGCAATAACTTAATGTCGGAAAGACTTCTCACTCATCGCTCCATTATGCGGGCATGGTGGAGGAATATCGATCTCATTGCGCTGTGTGTTTGGCCCAGTTGTTGCTTTGTGGCTGGGGAAATGGGCTAGCGCAGGTGCTGACATGGGCGCGGATGTACGTGTCCATCCGTTCCGTGATGTTGCACTCAACGCTCATCCTTTCCGCATCATTCTGCGCATACACACGGATGGCTGATAACGGGCGTCCATCCGCGAACAGAGCTGCAATTATTCGCACGTCACAGGCATGCCAGCGATGTCGCAGTCTAAAAACGCGATGTCTGCCGAGCCACCAGAATGGCGTTTGCCAGAGGTACGCCACCAATCATGTCGCACTGGTGTTGTCGGCCCTTCCATATTGCATGCAGACTAATCCTTATGCAGATGCTATGCGGGAAGTAAAGAGTGCAAGTGGGCAGAAACAGCGCGTCGAGCGAAAAAGACCCGAGCACCTTCGTGAGCGTCCAGAAGGTCGGCAACATGAGCGCTATTGACAACTCATCAGGCGTATATCACAGGTGGAGCGGAAAATTGATGGACTAGTAGCAACCCTCACCAACTCGCCTTCCAAGCCATCCAATGTCGCTACAACGACACAGCCTACCAGCGACGGGCCCACATTATCCTGTCCGCTGCCACTTCAGGAAGTGTGGAAGAAGCAAGGAGCAGTAGCGCCTGGAAGTTGGCTACCGTGCCCAGCTTCATTCGAACAGAGCTCTCCGCGACCCGAGCAAGATATCGAGGAAGCGCAAGACGATGCTGAGACGGATCGTCGATTCGTTGAGAGCGTTCGATCTGTCCACAGCGGACCTGAAAGTATGTTCCAACCCTCAAGGAAACCAGAAGGGCCAGTTGAGGACCCTCTGATCGAGCAACTGCTTGCCCATCACGAAGCGGATACTCTCTTGAACGACTATCGTCAAATGTCGACTTCGTTCCCCTTCGTCGTTGTACCTTCAAGCATCAATGCTCATGAGCTGTATGCCGAACGACCGATGCTTTTCCTCGCGATTGTGACAGTAGCGTCTAGTCGTAATCATGAGCAACAGATGCAACTAGACGCGATATATCGCAGAGAGCTCGCGCAACGTACAATCATAGCACCACGACGAACTTTGGGCTTGGTTCAAAGTGTTTTGGTGTACTTGTCATGGTCGGTGTTGATCCATGGGGACGAGATTAGTGATACTGACTGACATAGGTACCATTTCGTTTTCAGTCACAAGACGCAACAGATCTTTTTCTTGCACCACTTGGTTATTGGTCTTTCCCTCGACATCGGTCTACATCAGGATTTTCAACCACTAAACTTCCCGATGCGACCGAAGCCACCGCCGCCCAGCCCCCGTGATCGACGTGAGCGACAACGGGCATTCCTTGGCTGTTACTATCTTGCATCGATGTGATCATTCCCATCTCCACACTTTTTCCTGATAACTAAATCATTGGTCAGGATCGCTGCCGGTATGCAGAAGCCAAATCTGCTCAAACATACTCCACATATGTCTCAGTGGGCGCAGGACCTAAAAGACGAACGCGAGTATGATTCAGACGAGACCATACATTACCTGGTGGCCTTGCGACAGCTCGATGATCAAGTGCAGGATAGCCTGTTTACCGGTGAAGCGGCGAACATGCCGCTCTCAGATGCACGTACACTCATGCACATGAGGTTTCTAGAGAGTCAACTCGCAGAGTGGAGAAGAGGAAGCCAGACTGCCGGTGAACAACGCTGTAAGATTCCTGTGCGACTACCAGGTTTTGCTTCAACTGCTCACATGTTGTAGTACTCGATCTCTCGTCTTCATTCACGGACATGTTGCTGCACAGCGTCGCGCTCCGACCTGCGTCTGCTCAATCGCAGCCAAGGACCAATGACTCCACACAATTGGACGCTTTACTTTCCACATTAGAAGCTGGTAAGCGTTTTTTCGACGCCTTGCTATCATTCCCCATCCATGAGTATCACTTCATCTCCTTCTCGGAGTGGATGCGTCTCCCAACCGTCCTCATGACTGTCGCGAAATTATGCATACCTAGCGAAGCGCATACTGCCGTTGGTTGGGATGTGAAAGCAGCTCAGGACAGAATGCAACTCAACGTTTGCTTGGAATCTCTTTGCTACAGGATGCAAAAGCTTTCTACCTATGACAAAGCTAGACAAACCCACCCTGACTTTTGGGCCGCCATGCGTTTCATTAATGATATGGCCAAAGCCTGGTACATGCGTCGCATTAGACCAGCCGTATCTTCACAAACGCCAACGGACATCTTTATTGGACAGGCCGCAAGTGAAAGATCAGGGCCGAGCTCAGGCATAGTTCCAACGCCGTTATCCGGCCATAATTTGCCGACCTTCGGTATGGATGTTGGAAGCATGAACATGAGTATGGGTACGGACGACTGTGGCGACCCATTCGCTTTTATGAAAGACCTCGACTTCGACATGGAGCAATTTTTCGACATTGGTATCTGGGGCGATGAAACCTACAAGGGCATGGGCTTCGGCCATGGACTGTCCGAGTGACAATACTGTCTAGATAATGTTCATGCGGTATTTCCTTGTAGCTTAGGTGTTGCTATAACCTTGCGCAACCGCTCTGATCTGAGACTCTGCGTAAGGAGGCACCTCGGTAACAAAGGCATCGGAATGAAAGCGAATTCCGACGCTTGTCTCGCTACGGCTAAAACACAAACACTTTGGGGCTAGCGGGCCTTACCTGATCCTTCCTTTCTCACAAACTGATTGTCGCCTTATAAGTGTTGCGCGACTGATGCTCGGAAAGCTGTGCCTTCAACAACTCAACGATGTCCAAACCTGTCCCTGTCACCCCAGGCGAGGAGACAGTCGAGCTTCAAACCTTTCATCCGAAGAAAACGACAACCAGCTCATCGTCTGACGAAGTCCCACATGTATCAGCCACCACACAGTATCCGCGTGGTGTACGCCTTGTTCTAATCACGGCGGGTTTAATGCTCAGCATCTTCCTCTCTGCATTAGACTCGACAATTATATCTACAGCAATACCCAGCATCACGACAGAACTGGGCAGCGTTAGCAACATTGCGTGGTACGGAAGCGCTTACATTATCACCAACGCCGCATTTCAGCCTTGCTGGGGAAAGGCATACCACTATTTTCCACTCATCAAAACGTTTCTGCTTTCGATTTTGGTTTTTGAGATTGGCAATATCATCTCTGCCGCAGCTCCAAGTAGCGAGCTGCTCATCCTTGGTCGGATCGTCGCAGGAATGGGCGGCGGTGGTGTAATGACCGGCGCTTTCATATCAATCGCGTTGACCGCTGGTCCAGATCATCGTGCTGCGTATATGGGCTTGGTCGGGATAACATTTGGCACAGCTAGCGTGGTTGGACCGCTTCTCGGTGGGCTTCTGACGGATGGCCCTGGCTGGCGCTGGTGCTTTTGGTAACTCAAGCCTTATCGCATCGCATCTTTCCACTAACAGCTTGCAGGATCAGTCTTCCAATCGGTTTTACGGCGGCTTTGACCGTGTTTCTGACTTTGAAAGATTCTTTGAAGCCTTTAGAAACATCATGGCGCCAGAAACTCATCAACTTGGACTTGAACGGCGGCATCTTGATCGCAGGTTGCTTCTGCTGTTTTGTGCTCGCTATGCACTGGATCGGCATGAATCCATGGACAAGTGCCCGTGTCGTCGGCAGTTTCGTCGGCTTCGCTGTCCTGCTGCTTTGCTTCATTGCGAACGAATGGGCAATGGGCGATAAAGCTATGGTACAAGCCCGACTCTTCAAGAATCGGCTGTTGCTAGCAAACCTTTGCTACATCTTCTTCCTGGCTGGCGCTTTCTTCCCGCTATTGTACACCTTGCCGATCCAGTTTCAGTCTGTTAACAGCACTTCGGCATCGCAAAGCGGCGTTCGACTTATTCCGTTGGTCTTGGGAGTTTCGGTCTTTACCATGATCTCCAATGGTCTCTTGACTTTTTGGCGACATTACAAACCGTGGTTGTTGATGGGCGCGCTTCTTGCGACCGCTGGCAACGCGGTCATCTACACGCTCGACGCCAACACAGCAACCAGACAATGGATTGGCTACGAGCTCATCACTGCCACTGGTGTTGGTCTTGCTCTCCAAGTCCCGATGATTGCCAATCAAGCACTTGTGCCTGCAGATGACATGCCCGCAGCAACTTCCCTTACCTTGTTTGTGGAAAACTGTGGGACGGCATTGTTCGTTGCATCGGGTGAGGCGGCCTTCACGACCAGCCTTCTATCAAGCTTGCGCGCGAACCTTCCTCAGATGGACGCAAGGCATGTACTTGATGCAGGTGCGACGCAGATCCGGCAATCGTTTAAGGGCGATGATCTCGATGAAGTCCTCGCAAGCTATCTGCATGGCTGCAAGACAGGCCATCTCATTCCGGTCGCTTGCGCTGCGATCGCAGCAGCAATATCACTAAGTAATGCGGGACCAGCAGCCCTCAAGGAGGTGAGGATGCGGATGAAGAAGATTCACGAGATATGATTGAAGATCTCAGGATGAATCAAGACATTAGCTCATATGGATGCTGACGCGTGTGTCGTACCGCATCGAGCGTTGCCAGGACAAGTTGCGGAATGCACCTTGACACACAAAATTCTGGCAGCGACTTCCCGAACACACGTAGCCTTTCCTGAAAACAAGATTCAGGCCGTATTCGTACACTGCTAAACAGCAACATTCGTCAAATCATGCTGCTCACAATCTCCATTGCCCTTCTGGCCAGCGCCAGCACCGGCGTCATGGCCGCCGACGTCCCATCCTGCGCCCGGCGAGCCGCGTACAACGCATCTAGCCCGACCTTGAGCCAAGCACTCCTTCAACCAGTCCTTCAAATCGATGGAAATCGATGCGCAAACATTTGCCGTCTCTTGCCGACCTGTGGAGGCTTCGCATCCTCCGCGAACAAGTTGCCTACGGACTGGTGCCTCATTTTCAAGCAGGACGCGTAAGTACTTTGTGCTACCTTGTGACCAACGAAGCATATTCGAGGGCTGACGTGAAGGTCGACAGGACCTTTGAGAGCATTTTCGGTAGTGCGAATCCGTTGTTGGATGGGACTGGTGGCTTTCCGGTTTCGTATTGGGATGTTGAGTGTTTTCGTCCCTCGACCTAAAATGTCCGAAGGGCTCAAAGCTTGATGCAATGGACTGTATGAAGGTGTGAGGCTCTTGTAAGACATGATGTGCAATCAAGCTTTCTTAAAATGACCTTTTATTCGGAGGCGAGCCTGCGTCTGAAAGCAGCGATTCTGAGTGCTTCCACATCCGATGAAAGATAACACACCACCACAGATTTAGTCTGGTTGTGACGTTCCTAAGAAGCGTTTCGTAATCATAACATGAGTATGAATGCTCAGGATATGAAGCGTGTCGGTGTGATTGGATGACCGTTGCTTGTTTCGCATAGTGCCTGCAGGGATCGAAAGCGAAAGCGCTGGATACATGGGATGCGAAAGTCTTATCATGCTTTACGAAACTTAGGATGAACGGGACCGAATGGTCACATCTTGGGTGTGTCTCTAGATGTGATGAGCATGCGCAGGGACAGCGTGAGCGATGACGTGGGGCACGCCTAACCTTCTCAAGACTTAGCGTTGTCACGCGCCCAGATGCCTGTGCGCAGGCGGCAACTCAGCCATCAACATGTCCCATCAACAGCGCTCCTGCCTGCTTCATCCTTCATCTAAACCACTCAACACTATGCAACTGCGGACGTCACATTTCAGCATCTTCTTCGCTTCTACCAAATTAATCCTCGTGCTCACAATCTTCGCGCAGGCCGCGTTCTTTGTTGGTGTTTCGTGTTCCTGGACCCGATTCGGACTGTTCCGTGACACGCCACGCATCGAGCACGCCAAATCCACATCCGAGGCCGCGAGTGGACTCACGTTACGACACATTTTCCATCATGGTGCTGGCCAGTTGGGACCAAGGGCCCGTAGGCTCGATATCACGCCCGAGCGAATGTCGATAGCAGATGCCGCGGACCAATATGGCCCCTTTTCTATCAAAACGTCAGCGGTGAAGATCGATCGGCCCGCAAATAGGATGTACAATGCACAGATTCCCATGTCACCTGTCTGGATCGCCGAGGATATCCCAGGACCCGACGTCGAAGATAAGGAGACTGTCATCAATTTTGCTTACATGTCCGAGGACGCTTACAAGGTTGGACGCGACGATCCTGAGTGGCTGGATGTCGATGAACAGTACAATTCATCGATACCATTCGGATGGGACGACAGCGGTATCCGAGGTCACGTGTTCAGCGATGATACCAACAGCACCATCATTCTCGCTGTCAAAGGCACGACCGTGGCTATGTTCGAGGGAAACGGTACTTCTGGCCACGATAAAGAGAACGACAACCTTATGGGCTCTTGCTGCTGCGGTCAAGGTGGATCTTACTTGTGGCGGAAGGTGTGTGATTGTCAGACCGGCACGTACACTTGCGACCAACAATGCGTGAAAGACGAGCTAAAGAAGCCGAACCGGTACTACGCAGCAACGCTGGAGCTTTACGAAGAGGTCATCAAGATCTACCCAGAGGCCAACATAATCACCGCAGGCCACAGCCTAGGTGGTGTCCTCGCCTCGCTTATCGGGCTTCAGCACGGCATTCCATCTGTAACATTTGAAACATATCCTCAGGCCCTTGCAGCAAAGCGGCTCGGGCTTCCTACGGCAGGCGATATCACCCCGCTCAGGAAGAATACGGGAGGTTTCCACTTCGGACACACTGCTGACCCTGTGTACATGGGCACATGCAGTGGGACATCAAGTTTCTGTTCGATTGGCGGTTATGCTTTCGAGACACTTTGTCATACTGGCAAGCGCTGCGCATATGATGTTGTGAAGGACTGGGGATGGAGACAGAGCACATCAACCCACCGCCTACGATACGCCATCGATAACGTCTACAAAGTGTACGAGAAGGCGGCGACGTGTGCGGACGAGGATGTTGATTGCGTTGACTGCTATCTCTGGAAGTTCGAGAACGGAACCCACACTAAGCCATCCACAACGACAAGCACCGCACCCACAACAACTTCTACCAGGACAAGAACGGAAACATGTAAGACTCCAGGCTGGTGGGGTTGCCGCGACGAAAGCACCACGACGACAGGATCTTCCACTAGCACGAGTTCGTCCAGCAGCTCAACTAGTACCAGCACTTGTCACACGCCGGGGTGGTTCGGGTGTAAGGACAAGACATCAGCCACTACTACCACAACCTCATCAAGTGCGCCAACCACTACGACATGTACAAGTAAGGGCTGGTTTGGCAAATGTAAAGATACCCCAGCAACCACCACTGCCGCTGCAGCAGGGTATGCGGTCGGGAGAGCAGCTTCGACTGCAAGGCAAACATACGCATGAGCTGCATGCACGAGCAATCTAGATTCATAATATGACGTAATGTGCTCGCTTCTTTCTCGTTATGCCGATTCAGCGCCATAGTTGACCAAGTCGCGGTCGCGCCTGCTCTCACTTGGTGGTGGTCCGAGCTTCCGTAACCTCTCCTCCCCGAACCATCGCCTCACTCTGTACTCCACACCCTTCTCATCACGCCCTCATCACGGTCGACGTCATACGAAAGGCACTTCGTCATGGTGCAGCTCTGTGATATTCCCACCGAGGTTCTCCTCAAAATCGCTGAACAGCTTGCGAACGATCCCCGCCATGCACGTTACAGTCAACACAACCTCTGCAAACTCGCGCTCACTTCAAGAAAACTCCGCCCAATCGCACAAGAAGCTCTTCATCGGTCGATTGTGGTGCGCACACTAGATCCTTCGGACGTTCGCGATGACCGCGGTCAATCTTGCTTTCCTGCACGAACCGCACTCCTTTGTCGGACTTTACTCGAACGAAAGGACTTGGCCGAGAAGGTACGCTCCCTACAGTTGGTAGTGTGGGGCGAGGGATCGAAGAACTTGAATCTTCACGAAACGGACGGCAAGACGCAATGTGGAATTCAATGCTCACCAAGATGGATCGAGCTCATGTCGCTTTGCCGTGCCCACATACTATCTGAAAGTGTGCCTTGGGCGAATCGCACGGTTCGAAATGCCTGGCTTGAGCGGCTTCATACAGGTTGCCGTACAGACGAGACAGTTCTTGCCGGAGTGATCCTCTCCTGCACCTCATCTTTGCGACACCTTCGACTGGTTCCTCTGCGCAATACGGATTGGTGGAATCCAGGTTCTGATGGGTTCGAACTCCTCGAAGATGGGAACATGGATCCATATGGAGGCTGCTGCTCCTGGGTTCTCGCCGTAAAAGAACTCTTTGGCGGTTCATTTCTGGGTGAGAATTTTGCCTTGGCCACGGTGCCGGGTTTCTCCTCTCTGGAATCCTTGGACTGCACGGAAATTCTACCGTGGGAATTTTTCCATCTGCCTAAGCTGCAACGCCTCCGCTTCGCCTTAGATACCGATCTCGGATACACAGAATATGTGGACACGACCAGCATATACCCCTGTCCCCCGTCGCGCGAGATGTTTCCAGCATCGCTCAAAACACTCATTCTTGACGTTGAGGTTGCAATTTTCTCGGACGTCTTGCACTCGAGAGGAGACCAAAAGATATTCCTGGTTCTATGATATTTGCCTTCCTAGGTTGCCAGCTCTCAAGCATCTAGAACTACGCTCACGATGTTCCTGGGTTGGAGACGACTTATTTGACCACCCTCTCGGCTTCTACAACGCCACCATTAGCCTTTGTCACGAAGGCCTGGAGACATTGGTATTTCAACTTTGCGATGCCTGAAAGACGAAAGAACCTGTGGACATTGCGCCTGCCCTCAATGTCGCGTGCAACCTCTCGAAACTCCGACGCATCGTGGGCCCCCAGGAGCTGTACTTTGACTATTACATCGAATCCCCATATTGCGAGTTGCCGCCTTCGATCGAGAGCATCGAGCTCATAGGCACGTCCGACGAGACTGAATACTTTGTGCAGCGTCTACTCCACACGACTCCATCGTACCCACGTCTCCACAAGATTGTTATTTGGTCAAACCCCATGAGTGCGGAACGATGCAAGTCGGAGGAGGAGCCCTGGGCGTCATTGACAGAAGCACTAGCTAAAGCAGGGGTAGGACTGGTATGGGAGTCGAGTGAAAATCAAGGCTGGCGCGAGGAATGGCGTTGACTTTGGCGAAGGCTGCATGAGCATAAGTTACTCAGGTTTCAACGAAACAACAGGAGGAGTTGCATTCGGATACGGAGGTGCAATGATCCGCACGGTCGAAATACAACACCATTCGTGATAATGTATATCGATTCGACTTGATCTAAGAAACATGCGCGCAGCATCAAGACTAGATAAAACATACTTGATTGCATTCCCCGCTGGTTAGGGTTCTCGCTTACTGCATTAATGGCAGGAGACAATCTCTCTCTCACATGACCTACACCGAGCAAAGGGTGAGGCCCATAATTTCTCATGCGATTCAAAATAGCACCAACCACAGTGGAATCGGCTGCGTTACATATGCTTGATACCAGCCCAATGCAATTCTTCTCTTAACGCCTTCTCCAGTCAAATCTCTCTTCCCTACCGTGCATCACCACCTCAATACCGGACTCTCTCAGCTCCTCCCAAACTCTATCTACCCGTACCGCATCGGATTGCTCCGATTTAGTCGCCTCATCTACCCTAATTTCTTTGGTTCTCGGCGCTCGACTGTACACTTGTCCACCGGATGCTATCGGAAGAGGTCGGTTGAGTTTCTTCCGCCTCGGGGACGCGGCTTCGGCTCGTGCAATTGGTTCGGCGTTTTGATCACACCACAAGTCAAGCTGCTTCAAAGCTAGAAAGCTATCGCGGTTCCAGAGCAAGTTATGCGCCCATTGGTCGAGCAAGTGCGTCGAATCAATGATTCCAATCTGCTGCAGCGTGCTTGGAAAGCGTGTGTTCGTCGACGCTTTTCCCTCCGCGTCCCCGATACTGTCAACAATAACGCCTTGTGGTACTACCAATCGCCTCAGGACCGGAAACTGCTCCAAGCTCTTACACGGCGCGGCACGTAATCTTGCCACTTGGGCCCCGCGCCTACTGATACAGCTTACAAGTCTATCGGGATTTTCTTCTTCCGTAAGATCGATCTCCAGCGACGCCAGCTGAGGGAGCGGCGGCACATACTTGAGCAGCACATCCCATTGAAGTTGTTCGGACGGACGCACCCATTTATCACGCAACACGACTCTGAGCGCAAGATGTTCCAAATCTTGTGTACAACGCAATAGAGCAGTTATGTATTGTTGATGTGCTTCAAACCAGAACCACTTCTTGGCCTCGCACGAGAGTAAACTGCTCGGCACGCTGATGACAAGGTTCCGTAGAGCAGGTCGCGGTCCTTCTGCTGCGGGGAAATATTTGAGCATGATTGATGGGCTGTGCAAGCCAATTTGAAGATGGCGGAGAGTCGGTAGACGGACGATTTCCCAGGGCGGTGTCAAGTTCGTGGTGAACGAATCAAGGCTCTGGAATGCAGGAAGGTGCTCGAGAATAATGATTATGTTTTGGTCGAAAAAGTCGTCCATGGCAGGTGACTTAGCTCGAGATTGCTTGTTGGACACCGTGATTTCGAGACTTTTTAGGCATGGTACAAACGCCAGACACGCTCCGATGTATGCGCCCTCTTTTCCGCTCTCAATAGCATCGATCCAGGTGCTAAGATCGAGTTCCGATTGTACTGCAAATTGTTTACAGGCGTTTAAGACGATGCCGTAACGTCCGACGAGGCCAGCTGTATTCAGTGCTAAGCGTGGCATGTGTTCCGATAAGTACGTAGATCTAGACATGTTCCAGGATAGATGTCGTATCTTACTGCCGAGATCAGGCCGTTCGATCATCGTTCGCACCAGCAGCGATGTGGATGAGCAAACGTTCTCGGCCAGCTGACATTGTAGCTTTGGCGCCTGTTTGAGAATATTCTGGGCCGCGCCTCGCAGCCGACGACTTGTCAAAGAAAAGTTGCAAAGGTCTGCATTTTGTTGCGGATTGAGCAGGCGCGTCGCAATGAGGAGCAAGAGCTCGGTGGGAAGCTGCTCCATCGTCCAAATACTTGTTCCTCGAATCAATAGTTGGGAAATGGAGGACGAAGAAGACGCGTCAATTTAAGTTGGATTTGCCACAAAGATCCGGGCTTTCGTGAAGTAGAATGAACTGGAGATAGACAAGTCGCTGAGGATCTCAGTGACACCACCAAGAGCAGCTGAATGACACTCACTAACAATTGCCACGAGAGTAGATCAGCTTTTAATTATGTCCGTTGTGCTCCAGCTTTTTGACACCCCTTGATCAAATGCGCTTTCAACCTGACCTGCGGCGTGCTCGAAGAGAGGTGCGTATTTTGTCAGCGGCTTTCTCTGATGCGTGAGAAGCGGGGTGGTTGTTTTAGGCGAGACGGATCGCTAACACAAGCGTCAATGGACGCAAGAAACTACACTTTCTATTTTGTTCCCTTCTATGTCTTAATATCTATCTTAGTGCTTTCAACGCATTGCGTCGTGAAGATTTTGTCGCTCGAAAGTCTTTCAGGTATGATCACAATGTACGTTCTTCCAGTTCTGCCGCTTGCGATTATGGACCTAGTCCAGGACGGTCAGTATACGGAGCCAAACGACTGAGTCGGGATAACCTACCATTCATACTCAAGTCGCCGTATACATCATGTAACGCCAAAGAGGTCGTAGCGTCGCGCGAATCGCGGCCCTCGCGGAACGCACTGGTTGCTGGTACTTGTGTCTTAGACACTACGGTCTCGGTAGTGTTTGTGGTATCGGAACCTGTCAGCTTTCCCGTCCGTGCTGCAGTATGCGGTGGGGATAAGACTGGATATCTTGGCCGCGTTTTGTCTCGCAGAGACAGCCGCAGCGCATTCTTGAGGATCGGGCATCCGGCGGTGACAATGACCATTGCGAGCTCAGCCATGCAGATGAGACTCAGCTCCGAGAGAAGCCAAGTATAGTCGCCACCCTTCAGAACGCGGAGTCTCCAACACATCCCTAAAAGTCCGATGATGGCCGCGAGAGCACCACTTGCAAAGACTGCAAGCGCTCCGATTTTCGTCCATATATCTGTGTGTAGGCGCAAGACGCACCACACTGGTACCAGAAAAGTCTCGACGTCGGACATTGTGTTCAAGATTCCAACCGCGATGCTGACTCCGTCCCAGTCCATGCAGCGCCCTTTCACCTCCGCCTTCCAAATTTTCTCGCGCGGCCAGCAAGTGAACAAATAGAGCATCATAATCGTGATGTAGGCCATGGCGTTGGCGATGAGAGATATCGTGATGACCCACCAGGCAGCGTCTCGCATAGGACCCGGAGCGAAGAATGTCTTTAGCTGGAGGAAGACGGAAGTCTTTGCGAGCCCTCCAGAAAGAGCATAAATAACGCAAACGATGTGGAGGCGGTAACTGATGACTGGGCGCTGACTGTCTGCGACATCTTTCCAATATTGTGCCATGATTCTGGCATTTGTGCCGATCAGGGCGGCGTGGACAACGGTGGTCAACCAGGCTAGGTAGGCGAAGACATCCTCTACACGAACTCTGCGGAGTCGCCGGCAGACGTAGATACGCGCGATGACGAACGGGAGCGGAAAGAGTTGAAGGAGTAGGGCCGTTACAATGACGGCCGAACCTAGTCTTTGGCGAGACTCCCCATCGTTTGCTACGTCATGGCTGAGACCTTGCGAGCCCATCCTTGTTGGTCGCCGCTAGGTAGGCGAGGTGCGCACTGTCTCCGGAATGAGGATATGGGGAGGGGTAGAGGAGGGTCGGGGAACTTGTCTGTGGGTGAGCCAAAAGGTTTGGGTTGGCCAAAACGCGGGGACAATGTGTCGTGGTACAGCAATATAGAAAATTTCAACAGCCCCGTCGCCCAGAGCAACGGGAAACTTGATATATAGGGACAACGGGAAAGGGCGATAATGATGTTGAAGTGAATGCGATACAAACGGTAGCAGACAGGGATTCAAAAAGAATTTTTATGCTCTCGTAGTACCTAAGTCGCCGCAAATAGTTGCCTCTCACGCGTCGTTCGAGAAGTCACATGCCTTGTTCACTTGTCCTTGCTGCGGGACTGCGCCATGAGCTCGACAAGTGGACAGCAACAACAGCACGCAGAATTGCCCACGCTGTCCAATTGCTGCTTGCTCAGTGACTGGATATGCAACAGAAGCTGTGGGCAATTTTTGATCGGCGTTCATCGCAGCGGTTGTGCATGCAGGGACATGAAGGTCGGTGAAGGGGAGACGCGGCACGCTGGAACGCGAGTTCACGGGTTCACGGGTTCGATTTTAGCGTCTCAGCAACCACGTGACGCCCGTCAGTCCCATCTCAAATCTGCGCGGAACAATCGCATCCCCTCCTTCAATGGCCCTCATGAAAGTACAAATTATCGCATCGATCCCGTGGCTTTCCTTTCATTGCGTCTAATTCTAAAAGCATCCATACTAGCGCATTGGTGTATTCGTCGGTTCTGTTGTTATCATCGTGTCCCCACGGCATTCCTCGAGAAGGTTAGAAATCTAAGATTGGTGTCTGGAGTCCGATATATTTAAGGCACTGTTTGTGTTACCAAAGTATGTTGGAGAACGTATGCTCAAGGTCGCGCGTCGCAAAGCGACATCGTCACCGAGAGCGTGGCTAAGCGTCGAACACCATCGACTCTTCGACCTGCTCTCTTCTCCCTTCATCGCGCACCTCAAGCCTGTCGCATCATACTCAGTCATCGCTCGCAGAACCGGTGTATCGCGCAACATCGTCTCCCGAATTATTTCAAGTGTCGAGGCGTCGAAAAAGGTAAGTCGGTAGGTGCATCGGTGTCTCGCTCTTTCGGTCAGTGGAAGGCCGAGCAGCGTCATTTGCGGAGGATCGGTGCGTCGGAAGCCTCGTGGCTGTGCCACTGAGCCCATTCACGTCTTTTCACGCAACAGCTAACATCGTGGCTACTCTAAGCGTCGGTTAGACAGCCAATCACCAGAGTGACAGGATTGTTCAGGGGTCTAGACCACTCGCGCGTGGTCCTATTTTTCCCCGACATTAGACACTAGTCGGCAGCCCGATGCCTACTGAACACACTTGCAAGACGAGGTCGCCCCGGGCGAATTTGCGATCATGAATTACATTAAAATGCAACTGCCTTTGCTACTGCAGGGCATCCTCACTCTGACCCTGCGCATACTTCCATCGATAACTTGAACACCAAAGACTGATTCTACAAGGCAGTACAAGGCACCTGGCCCGTACACACAACAAAGAACCCTTGGAAAGAACGTTTCAGCGCCGGCATGGCCTCACAACTAGTAGGTTCAATTGTCAATCTTGCATTAGCAGGTCTAACAAGTAACAGAATCGAGGTCCTCCATACCTCCCAACAACATGGGCTCTCGGCGGCCGAGCCACGAAAACTGTTGACATTCCCATCACCGCCGTATTCTTGGCGCTTTACATAGGAAGCGCAGTGTGGCACATGACCATCTTCCAAAAGAACAACAAGCGCGGCCACAAATTCATCTTCAATGCCGTTCTCTTCGGTGCGCGGAGTCCGAGTTGAATACTTGTATGGACTGAACTAATTCCAAACAGGCTTCTCCATGTCTCGCATCGTCACCTGCGTCCTGCGCATCGCCACCATTTGCATCCCAACAAATGCCAACCTCTCCATCGCCGCCGCCGTCTTTGTCGCAGCAGCCGTACTCCTCATCTACATCATCAACCTCCTCTGGTCGCAACGTATCCTGCGCTCTCTGCACCCGAAACTAGGCTGGCACCGCGCGACGAAGATAGTGTTCATCGCGCTGTACGTCGTGACGTTCTGCACACTCGTGATGAACATCACAGTCACAGTGCAAAACTTCTACACTCTGCGACCACGAACCAAATTCATCGACCGAGCAGTCCAACTGTACGGACAGACGTTCTTGGCAGTCGTGAGCTCGTTGCCGTACTTTATCGTGGGACTTGCATTGGCGTTACCACGCCGAACGCCAGCAGAGAAGTTCGGAGCAGGCAAACACAGTGTCAAGATTGCCATATTGCTTGCCGGGACTACGCTCGTCACATTGGGCGCATGGTATCGTTGCGCGACGACATGGCAGACACCAGTTCCGAGGACACGGCCACTACCAGCGTACTTTGCGAAGCCGGCCTTTTATATTTTCAACTTTGGCGTGGAGGTTTTAACGGTGTATATGTATGCGATTACAAGGGTGGATCTCAGGTTCCATGTGCCCAATGGTGCGAAGGGACCGGGAAGTTATGAGGAGATGGCAGTGGAGGGAGAGGCAGAGTCAGCAGATGGGATGACGCAGGAGCTGAAGCAAGATGCTTAATGGTAATAGATACTTGTAATAATATAGATCGTATGACTAGATAGACATGAAACGCTACGAAGCTTACATTTTCTGCTTCATGATACAACCATCTCATGCCTTGATGCTTCCACTTTTACTAAGTGCCTTACCTGGACTAGAGTCATATAAAGAGGATCCTTGACAGGTTGTTCTTTCACCCACCACGAATCTCACTATCTTATTTTCTCTCGCCAGGCTTTAATAGTCAGGTCACTCTCAGAATTCCCTCCAGTAGTTCAACGAGCCGACAACACACTCGCGCAACTTGAACTAAATAAACCACGTAGAGTAAGAAGAAAGACAAAAACTCTCCAAGCGAGTTTCGAACCTGGCTCCATGCGATCGCAACAGCAAAAACACAAGCACCGTTCGGGTTGACGACACCCACTCTAGATGGATGAAGCGACTCGTTGTACCGCAGTCCGCCCGCAGGATCAACTAGCTTCTACTAAGCACTTGTGTTATTGGGAGTGTTGAAATGTTCACAATATATAGTCTTGTTGAAAAGGCATTGTGGGGAATTCACTACAACGGTTGCGTCATACGCCACGTAGGTGAAAGCGAACACATCGCCAACTCGTGCCGCAGCTGAGGTTCTACCTCGTATGAGCCTTGAGATCCCATCATTACAGGCCCAAGGATACTTAAGCCATGGAAGGCCCATGAGTCTCTGCGACACTATGCGCATATCTGGGCAGGTATTGTTCTTACATGCGAGCTCTGCCATTAACCCAAAATTCCCTCTATCGAGCCGTGCTCATCTCTTCCTTTGTTCGCACAATTCTCTCCTTTGGTGCTCTTGTTCTTGATTCGATCCGAAAGCCAGATACGCACTTTCAAGCCCATGTTTAGAGCATATCTCAGATTTGCTGTCTCGCGAACATCAATATCCCAACTTACAGATCACCAATCGTCGCTATTTAGATCCAACAGGCCGGCTTCTTTCTGCTCCAAACGACCGTGAAATCCGCAGACTAAGCGCGCCGCTACCATTCACCTCGATGCATCCAGATCAATGAGTCACCTAAGCGGCTAAGGAAACATGTCGACCACATTGGCGAGCGACCGAGTATGTCGGCAAACTACAATTGCTCGGCGGCGATCTCTTCGTCTCTGGGTCCTGGAAAGAAGGAGGGAGACGCGAGTCACATGTTGTCAAGGCATGATCCCACAGCCGAAGAGCCATGGAAATTTCGTTTGGTGAAGCTTTGAAATGCTCTAGAAGATGTTTCTGGGGTCGCGAACAGATTCTCGGTTCTTGGGTGACTGATCGCAACGACTGTGACGCGTTGATCTGGAGACGTGAGTTTTGATAGTCGCGAAAGTGAGCAGAGAGCCAGGGCAGATGGGCCTATGTTTGCGCCAGCAGGCAAAAGGATTGAAGCTCCGCCGACAAATTATATTATGTGAATTTAGCGAGAACTCGAAGCGCTCCGAGTTTTACAAGTCTCACTCTATGCTACTTGACATCTATGGTGATCTACCAGTCGCATCAGCCCGTGCTAGGGTTCGTCTCTTGCCTGTCTCTCTCTCGCTTGATGCTAAATGTGGATACTGTGGTTAGCCCTCCTCCGCATCACCTTGCGCTGTTCGGCAAGTCCATCCCTGTCCAACGCTGCCTTTGTGTGCCAAAACGATACTGAAACTCCCAAAGATCTAGCCATTCCGAGTATCTGCTGCTCAAGTGGATCCTTGCCTGCGACGATGAAGTATACTTCAATTTTGAGAAGGTTCCTGTGCTTCCATGCAGGATTGTTACGGCGACCGTCGATCAAGTTCCATACGAGACCGCAAACTGAACCGTAAGGTCGACCGTCCATGATGATGAGATGTCGGAGTGATTGCGGGAACATGACCACGACGCTGACAGAAAGGCGGATCATATGCAGAGATACGACAAGGACCTGTAGCGCCGGGAACTGCGTAAATGTGCGAGAAATATGATGAAACGAACCGTAGTGTAGGTTTGAGAGGACGTATGGAGTCTCGAGGATCTCGAGTCGAGGCGCTATACTTCGGAAGATTTCGACGAGATAGGAATGTTTTGCGACTTGCTTCTCCTCCCTAGCCCGGAGGAAAAACGGGCGGCTCAAGATAGTCGTCAAGTTTTCAGCAGCACCGTAAAGCATCGGGAAATGTATTTTGTCGCTCTGGCCGAAGTAGAGTGCTCGTAAGTTTGGTAACTCCAGGAGCAGTAGTGCTAGGAATGCTGCATCATGCCCCTCAACGAGCGCGCTTCCCAACTTCTCACGGTTTCGCTGATTGAGCGTTGAATTGCGCACTTTGTCTTGGCACTGTTGTCGAAATGCAGCGTTGCATTGTATTTCGAACAAGCTGGAAGGGGATCCAAAGGCACGTCGAAGCAGCTCGTAGTCGTTCCCTGCGTGGAACAGCTCTAAGGCCTTCACGGACCACTCCTTGTCCATAGAAGAATAAGATCGAGGTTTTTCCGGAAACTTAGTGATCTCAAGCGACCTGATCTGGGTAGCCAAGCTGAGGGATGCCAAAGCAGTGCGCAACAGCGCATGCGCTTTGCGATATGGCACACAGATCTCGGTTTTCGTTTGGAAGATGCCTCGTGCGATTTGGCTGAAGTTTCGACTCGCGCGGGCGAAAGACAGCAATGGCTCATCATGTGGGTCTCGTGGTAAGAACTCGGCAACCATTGTAATGATCTCGTTAGGGAGGACGCAATCACTGCTCTGTGGTAAAGACATTTCGGAAGTTGAGTTGACTAACCTGGGATTTTGAAATGTACGAGCGGGAACGGAATTTGGGTATAATATACACGAAAGATCTGGATGCTCGTAAGGGTCCGTGCCATCGATCTCTTGTTTGACTTGAAGGGTAATGTGATAGTTGCTGGTCGCAACGCAGGCGCTAAGGAGACGACTGGTCAATGGTGAGACCTATGAGTATAAATGTGTTGCTCAATTCTCCAGAGTGAGCACTAACATTCTATCTCGAGATCAACTTCAACCACTTCCTCAACTCAACTGCACGTATTAGTCCACATCGACAGAAGCAACCATCAACTCAACCGCCATGGATACCAGCCAGATCAGCTTCCTACAGAAGCGAGCTACGTTCTCGTACGCCAAGTAAGCACCACTGTCGAGAATATGGCCAGTGTTTGCTTCCATTGCTAATGTATGATAGGTACTACAATTCGCAGACTTTATCGGACATCCTGATTCGGTACGGCAATCATGGCGAGCGAACGTTCTTCGGTCACAAAATCCTGCTCGCAACGAAGGCGCGATGGTTCGAGGCCGCGTTCACGGGAGGTTTTGCCGTAAGTAGTACTCAAACAACGACGGTGACATCGCTGACAATAGGACAGGAAGCCACTGACAACGAGATGACGCTGAAGGACGACGATCCGGAAACTGTCGAAGCCATGTTCAAATTTGCGTATGACCAGAAGATCGATCTACCAAATGGTAACCCTCCCAGCGAGAACGCAGTCTTTGCCGTGGCCTTGTTCAAGACCGCAGACAAGTACGATTACCAGGAGCTCGAAGTGAAGACATTGAACCTGTTAGGGGAGTCTGTCAAGGCTGTCATCGACGCGTTCAACGATCTGCATAGCGAAGCTGCATTGCAGAGCTTCCTCCGCGTCTTGAACGCCGTATATGCGTACGAGGAGGAGACGTCTAGTACACGGTCCATGATCAAAATGTGTTTGATGAGCGTGATCTTCAAGCACGAGTCCACCACTCCTCTTGGAGCGTCAGGCTTACACTTGGATCTGGTCAACGCAGCTGCCGTCAAGATTCCAGAGTTCGGACGGGATCTCTATCTCGGGATGGTGGAGCGGCGAGACGATATGAGCAACGATACAGCATGCGCAAATCTCGATATCGAAGCCCCGGTAAGGTGCCCAACGTGTAATGAGATCTGGTATTTACCATCGGCGTACCTAGATGATATTGAGGGCCACTGCTGGGAATGTGGGGTTTCCCGCGAGGACTGGCGCCCGTACGTGGTCAAGCATTGCCTGTTGGGTTAAAGATAAAGTAAGAAAGCAGAGACGGGTGGGCCAC
The DNA here is from genome assembly GCA_001748405.1 of Paraphoma sp. B47-9. Taxonomy (NCBI): domain Eukaryota; kingdom Fungi; phylum Ascomycota; class Dothideomycetes; order Pleosporales; family Phaeosphaeriaceae; genus Paraphoma; species Paraphoma sp. B47-9. Next base: position 124,150 of record BCLK01000250.1, read on the forward strand.
GCACGATGGCTGGCGATTCATTCAAACCATATGAAATATGTAAGACTGTAAGCACGGTTTGACATTCCCGTAGCATCAAACCAACATATCAACAATCTGCCCCTTGTTTGTAACGTTACCGCGGAAAATTGCTGCCCACAGGTGAGGCTGAATGATCACGTCGCGAAAGCGGACTTTGCGAAGGGGAAGTGTGTCTTTGCTTGCCTCAGCTTCTGCGACATGGGGGATGTTCGGGAATGACGTGTTCAGACATGCGAAGTTAGATATGGCGTCGCGTCGTGGTGGTGATGGTGGTGAGGGAAACGCGTGGAGGCGCGACGCGAGGTCGCAATCTGAGGCTAGCACGTTTGGTGCCGGTCCAGACAGGGGCGAAGTCACCCACCTCATCGTTCAATCCCACAACCCATGCACCATCTGAGGACGATGTGGTAAATGCTGTATCTCCCATGGCGCTCGAGGTCACAATTTGCACACGTTCCTGCTGTCTTGAAGTCAATACCACAGAGTGTAACCCAATGCGCCATCATCAGGACAACATCTTACCGAACTGCGATCTCGAACTGCTGAAAACCAGCCCAGCGAGTTTTTCACGACAGTTCAAAGGACGTCTTAACGTTTCATTTGCTCATTCGAGACTATCCAGAACACTGTCTCCATTGTCGCGACCGTGGGTCGTTTTCGCAGTCGCAGGAGGCTTGTGGGAGAACGGCGAACGTGTAATGTCCCCAGTGCTATGGCGAGCACAAAACCTCTTGAAGCCCGTCTAAAATATCTGGGCCTTGCTCTCAGCACATCAAACCTTCGAAGTGCCAGATCAATCCATTGACCCACACAGAAGCTCTTAGTATGACCTCTCCGGTGAAACACTGAGGGAATGAGCGCAGCTATTGCTCTGCATCCTCTACCGGACATGTTTTGCATAAAGAGCTTCATATATCTGTTGGTGATGGCTTTCGGATCAGCTCCACACATTAGCGTGTACCTCGTGTTTTTTACGTCTCGACCTCTCGACATGAGGTCGAAGGTCGGGTTCTTTTGGCGAAACTAACGCACCAATGTTATTTCAGGAACCTCAATCTTCAGGGCGAGAGCGTTTTATATTTCGGACCAAACGGCTCATTGGCAAGGATCGTGGACGATCTCAATGCCATCGTCCAGCAACGCAGTCATCATTCAAACACGGTGTTTTCTTTGGGCGTCTTTTGATCTCAGCTGCGCAGAAATTATATTAAGCGGCACACCCCGAATCTGAGACATACAGCGATATTTGAATGGTACTGAGTCGCACGGCGCATACACGTGCATGAGACATTAGAAAGTGACTTTGAAAAATAGTTGATAGTGGACATCGTTAAGTGTCAAAGATTTCTGGTAAATCCATCGCCAGAAATTGCGGATGCAGTACGCAATTACTCGGCTAACATATGTACTGCTTCGCAGGACCAAAATACATTAGTTGAGTCTAGTTGGGCAGGAAAGGCGCACACCCTTCATGGGATGTACTCAAAATATCTCACGATATGCAGCTGAAACATGATTTGCGATTTGTGAGCTTTGAATAACCTTTTGCTTGCATCATCTGCTCGATGCACACATTTCTCAGCGAAGAAGATATGAAATAGAATCTAGGCCACACAGAGCCGCTCACAAAAAGAACATGACACGCCCTGGTATTCTTTTGTTGTCTTCTCCGAAATAATTGTGGTACAGCTTCCCAATGACAAAGGTTTAGATTTTATACTCTCCCGCTACGAAGGGACATTGATCGGTTGGCAATATGAACTATGACCATGTGTCTGATCAAGAAGTCCAAAAGAAGCACGCAGGCATCAAAGAGTTCGTACTCAATTTCGGGACCAGAAGAACAGGACACATGAGGTTCCACACCAGGTTTCACTAGGTGTGCGCAGAGCGCGATAATAGAAGAAGGGCAATGTCAAGCCCATCGAGGAAGCTTTATGCTCAATGATTCCAGTGAACTAATGAGCGACTTGGAATGGCCGAGCAAGCATGAAGTGCAAGTTTAAGTATTCTTTTCCTGCTGGAATAGACATGTATCGCCGCCCTGGCAGTTTCCTACCCACTTTTGAAGCAGTGGAGTACCTTCTAAGAGTAGATTTATGTACTGCGGAAGAAAATGATCTTGTCGAGAACGAATTCTTAGCCTGAAAACATTGTGTTGGTTTTGATGAAGTCTAACCAAACAACTCTTTGGGAATGCGCGGAACGAACGAAAACATAAAGTTTCTTCTCAAAATTTCCGAGTTCAGAAATGCAGAACGGCGAAATTCATGAAGCATTCCATGAACAGTTTTGGAAAGACCGCGCAAAGTACGTCAGTGTAAAGATGAGGGAATTTTAAGCTCAGCATACCGAAGAATTTATTCCCTGGTGCTCAGCGGGGCGACGAGACACGAAAATGTACTTGACTAAATCTACATGTTCTTCTGAACTGCTCATCACGTATTCAGATGAATAGTATTAATCGTTCATCCATAAAACGCAACGCGATAACATCTAATTCATAATATGCCAGCGACAATCTCGTTACCACCACACGGGATTATCTTCGTCAGGACATGTTGGCAGATCTCCGGAAAGCACGTCGACATACGAAGGTTGGTGGCGTCTTTTGAGAACAGGTCGACGCAAGCCATGCAACTGAGCCGTAGTACTTTGTGGAGAAAGAGATATTGTGGTTGTTGAGGAGACTTCGAATCAGGAGAGGTGTGGTAGGAATTTATACTCTGAGCATCCAGAGACGCGGCGCACAAACTACTTAGACTATAAAAAGCGCCCTACCATATCAAAATATGTGCGAACCTCAGCATGACATTCTGGCGTCGTGGTTTCCTTTCACTTCTAGCAGAATCGTTATGTTTTCGACAGATACAATCAAAATAAATACAACGTTGAGTGCATGATAACCTTCACGAACGCTATACTCATACATATCCGAGAAGTTCTGATTTGAGAAGTACAAGTCCAGACATATTGAAGATGTACATTTTGATTTGGGACGAGGAGGCAAAAACCCATCCATGGGTGCCGTACGGTTTTTGGGAATTGAACAGAAGTATTGTAATGGAGGAAAGATGGTGATGAAGCCGGAGAGTTGAGAACTTATATACCTGACAGCACAAACAACTAAACCTACTCTGTTATGACAAACTATCTAGCACAAACTTCCTAATGCTATTCACAAAACCTACACATCCCCCAAAAAATTCCATGTTCCCATCCCTCCCCTTCCCCCACCCATCATCAAACCCTCATCCCACCCCGTCTCTCCATACTCTCACCCTCAGTCCCTTTACTCCGATCCCAGCCCTCCTTCTCCCTCCTCCCCAACGCGCGTCTCAAAATCCACTCTTTCGCCGTAACTTCCTCACCATCATCCCCCTCTCCGCCCTCCACCAAACTCTTCAACACAATATCATCTTCCGGGCGACAGAAGTACACCAGACTATACCTCGTCACACTCCCCTGCTCACCTGGCGGCGCAACCACGCGATGAATATTCGAGCGCAGTATTCCAGATGAGAATTTCACCAACGCGTCGCCGAGATTGACGATGCAATGGCCGGGGAGAGGGCGGACGTATGTCCATCCGTTTTCGCACAGTTTGGTCTCGACGTCTGTTGGTGGGGGAGTATTCGACGGTGGTAGAGTAGGTGTGATTGTATCCGGTAATCGGACTTGTAAGCCGCCCAACCGATTGAAGAGAACCGTCACGCTGCCGAAATCCGTGTGTTCGCCCAACGCCACGCCTTTGAGGGATTGTTCTTGGGGCGGGGCTTTGACGAAGCGGATTTGGTCGCCTGATGTTGCGTTCAGTCGGTGGAAAGCGGGTAAGCCGCCTTTTGCGCGAGCAGAGGAAGTGAGTGGAAGGTGAGAAGATACGAGGGATGTAACGAGCATGCAGATGGCGTGGGAGGATTGGGAGTAGAATTTGTAGAGGTCGCGGTATGGGTTGAGGACAGCGGGGGAGGGGAGTGGTTGGCTGAGGCCGAGGACGTCGTCTTTTGAGATCTAGATGGTCAATTAGCACGGTGTGAATGGGTTGGTGATACTTCCAACTTGCATTGTAGAATTCGTTCCGGTCTCGAGTTCCCTGCTTGTCGATGAAGCCTTCGCCATAACCTTTGTAACCAAAATAACTCCCCTGGTCCTTGAAATCGTACTTGATCTTCTCTTGCACATCCAAGTCGTAGAAGCCCTTCATGACTTCAAACAATTTGTCCGCATCTTCAAGCAATGCTTCGCCGTCGATGGATTGTTGCATGCTTGAGGTGCGTAGGTCAAGGTAGAAGAAGCCCAGATCACAGCACGCCTTCCAACACCGCTCTTCCTCTGCAGAGTCATGCTGGAGTAGCTTTTCAAGCGAGATGCGAAGCAACGGTGCAGTCGGGATGTTGCCTGGAAATGGAGGTAAGTCCGGAAAGGTGTCGCGCTGTGGCGAAGGCGAGTGGTCGGAGTGAGGCATGCTCGGGAAATATCTGTGACCTCAGTCAGGAATGATGTGGAAAGAGTGACTGTCCTCGAGGATGAGGGACATCTTGAGCGCCAGATCCGAAGCATGAGATGATTGACAGACGATGCCGCGGTTGACGTCGAGAACGCGGGGTAGCGGCGGGAGCTAGTATACTAGAACATTAGACCAAACGACGTTGAGAGACAAGACAGGATCAGGACATGTGCACCACGCAAACATATGACGAACGAAGTTCAAGGAGATGCAATTCATTAACTATCCACAATGTAGCTCCGAGTATCCAACCCTTGGACCGACCCTGCCGGTAACCTTGACATCAAGAACGATGATCAAGGCGACCACATGACGACCAGTCCAGTGAAGGATGAAAAGTTATGAACACAATTTAATATGAAGCGGCCGTCCAGAAACAAACTCCCAAGGTGCATTGTACAAGTAGAAGATTGAGTGCGGCCTGGTTAAGAGTCAGATGAGGCAAGGTGAGGTAGTGTTTGATGAGACTCACCATTGACTAGATGCATCTACAACCTGGAGCCGTGAACGACCTTGTAGTCGACAGCCATCTCAAGACCATCGTCGTTGATGACGAGGATGCGGACGCTGCCCCGGCCGTTGTCGAAAGACTCTGTGAGGCGGTTCAGGAGAGCGGACTGGTCGAGGACGGGAAGGCCCTGCTTGACATCACCAGACTCGGTCATGGCGACGACGCGACCATCCTCACGGATGTCAAGAACACGGTACTGCTTGAAGACAGGACCAAGCATGTTCTGGACAACGACGGAAGGAGCCGGGTTGGAGATGAAGCTGGACTCCTCATGGAGCTGCTTGGTGAACAGGTCAACACCGAGGTAACGGTGCTGGCCAGTCTGGGAGGAGGTGGTGATGCGAATGACCTGGCAAGGGCGGCCCTGGAGGATCAGGAGATCGCCAATGCGGATGTGGTGGCAAGGGATGGTGATGGTGTTGGGGGAAGCCATTTTGCGTGCGGTAGCTGGGGCGGCTGGGATAGCTTTGGCGACGGAACGGGGGGCTGGTGCGTAGTTGGAAGAGCTGTTGACACGAACGACGCGCTCGACAGGGGCTCCGGACTGGACGGGGCGGGAAGGGGCCTGGGCGGGGATGGCAGTGGTGTACTTTTCCTTGACAACTACTTCCTCACGGATATCGTCGTACTTGGAGCCGGTGTGGGAGTGCTCAGTAGAGTAGTGCTGGTGACGGTGGGGGTGGATGGGGTGGGCTACGCGCTCGGCGACCTTGTGGGCTGCTTTGGAGATGCCTTGACGGAACGAGTGGTAGTGACCGTCGTCGTCGTAATATCCCATATCACGCTTGTGCTTCTTGGGGGCGTCGACAGTGGCACGAGTAGTCTTTTCTACTCGAACCTGGGATGGGTAGTGGGCGTCGACGGACTCAACCTGGGGCTGAGAAGCGTAGGTGTCCTTGGCGGTGACAGTCTCCCTGGTGTAACGGGAGGCCTGCTGGTGGTTGGCGTTGGTGCTCAGGTTGGTGTAACCTTGCTCAGCGACGATGGGACGGGTGCGCTCGCGGAACTGACGTTCAGAGACGTCGATCTGGGAGGGCGCGTAGGCGGTGGCAGGGCCGTGGACTGTATTGAAGTGGCGATCGTAGGACCTGTCCTGGACCTCGATGTGGGAGTGGGAAGAGGATGAGGATGGGGGCTGGTAGCTGAAGAAGAGATGAAAGGTCAGCTTGGGTAGGGAAGAGGAGGTGAGGGAAAAGTGGGGACTGCACGTCGCTCCGACAACAACAGAAGAAAAGGGTTAGCGGCGCTCGGTGGCTTTACTAGCCGCCAAGCTCAGGGGGCTGGGAATCGGGGGTGTTGTGGTGATCCGTGCCATGGTGCGCTGGCAAAAACAATAGGAACTGAGTCGGGCACTTACCGGTCGCGGGTTGCGGCGAATTCGACGCGCTCACGCTGCTGGTGCTGCTGCTGAGGCTGTTGCTGCTCCGGGTGTCTGTAGCGGGTCTGCTCACGAATGTGAACTTCTTCGCGGAGCTGGGGCTGGGGACGGCGGAGACGCTCTTCCTCGGTAATGCGAACCTCCTCTTTGACGTAGGTGTCGCGGTGCTGGGCCTGCGGTGGGGGACCGTGGACGGAGGCTGAGAAGGATTCGTGGGTTTCTTCGTGACCTTCCCGTCCGTGTGAAGCTTGTGTGAGCTTTGCTTCGCCTTCTACCTTGACGCTGGTAGTTTCTTTAACTTCCGCGTTCCGATACGCAGACGGGAAGACACTGAAGGGGATCGGAACCTGGCTGGTCAGCGTTTTGGGCAGCAGAGGCGCGGTGAGAGACGGACTCGTGCTTCAAAATCCAGTTTGCCGGAGTCGGGTCGCTCTTTCTCGAATACCCTTCGAACCGTTCGAAAACAATTCGAAAGGAATCAAGAAAGAACTTCTTGGCTCCTTTGAGGGTCTCACGGGGAGATGTGTAGGGGGGAAAAGAGCTGCTTGATGGGAGCCAGCTTTAGGGAGTGACGTGCAAGACGAAAGTATGCAATTGGGTGCAGTAGCGGGGTGGAGGAGAGAGAGAGCAATGAGGCGCGACGAGGGGATCAAGTAGATTGGCGGTCAGCTGGGCGTCTGTTGTGAGGGCGATTTGGAGCGGCGCATGGATGGGAAGGCTGGGACGCGGAGGGAGCTGTCCCAATGCGGCCTAGCCGTGTTTTGATCGAGGGCCTAGCGCGTCGCAGGTGCCCCTTTTCGCTGCACCTTGCTCGCATCACGGCCCACCTCGCTCGCACCGAGGCAAACCTACGAGCTTCTGACGCGCCATTGAGCTTGGTGCGGCTGTTGGCACGGCGATTGCGTGCGGTTGGGTGCCATTGGCAGCGCGAGGCTCGCCGACACTCGCAAATTGGCTGGGCTCGCAGAGCTCCACGCGTGCTGCAACTTGACGAACCTCACCTCCGCAAGTGGGCCCCGTCTCATCTGCGTGGACAGCTGCAATTGGAGCACGTCCGCCCTCACATGCAGCGTGCGCCCGCTCAGCTCAGGTCGATCCATGTTGCGCGGCCTCTTGTTGAGCGCTCCCAGCCTCTTCCCAACCTCTCGATTTTATGGCGCGTTGTGACTGGCCCGAAGCTGTAAACAATGGCGCTGCAGGAGTGCGTCGATAGCGCGCGGCCGGGGTACCTTAGCGATCGTCGCCGCGCCAACGGATGCACCGGGCCATCACGTGCCAAACCTTCATCCACCAGCGGCCTCTGGGGGGTTCCGCTTGGCTCACTACTGGGGTGCCCGGGACCTGCTGGCCATGCGGGCGGCGGGTGCGATCAAGCGTTGCGAACCATGGTTCCTTCTGCCGTCGCCCGCACCGTGGACCAGCCCTCCTGGGGAGCGCCCGCAGCTGACGTGCATCGCATGTGCATCAAAGATGCCTCTTGGTCGAGTCGAGCGAATAGTCGTTGGAAGCCGTTATCATGTCATGACATGTTGAAGTCATCGTAAGTCGGATTGGCCTAGGACGCATCTGGTCGGCATCGACGACGCCGGCTATTCCTGGATGCTGTGGTACCGTACTCGAGTCTCCTTGCCCTGCGTCACCGTCAATTGAATTCTCAAGTATCGATGAACTTTCGCTTCTAAGATGTACATGACATATTCGTGAAATGTGATGCATATCTCAATGGACGGCAGAAGAGGAGGACCAGCGCATGATTGACAGCCTTGTTGAGATCTACGCTGTCTGCTTACTTGTAGGTACGCTGTGGTGAGTCGACTCGTAGAATGCTGGACAAAGAGGCATTGCACGAGATGATTGTTTGCGGTCACGGTCGCGACTGCCACCACTGTGTCCCTGAGAGCAAGCACGAACACACACGCGGGCCCTCTCACATCGTCTCTAGCCTCGCACCTGCCGCACTCTCCAGCTGCTCGCACATCGCAACCTCAATGATACTCCCTTGCTTGCCAGTCATCCGATGACGGTCTGTCAGAACCTGTCAGACGAACCTTCCTCTCGAACATGACTTTGCCGCTTGCTGTTCGTGCCTTCTCTTTCTTCCTCATGCGTTCATATACCTCTCCCATTTGGGACCTGTCACCCACCTTCTTCGCTGTCTCATCTCAACCACGGCCGCGTACATCTGTCACACCTAGAATACATTTGACACCTGCAGGCGACCCACACGCCTCCCGCTACCCTGCATCGGACTGTGCGACCTTGACGGATGATCTATTGAAAACCTTGCAATGATTTGGTGGAGACAGTTGGGAACCACCGTACTTATCATCATAGTACGGAGCATTCCGGACTTCCACATCAGGACAGCATGCAGGCAAAGGTCACATTCCGCGCATCCATCCATCATCACCGAAACATTTGAACTACTGACAGCTGTCAGTAGGTGATGCCGTGTGGTACCAGTCTGAGTCACAATGGAGACAAACCTCCAAATCCATCGAAGTTTGACGACTACGGCTATACATTAGACACGTTAGCCTTCTTTGATCACCTTTTCCAACCTTTTCGAACAACGAACATCTCAATTGCGTTTGGTCGAATCGAACATGGCATCACCCCCTCCGAAAGTGGCGTTTGTATGGCAAGAGCAAATTGGATCGATAGCATATCAACCATCATGTCTTTTCTTCTCGTACACGAGCCAGGTTTCTTTATGAAGATACAGTCGCCTCTCCCTTCGTGCGTTTGTCCCTCACCTGCTGGAAGCCGATCGCGTCGGCACTGGAATGCACCTGACCCTTTCCACGGCAACCTACATCATTCAAACTACTTCCATAGTCCAACCAACTCCGCACAGTTCTTCTTCTTTTCTGTTCCTCACAGTTGTTGTTGAGTGCACAAGCATTCAATTGATACCAACATGCACATTTCTTTCTCCTTCTCCGCGCTGCTGGCACCGTCTTTGCTGGTTGCTCTAGCTAACGCTCGGTTCGTGATATACGCCGATGAGTATGCCGTCATTTCACGCTGCAAACTTACAGACTGATATTAACAAGGTGGCATCCAACCCGGCCAACCAACGAAGAAGATCGAGCTGGCATCGATCATGTCGTTCTTGCTTTCGCCATGGCCAACGCCACTGCAGCCTTTCAACCCAAAGTTCCCATTTCAACCATTCGATCGGAGTTTCCCAACGCCAAAGTGATGATTGCAGTCGGAGGTTGGGGCGACGACATCGGCTTCTTCGAGGCTTCCAAGTCAGACGCCACGATCGACAGATTCGCAGCGGATGTTGCTACGATGCTAACAAATACTGGTGCTGATGGCGTTGGTCAGTCACTGATCCCTCAACGTACTTGCAGCCTTACTCACCCCGGCAGATATTGATTGGGAGTACCCTGGAGGCAACGGCGCTGATTACAAGCAAGTGCCAAACGAGCAGAAGTTGTATCAAATCGAAGCCTTTCCCAAATTTCTGGCTGCGACCCGGAAAGCGATTGGAGACAAATTGCTGTCCATTGCTGTGCCTGGCAAGAAGGGTGGGTACATGATCCTACTTGAAACGAATCATTTACTGACCAAGTGTAGGTGACATGATCGGGTATACCAAGGAGACTGGCCCGAAGATCTGGCCTTCAGTAGACTACATCAACGTTAGTGGATGATCTTTCCCTTTGGAAACTAGTGATTGACACATACCAGGTCATGTCCTACGACCTCATGAACCGCCGTGATAACGTCACCAAGCATCACAGCTCCGTCGCTGGCTCAGCAGAAACCATCGAGAACTACCTCGCCATTGGTGCACCACCCGAGAAAATCAACCGTAGGTTTCATCTTCTCCTCTCACATCATACTGGCCTTACTAATCCTCTCCAAGTCGGTTTCGCCTACTACGCAAAATACTTCACCACGGCCGGCGACTGCACGGCTCGCCCCCTTGGCTGCCCCATCGTCCTTGCCGAAGACCCCATCACCGGCAAAGACCTCCTAACATCCGGCGCCTGGACATTTGAAACTTTCCACATGCAGCCCGTCTCCACTTCTGCTCTGACCGTGTCCTGGGATGGCACATGCGGTCCCGAAAAAGGCACCAAATGCTCCACAGGATGTTGCTCTCAATACGGTAATTGTGGCACCTCGCCCGAACACTGCTCCGGCGCATGTCAACACGCATTCGGCACGGGGTGCACTGACGCTGACGTTGCCGGATCGTGGCAAAACGCACTCAAGAACGGCGTCACGGATGAAGAAGCTGGTGGACAGTACTACTTGGATGCCGAGAACGGTTTGTTCTGGACATGGGATACTCCAGAACTCATTGAACGCAAGTTTGAAGAAATTGTCGCCAAGTACGGACTCGGAGGTGTCATGGCGTGGAGTCTGGGCGAAGATAGCGCGGATTGGAGTCACATCAAGGCGATGAACGCAGGTTTGAAAAGGTTGAGTGCAGATGGGTATGGCGGCAAGCACAGTAATCCTTTGCGACCCGTCTCACCATATCCATCACCAGACTTCGAAGCTGGACCCGCGGACGGCGAATCTCCCTCGATAGAAGACCTCCCACTGTATCCGGAAGAAAATTCAGATCCGAGACCCCCGTATAAAGTCGTCTGGGTCGATGGCACGACAGATGGACCGAGCGGAGACTACAGCACTGAACCAGGGGCGCCGGAGTACTATGTGAACTACGAGGGCGAGGGACCCGGTTCATCTCAGACTCCATCGGCGGAGTATGAGAGCACGTCTCCTGCACGCGAAGAATATGAGCCGCAGTATAACCCGCAGCAGGAAACGGCTTCGACACCACAACAAGACCGTCCACTTGAGCCTTTGCCGAAAGAAGCGCCAGCGCAGGAAGTTGCTCCAGTCAAAGAACAAGAACCTGCTCCCGTCAAGCCACAGAAACCACCCGTGATCGAGCAAGACACGACTTCGCTAGACGTCGAGGATACACTCCCTTTCTCGCCAGAGTACGAGGCTTTGCTAAGGGAATTAGGAGGTGAGGTATCTGCTCCTGAACCTGCTTCCGCGCCGGCACCAGCGGTACCGGAACCTCAGAGCGAGCAAGGTCCTGCTGAGCCGGTTGTTGCTGATAGGAAGGCGCTTGCGGGTGGGCGGGCGTGTCGTTTGAAGAGGAAGAAGCGTGTTGTGGGAAGCGTTTGAGTGGGTTTTGCAAAGCTGCAGGGAATCATGGGCGTGGAGATGGAGAAAGGGGGATTGGAAGGGGGAGTGTGGGTATTTTGGTACCAGATGCGATGAGTAGGGAGCATGGTAGGTTAGAAAAGCATGTTATTTCAATGATTAATGAATTGTCATTTTCTTTAAGTATTCCACACATGTTGCTTTTATGCTTTTAAAAGCAGCATTTCGTACATCAATCTTGCCACCAATACTTCTGCTTTTCTTTATGCAAAAAACATCTTGAATAATACAAAAGGTACTTGAAACAACATCTCCACAACACATCCTCTCATCCACTTTCGTCATCTCATGCCTTATCCAAACCCTACATGTAAATGAGAAGTCGACTATCCAACCAACCCCTAATGTCAGTAAGAAGGATACATGACTTCCTACGCCTTGACGGTACTCCTCTTCATCTTCTTCTTACCCTCCCTATCGCGCTCCTTCTCCAAAAACTTCCTCTGCTCCTCGGCACTCAAGCGGCCCAACTTGGCATCGCGCTGCTCCTTCTTGAGCTTATCCGCGGCAATCTTGCGCTCCTCTGCCTTTTCGTCCTCGTCGACTTTGCGGATCTTGGAAATCTGCTCGTCGCGCGTTTGCTTGATGCGGCGCAGGGCTTCCGGGCGGAAGTGCGCTGAGCCGGCGAGGTGGTCGGGCAGGCGGAGGAAGTAGCTGAAGAGGGGCAGGGTGGAAGTGTAGTCGGATTGGAGCTTGAGGGAGAGGTTGATGCGCTTCTTGGGCTTGGTGTCGTCGAGACTAAGAGGGGTTAGCGAGGAATGTGCTGGTTGGGAAAGGGTGAGGCTCACGTCTTGGGCTGGTCAATGGGCTGGTCGGTGACGACGAGAGCTTCAAAGTTGTCGCCAGCGTCGTGAATGGCCTTGATGAGCTCGGGCGTGAGGATCAGATCAGTGATCTCGGCGCTCTCGCTCATGACAGCGGTCCAGACGGGGAGCTTGGCGTGGTCGCGCGTGGTGGTCAGAGAGATGTCGTAGCGGTCCTCGCGCAGACGCTTCATGATGTCCTTGTGGACAACGGCGAAGACGAAGCCGTCGTAGGAGCTGTTGGGGACCTTCTTCGCGTCGCCAGAGCCGTAGAGCGGCGCATGTTTAGTCTCGTTGCCATCAAAGACGTAGGCGGTGGCTTCGACGCGCTCAGCGGGAGCAGGAATGCTCTCGAAGAATAGGGGGATCAGAAACTCGCCGAGGAGCATGAAGGGGTTGTAGCGCTTGACGAGAGTGAGCTTGAAGTCGATGAAAGCGACATTCTGGCGGCCGGTAGCGTAGGTCTGGAACTCGTCGGCCTTCTTCTCGCGCAAGACGTTGTCGATGCTCGCGATTTCGCCAGCTTTGTAGCCAATCTGCGCAAACTCCTGCTGCAGGACAGGCGCATGGGCTTTCGCCCACGTTTTCGCCTTGCGCCGATTTGCGCGCGTGCCCCAGAGATGGACGGCGATTAGGACGAAGAGGAAGGGCAGAATGTACAGCTCCAGCTTGAAGTCGTCGATGGTGGTGCGCTCCCACACGCGGTACCACTTGGTGTAGGGCCGCGCGCCGGCGCCCACAGCTGCAGTGGGTTGCGCCGTGTTGAATGCATCCGTGAAAGATGAGATGGCGGCCGGTGTTGGGTCAGGAGCGCCTGCGTAGTCGGCGAAGTCTGGGGTTGTGAGCTGTGCGACCGTGGCGAGGCATTGCGGGTCACTCACCATCATCGCCAGCAACTGGCGCCTTTACAGGCTTCTGCGCGCCGAAGAGACCCTTGACGAAATCGGCCATGGCGAATTGACCTCAGGAGTGGACAGATGTGAGGTTGCAGTGCTGTTGCGGCGCTGTGCCAGAAGGATCTCGGCTCGGCACTGACCTCATTTCGGAGCTAGCACCAATGTGGTGGGGCATGTCCTGGTGTTCGGGACGCAGCACAGTGGATGGACCAGGGAAGGCTTCACGAATGTCACGCATGTGGTGATACTGCTACGGTAAGAACTCGTGACGTAGTAATGATGACCGGGAGCTGGTACATGGACGCTTGCAAATGATTATCCATAGAATACTCGCGATAATTGAGCTGAGGAGCGAACCGTCTAAAGGAGTAACATTAGCGCGACCACCGAGACACCACGCATAGTCTTGTTGGTCAATGGCTGAGTTTGAGACGGTCCTATGATAGCCAGTAGAGGCCAGGATGAGATGGAAGCAGCGGGCTAGAGTGCACAATCGAACGGTGCGCGTTCGAATCACTGCTGTTGGCGCGAGCATCGTTTCACCAAAGAATCTGATCAGGCTGAACATATGAGATTCGGTCGGTCTGCAAGCTCGTTCACTATTTGTACATTGAGCCTATCGAAAAGGCTGCTCTAGCCGCCTTGGTGGTATAGTCTGAGGCCCTGACACTAGTTCTTGCCCCACCATGTCTTGTGTCCCTGCATGAATGTATTAGTAGGATTGCGGGCAGCAAATATAAGTGCGACTTACGAGGACGGTACGGCCCATCATGTACATGCTGGCGCTGAGGCTGGTGTAGAGCATGAGCTTGTAGCCGGGAATCATCCACTTGCCGCGGGCCTGTGTGCTACGAGTCAGCAGTTGTTCCAGGGATCAATTTACAGCCCTCTGCTGGGCCTGCTCTATGTGTAATCCCAACGTGTTCCAGACAACGCCCATAGCATGCGCAAAGACATTGGCCTTCCCAGCTCTTCCACTCGGTCCAATCCCCAGCACATCGTTCAACGCACCTTCTCCCAAGTCCTCAGGCCATCGTGCGTCTGGTGCACGCGCTGGTAGTGTGGGACGCGGTTCTCGCGGAAGACCCAGCTGTGTGTCGTCAGTATCGGGCGCTCTGCGGAATGCCGGAGGTGCATAGGCGGGCATCGCAGGCCTCGGGGCGCAGGATCGAGGGCCGCGCAGCTGCAGAGTAGACGTACCCTGCCATTGTGAAGAGTGGAGATGTGTGTGAACGGGTTTGCGGGGGCAATTGGTGGGTGCGTGTTGGGTTGTGTCGGATCGTGCAGTCAGTCGAATGATCTGAGGATGTCGAGCGCCAAGCCGGCTAAGCCCTTTGCGGCAACCATGAACTTTCGCAGCATCGACGTCCACAGTGAGAGCAGCACGCAGCGTCCAATGGCTTGATCGCGCTCCTTCATTTGTCGTCGTTGATGCCACCGGCCCTGGACCGGCTGCTCGCCCGCCCGTCTGCCCTGCGCCTCCTGCGAGTCCTCGCCAATGCCCCGAATTTGCCTGCAGCATGCTCCACCACCACAATCTGCTGCCACAACGCGTCCCCCCGCCGCAATTATGCAATCCAAAACTCGCGTCCCAAGCAGAAATGGATGAGATGGCGCGAATCTGCCGATCTATCAAGCCGCGAGAGGCCGTCTCGGCGGCATCAACGTGAGGTCGAAGAGACTAGTAATGCTCTGCTAGACAGTCTCGAGGGCGGCAGTGAGGCAGACGCCATTGCGCGCTGGGCACAGTCGCTGGCTCTCCGCGAACGGCACCACGGGGCGCGAGGCGTAAGGGCGATATGGGACCTTCGCCGGCACTCGCGCTTCTCTCTCCCCGCCCACAGGTCTGACGACGCCGAGTACCTTTGGGCTACTTTTGTCAAGCATGCGGAGCTGGTCCCACAGGTCATAGATCACGCGGCCGAGCTTCTCAAAGAGACGGGAGAGACATACACCGGGCTCTATATGTTGGTAATGAAGTATTGGCTGCCAAGGGATGTCAACAAGGCACTTGAGTATCACGACCTGATGCTGTCGAAGCTGGGTCTCAAGAAGCTGCCATTGAAAAGATTGGCCAAGTACGGGTGGAGGGTATTCAAACCTGCGGCATACGAAACCTTGTTCGAAATCTACCGGCTCAGCAACGAGCGAAACCTGTATGACGACGTTGTCCCGCCACTTATCAAAAAGGATCACATCTCTCTCGCCCGCCGATGGCACAATCTTTGTCTCTACCGCGATGACATGCCGTCCGAGTCGGTGGCGAATGACCCCGTCATTCATATCCTCCTAGCCGAATCCTCCAATGCTTCGAATCCGGATGCAACTGGCGACAAGCCGAAACGAGAGCATCGCAAATACGACCAAGAGCTCCTGCGGCGTCTTATGGGACCCGACATTGCGCCTGTTCGCTTTGAGGACTCCTTCTGCGCCAGGATGTTCGCGACTAGAACGTTCCCGCCCGAGTCGGTCATCAAAGGGCTGGCATTGGTAGGAGTGAATGAGATTGGACCTCAAGCAGTATTGGCTATGGCCTTGGGAACAAAGCCCTTGGAGGACCTGCCAATGATGTTTGAAGAGCTTAGAGCTGCTGGCATTGCGCTGCACGGCTGTGTCTTTTCTTTGGCGGTTGAGAAGTTCTCAAGAGAGCACAAATGGACTCTACTTCGTAGCATCCTGAATAGCGACCAACATCCAGATGTCTTTGGGGACGCTGACGTGCAGTGGAAGCTGTTGGACTACTACATGGATCAGAACGATGATATACAGATCCAACGTACACTGGCTATACTGACATTGTTCCACAAAGAGTCTGCCCAGGAGTCCTGGAACCTGCTTCTACAGGCCCACATTCGGCGCACTGGCCCACAGCATGTCACGGAAGTGCTCCAAGATATGCGCAGCCAGGGTGTCATGGTGACCATGGAATCCATAAATGCAGTCAAGAGTCTTCTTCGACCTCGGCAGCAAGGTCACAAGCCTACAACGATGCGGGATGGCTATGATGACCTTCGCTTCGTTACGCGCATCTTCACGATCATTCTCGAAACCGGCATGGGACCAGTCTCACCTGTCATCTGGCGTGAGATTATCCGCCGCTTCGGCATGACAGTGAGATTCAGGGAGCTACGACGATTGCTGTTGTGGCTGCTGTGTTGGTACGCGCCGAGGGGTTCACGAAACCCTCAATTTTCTGCCCTACCCATATCGCCCTTCCGAGAGCCCGCATTTGCGAAGCTACGAACAGCATACCTCGAGGGCTCACACTACTTCCGCTTCTCCGACAAAATCACTCAACATGAGACCAAACTCCATCCTGTTCGGCTACTTTTCCCCCCTTCGGTCCAGCAAGGCCTTATCGCCTGGGGTTTTCGAGCTGGGCTTCTTCCCAACGCGACTTACGAACAATCGCTCTTCGGACCGACACTGCAAAAGAAGCACTACCGCCAGCGTTTGCTGCAGCGCAAGATCATGCAGCGCCAGCGATGGAGCATTGGCCTTCGTACACTAGTCCTACTGCGTGACCTCGGCGTATACATTCATCGCCACACTGTGATCAAGGCGCTTCAAATGCAATTCGTCGTCTTGTTCGGCCATGGAAGATCAAACATACGCCAGAACAGGACCATGGAAAGGGCGAACACAATCCCATACGCTACGTATGTGCGCGAGGTGAACGAGATCTGGGGTAGCAAACTGTTCACCGAACCACACCGCTTCAACAACAGCATGTTTGAGAAACATCTTTGGCACCCGCGAATGCGTCGACAAATCGATCGGAAAAAGTTCATCAGCATCCACGAGATCTTGCAACCGGGGTGGCAGGATTGGGACAATGGTAGTGAAGAACGAAATGGACGTGCGATGAATGAGGATGCGCCGCTTATTGTGCTGAAGCACGCATTTGCTGCGCAAGAGCAGTCGTCTGAGCCTGGTGTTGAGTGGATGCATGAAGCGAGTCTGGATACGACGGGCACGGAGTGGCCGAGTGACGGATTGATGCCGGAGAAGAAGGGCGGGGTAGCTTCGAAATAGATGGAGTGCTCAATGCATGTTCCTCATCACCCGATCCATTAACGAAAGAAGTGACACTAGTTTCACGCAACATGTGTCTACTAAACGTGTTCTTCGTGCTTGCAATTCACTGTATAAAACCCACTTCTCCCCCTTCATCCATCTTCGCATCCACCTCCCCATCTGTCTCACCTCTCCACTGCTCATTACAAAATGCAAGGTGGCCACTTTCTATGCTTTGTGTTTGACTTTCTTCCAAAACTTCTCTCACTTGCCTCATGACTCTCGTCCGTTCCTGCGTCCTGAACAAAAGTCGAAATATTTACAGTTCATGTCACAAATTCCCATGCCTGTCGGCTGTGCTGTGTTTCTTGTCTCTCGGCGAAAACGTGCGTCGAATCAATGCATGTATCCCAAGGCACGTTTTCGGTTTGCTTCACATGTTCCATTTCCAAGCAGCTAATTCCAAGGTGATTGTGTGTATATATTCTGCTCCTCGCGACTATCTCTCCAACTCTCCACAACTCCCGCCCCTGTCAGGAGCTTCACTGAAACCGAAAGCTTTACGCCCATTGTTCATGTTTGTCTTGCCTTCCTTCGTCGCTAGATTCGCGCTGTCACGTGCACATGGTTTTGCTTTATTCGTGTATGCGCGTGCAGACTCATGCCATAGGCACGTGGTAGGATCGAGTTCGTGATGGTGGTATGTGTTGTAAATTGGGAATTTGATTGTTGCTGCGACATGTTTTTACATGTTTCACTTCTGGTCAAGTCACGCTTCCCAGCCTCTGCCCCAGTGTTTGTAAAAACCATCGAGCACTACACCTCCACTCTCGGCGTTGTGATGACACGCCGGTGTTGTGTACAAACTACATTTACTTCCATGCGACGCTTCCGGTATAACGAGAAGGAGAAGTACCTTCGACGTATCGCATGTTCTGACCATATCTTGCTAGGAAAAAGAAGTGAGATACATCGATTTCACGTGTATTGCTTGTGTGCCTCGTCAGAGTAATGCTTCGTCAGCGCCAAATACCGTGTATAAATTCCATCAGATTCATCCACTAACCTCTTCCTTTTCATATGCACATTCGTGCTCTCCATAGCCAGTACTAAAAAGGGCAGAGTTGTTCGCCATGTGCCCGTCTGCTAGGCGGGTTTGCGACGTCGTGGATACAGAAATTTATGTTTTAAGTTCGCCTTCGACCTTGTCTCATTTTATCGATATGAATGAAGCCGTGATATTATGATGAGAAGTCGTACAAAACCAGCACATCTTCATTTACGTCGGTTCGACATGTCAACATCGTGTCCTTGTATTTATTTGTACGTGTTTGCCCTTGGGTCACCCTCAATTGGGCCACCCTCGATTGGGCCGCCCTCAATTGGGTTGTCCTCAATTGGACCGAAGCGGAGATAGGGAAGGAGCGTTGCAGGTATAAGTACGTTGCTTGGAGGACAATCGAAGTACAATTTTCTCCCCAACAAATCCGTATTACAGCATTCAAAAGCTCTTACAAAGTGATTCATGTGGCGTGGCAGTGTCGGTGCCCAAAGCGCTGGCCATGACCCGAACATGAAGTGTCTAGCCAAATTACATCGCCTCTCGCACGTTGAATACGATGGGACATCACATTTGATTGGTAACATCGTTGGAGAGTATCTCGAGCGCTATCCAGCTTGCCCAAAGCTGATGCCACATGCGCATGTTTGCCTTACGAAGTTTTGCTTTTGCCAGTCGATTTTGATACCTGGCGGTGTAGGGCGAAGGCTAGGTATAAATCCTCAGAGGTCCAGAGTATTTGTCTCCACTTCATTCCTGAGTATACGGTTCAGAACAAAACAAAAATCTCTCTATCATGCAGCATGTCCTTTTGTCTCTTGTTGCCTGCCAAAAGGAGCTTTCGCCAGTCGCACGATATTTGTGGTGGCTAGTTTAGCAGCCATAACGCCTTACACAGTTTCAGGACCATCGAATCCGGCTATGATGTTCCGCCACTACGGACTTCGGATATGCATCCAAAGATGTTGAAAACACCTTCTTCGTCTTCAACAATTTTAGACCGCTAGAGTGCCTGGGAATATCTAGTACCGCCAAACAAGAGCGTCGCGTCTCCCAAGTGACACGTGGAAGTACTTCCGAGCGTCACGTAAAGGTTTTCCGACGGAAAATAGCTCGACGCATGTCCGTTCCTAAATGTGGTACTTGGTACGCATAGTCTGGTAGATATGGGGTAGTGGTGACGCTTGCGCACCACTGAGCGCTGCGATCGGACCTGCGGCATGTGTCAACACATACTGACCAGATACTATTGTAATTGCAGGGCTCCTGATTGGCAGTTGTAGAATATTTTGGAGGGCGTATACGCACGCTAAGCCTTCAACACGTGCACTTCCAAGAGTATTTCGAACGGCAATCTCCGTGGAGAATTGAACGCCAAGACAGGCTGCGTGGCCCTTGCATATTCTGGTCCTGGCCAATGGTTACATTGGTTATCTCTCTAAAGTTTTGTACGTAAGGTAAAACCTGGTTGGATTGACTATAGTGGGATGTGCGTTCGGACATGTCACTGGAACAACGTCCGAGACAGCTGCCTAGCTTACCAAACTTGACATCAAAGTGGCCGGATAGAATTAGAATTTGCAATTTGTTGTTGGAAGCTTCTTGGTTTCTATATGGCCAATCTCATGATGTGGGAGTTGGAAAGTGTGATATGGAGCGTTTCCAGCAGGCAGACATGTGCATACATATCTGCTTTGCTCGTCATCTATGCAAGTCGATTCTTCAGCAACAACAAATACCTATAAGCAAGGAACATGGGGATCCGGTGAAATTTCGATATTCCCGGTACCTGGCTCAGCCAAGACTCTACCGCAATGTATTTCCATTGAGCCTTATTCGTTCTATGGAATTAGAAGGACCTCATGAAGCCTTATGACTTGATATGATGACGCCATTGATATATAATTAGTTGCGTTTTCTCAGTGTTGCTTGTTGTTGTTGTTGTTGTTGTTGTTGAGTTGTTTACGCACTTATGGGTGTAGTTGTATAAGTTCCGGCCGTCCTCTGAGTTTGAAGGTCAAACTGCATCCACGTTTCCCGCTCCTTCTCCCCTTCTTTCTATTCCTTCCGATGCACTCTTCACCGTCCCTCTATTTGATACAACAATTCTAATAATCCTTTCCCCCCATTAGCTCACCTACCATTCCTTCAAATAATCATGGCTGGACCTAAAGACATTAGCCGCGCAAAACCGCGCAGATGCACATTCGGAATCAAACGTGTCTGCGATTTCCTGTGCTATCCCTTTCGCAGTTGGTACGAGGAAGAGAACGAACACAAATGTCGCAAGTTCTTGAATTTCCGTGGCGGAGACAGTGCAATTATTTGTGTGGAGCCGAATTGCCCTTACCGCAGAAACCGGAGTCAGCAACCTCGGGAGCCTGAGATGCGAAGAGAAGAGCAGCGGGATCTCAGACCAGCACACAATGAAGAAATATTAATCTCGTCCACTCCATCACAAACCACGCACCACTATGGAACTGTGAAACAGGTTCCATCCAGTTGGAGATGTGGCCAAGGCCGCTCAGGCATGCCATACTACCCGCCTCCCCCAGCCCCAGTCGAGAACAAAAGTCGAAGTTCGAGCATAAACCAAGCTGCGTTGGTCCCTTTCGTGAATCACGATCCACATTCAGCAAGAAGTCGCCGCAATTCAGACGCAACGATAGAAATCCCAAGGCAAGGCAGCAGACCATCTTCGCGGGATCGGTACAAACCAAGAAGCAGACGCAACTCGAACGAGGTGGGAGCAAGATCGCGAAAAGGGAGACCGCCAAACGCATTCGATCGGCACACGTCGGGAATGCCGCGCCCGAGCTCGTCTGGCTCGAATCGCTCAAGCAATCAGTACGTGGAGCCGGCCCAACAGCATCCACAACCGGTATTTCAACAGCATGGTCCGGTCTACAACCAGCCGGGCCCAGTCTTTCCCCAACAACCAGGCTTGTACCCTGGTGCCGAGCCACAACCATTGAACCAAATGCACGTGGCTCACTACCGAGCGGCAGCTGAACTCAATCAACCGCGCGCCCAGTCTTACATAAGTCTGCGGTCAAGAAGACAACGCGGGGTGCAAATGGCTCCGGATGGGAGCATGATGGCATGCCAGGTGACCACAGTTCAGCAGTTCGAGGCAATTTCCCTGGGACCACCTGCCACACCGCAGTATCGTGATCCAGCGCGTTCCAGGGCCGGCAGCTTTCAGTCTCAGAGAGGGTAGGCCCGGAGACATTCTCCTGGCCTTTGAGAGAGACTATGTGTCATTTTGGGTTTTTTGCCATGCGGTTTCTGTTCGGGATCTGGGGCGCTGTATTGCTGCAGATGAGCACCAAAGGCTCATTGATGCACTGACTCTCTGGCTCGAAGCGCGGAGATGGAGAAGTCAGGGACTTACGAATGTATGATAACGCAGCGGGGCATTATGCATTTACCTGGAGTTCAGCATACTGCTGTTTCAGCACAGGGGTGCGGTGAACTGTCGTATCGAAACACCCCAAATCGAAATACTCACCTGATTTTCACATGATCGCTCAACTGTCGATTGTCTTTCGCATCACAGCTCAAGGCTAATGTTGCCGCATCAACCAGCCAACTGCTGTGCCGTCCGAAATCAAAGAGGGGTGCAGACAAGGTTCCACGGTACGGGCTCGGGCCGGCCCTTGTAGCGCGAATGCTATTTATTCAACGAGAAACAACAACGATGAGTGGCTGGCGCGGAATATCGGAGCCTTGCTATAGTGAGAGGACGTCGCTTACCTGCGCACTTTCTCACTCCACATTGTTGTCAATCCGTCACCATCTCTTCACAACGTCAATGTCGGTTGAGGCATATAACTCCTACCCACAAGCTCACGCTGCCAACTCCAAGCATGCCGTTCAAGTCTTTCAAACGCATGTTCACGCGGTGGCGCGTGGCGGAGTCGCACGACCCACACTCTTTATACCAGAGTCAGTATCGAGCCGAAATTTCCAGGACAAACAGAGAGCGCGTCGACTCTGTGGGTAGCTGCGAGTCGTCCTGCAGCGAAACATCCTGTATTGAGACTGTTGGCGAACACAACTTGCTGGCCTGTCTTCCACATACGTTCGTCACGTCCAACCTCGCGGACAAGGACCGAAGCCACCGCCTTGTCTTCAGTCACTTTCTAGCCGAGGACCCCGGCATTGCAGTATTCTCCAAGTCTCAAGATGCAGCAGTTCCGACAGCATGGCGGCATAGTCGATCGTGGCGCACATGGGTGGGCAATATTTGCTACGGTGTGCGAAAAGGTTACATCCGCTTACGGCCTTGCGACATTTGGGTGATCGTTGGCTCTCGATGGCAGTACAAGATTTCTCCTCGAGCCATCCGCTACTGGAGCGCCACCGCCGGATTGTTACTCGTCGATTGGAACACGATGTACGACGATTACTTCGCACAAGAGCAGAAAAAGAAGAACCAGGAAAGGACGCACGACATTGTGAAGAAGTTTCGTAGACTTGAAAAGAAGACACTGAGAAATGAGACCGGAGCGCTCTGGAAGGCGTACGGGGACTGGGATATTTGTGCTCCGACTGCTGCAGATGTTGCACTTGCGTGCCGGTACGAGGGCCAGGGGTTCGAGCGTGGATTGGCGCCGCTGTACAACGGCATCAGCATTCGAGAGGTCAGATCGCTGGTGAAGCAGTTGAAAGATGCTTTCAGTAAAGAACTTGGTCGGCGCATTGCACAGAAGAAGGAGCTGTGGCGATATGGACGGAAGGCAGGCTCGAGGGGTGGCAGGACTCGTTCTGGTTCGGGAGCCTCACGTGGTTCACGAGGTTCTCGGGGAAGTTGAGGTAGACATAGATCATCCGAGCACAAAAATGGGATGTCCTACTATGTAATCATGGTCGATTGTGATGTGATGAGAGGTGTTGTATTAGGAACGCGCGACGCGTTGATGTCATGCAGCCCTACCCGTCTTGGCGCCAAAAAAGTCCCTGGCCCCACCGCGCATCCCCACGTTTTCACAAACTTTAACAAGACACTTTTCCTACACTTCACCAATTTTGCACCATGTCTGTCTGTGTCGCATGCAACAAGCCGCTCGAGGTGGAGATTGAGGCCGACGAGGAGGAAGATTATGATACCGGTGCGTCTTCCTCCGGGAAAGCGCCCGCTGCTGCACCAGAAACCGTGCCCGACGATGTCTTCCTGCAGTGCGGATGTCACTTCCACTGGTAAGTAGGAGAATATGATCCAGTAGGACAACAATAACAGTACGAACAGGGACTGTCTCCTCGAAGCCTACGAAATAACAGAATGTCCAAGCTGTGGCAAGACCATCTCCTCGAACTCGCCGACGGGGAGCCAACAAGTCCTCGTCACGCTGAAGAATGAAGGCGGTGTACAAGAAGACCTCGACATCCTACCCCTTCTCATCGAAGAAAGCTACCTAAAAGCCTACCCCGAAGACCGAAAATGTCGCGCCTTCCTCGAATTCTGCCGCGAAGGCGACTATAGAGCGATTGTCGGCATGCTTCAAGACGATGAAGTCGAGGAGGACGACGATGATGAAGACGAAGAGATGGCGGACAGCGATGAGCCCAACAAAGAGGTCGGCATCGACAGAATGCTGAGGTATCAAGATCCTATTGGCGAGATGCAGTCTGGGCTACACGCGGCGGTACAAGCGCAGAGCAGAGAGGTCGCATGGCTGCTACTGCTCCTGGCAAGCAACCTGAGCCTCATGGAGTTTCCGCCACTTGTGTTTCAAGAGGCGGAAGCAATGGGCATAATGAGGGGCTTGACTGAGGACAAGGTGGATATTCGAAGCCTGAAAGATGCGAACGGCAAGACAGCTGAAGATCTGGCGAACGAAGTTGGTGGGGTATGGGTCGGGTGGACTGGTAATGGCCGGTTAGCGATATGAGGGCGACAATGTTTTCGGCATCTAAAAGATCAGCTCGCATAGACGGCCTGGTGAGTTCCTGAGCACTACCAGAAGCATTTCGGCTGGAGCATACATAAGTCCTGATGTTGTACGATGATGGTAACCTGGGTATCTCGATCGAGGGCGGGCGCTTCGATGCTCTAGGCCGAATTGAAGACATACAATGTCGCCAACTGGATATTTCGTTGTCCTGTTCGGCCGACAGAGACGATCATGGCCAACATGATTAGACCTGTGTGGAACAATAGACGCAATAGCCCCTCAGCCGCTTTTTCTTCTTATCAATCAACTTTGCTTACCAATGAAAGTCCCCCATGCAGCAATCCACTGCAAGGGATTCCCATCCATCCGGGCTTTTCTCGCGTTGCGACTCGCCCTAAGCACCGCTGGCCCGAAACTTGTCTGCACCGCCCGCGCTCTGCTTGAGATACACCCCCATGACACGTGTTCACCAGAGCTTGAGCATTAAAGCCGAGACTCTAGCATACACAGCGGCACAGGCCTTGTGAGATTCGCAAGGATGGTGCACTGAGACAGAGCGATAGGCGAGAGCAAAGTGGAATCGGGACTAGATGGCCTCTAGGGAAAGCGTGTGGGTTGCGCATGTGAGCATCGTCCAGAAGGGAGTGAGGAAGGAAGAAAGGCCGGCGTGCGGCCTATGCTGGGATTGGTGAGCTGGTGGCATGGGCAAGATCGAATGAGCGAAGGTCAAGAGAACGCCACGTGACACGCGTCTTAGCGCGTTTCCAGTCGCGTCATCGTCATTGCACCTGCCGAGGTCACTACGCAGACGAGATCACGACCACGCTCATTCTAGATTCGAACTTGCACTTTCCACGGTCGCGTAATGGCTGGCTTCAAACGCGGAGGATTCCGAGGAGGCGGCGGTGGCGCATACAAGAAAGGCAACGCAAAGAAGCGCGCGGGCTCAGATGATGAGGATAGCGCACCGCGTACCAGCAAGAAGTCACGAGGCGATGAAGACGAAGAGACAGACTCAACGCCTGTGGTGCCAGAGATCAAGACTGATGAAGATGGGAACAAATATTGCCCTGTAAGGAAAACGCTGGTTTACCTCGATATTCTGCAAGCTGACTGGTGCTCAAGCTCAAAACGAATGGTATGCGGCGCGTTACCGTTTCCGACTTCAAAGGGAACACATTTGTTAATATACGGGAATACTACGCGACGGATGGTGGCGATCTAAAGCCAGGGAAAAAGGTAAGCAGCGCTTCTAGTAGAGGTTGCTCTCTCTCTGACAGCTGATAGGGAATCTCGTTAAACATCGACCAATACAACGCTCTCCTCGCCTCTATACCGCTCATCGAATCAATACTCGCAGAGAAGGAAGTCGAGGTAGTTAGACCAGACTACGAAGCCGACTTAAAGGCTACAGCAACGACGTCGAAAGACCCAGCCGAGAGCGGAGGTGTTCAGGAGGCAGGAAGCAAAGTGGACGACGATGAGGATGAGGAATGAAGCATGTACACAAAGCATGGGACGATCATCTGGCGCATAGACGGAGACATTGTACAATACAGGACATCTTCTTGGTTATCATTTGGGAGACATGGGACACGAGATGGGATCGGGTACCTACGCTCTGCTATTCGAGTGTTTGGCGGCTCCAATGTTCGATTACTACGCACTAGCAAGTAACGAAACGTTTTGCTCAAAGCATGGCAATCTCAATGCCGTAATCTCTATTGATCTGCCAAAGCCTCGTCGAGCGTGTCGTCAGGATGTATTCGTCATCACTGCGCGTTCGGTGCTTCCCACATACCCTTCCTCTACCCCCGCCACACCATTGACTATCGGCGTAAACGCATAAGCCTAATTCAAGTACAAGCCTAATTGCTCTTGTCTCAAGCGCTTTGCCTGACGTTATCATGCAGTGAAAGGACGGATGCTGGGTGCATGCTCGCAAGGTGCTGGTAGAAAGTGGCAGATAAGCGAGCCACCCAGAAGTCTATTTGACCGCGACAATCACCCAACAGCTTAGATTAGAACCTCTATCAAAGTGCGTGTACACTGAGAGTACACTGTCTTATATCTTCTGTAACCCTTGTTAGGTTTATTTCGAGGTATTTTCGCGTGGTATTGCTAAAAGTGGTCGAGAAGTGGTGGTCTTATCCACAGCTTGATCATCGTCTGCAGCCTTGCACCCACTCAGCATCCACCTCAAGAGGCCTGCACTATGGCCAAAATCCACGTCAGGCGGTGACTTTAGGTCATTGCATAAACTCCTCCGCTTTCAGGCGAGTGGAGCACACATAGTGCGACAAAGGAACCGATCACGCCGACGTGGTCGCTGCGACCAGAATTTTGGTGTTCTCCGTTAGCGCCGCACTAAGGCCACTAGCGTGCGTAGCGTCGGTCCCCGCAGTAGATTTCAGAACCAAGTCCGAGTTTTCACCAAGTCCCCGCACCAGTGGTAAGGATATATACATTGTACCACCACAACTTCTTCATCAATACCCATTACTCGAAAGAGTCTCCTTAGCTCAATTGGGAGAGCGCCAGACTGAAGTCTTCGGTCATTAAATCTGGAGGTATCGTGTAAGTTTAACCAGCTTCCGCGGCCTCCCGCATGTCTCTAACACCACCAAGGTTCGATCCACGAAGGGGACATTTCACCTCGTGCCTGGCTTGCCAGGATCACTCGAAATTACTTTTTGCTCTTGCAAAGGCCTTTTACACCTTTTCCTTGGCATACGGACCCACATAGGTACATGCACCTGGTCTGGTAGTAGTTTGGAACACATCGACACTTTTGTTGCTCGATTAACAGTACTGGAAGGGCTTGGTAAAGATGAGCATGGTTCTCAGTACAACGTAAAGCAGTCGCTGGCTTTATTCGACACGGCGACCACGCATTTGCTCTCCAGCTTTCGGCTAAACTCTACCATCAACGCCGGCCTAACGCGTATTCGCCGCATTTCTTACGATGCGGGTTAGATTTTGTCAATCCGACTTCAGCGTAAAATTACGTTCTTCTTAAGAGAAAACACCATGTCTCTGTGTGGTCTGCGGTGCGTATCGAGAACGGGTCTCTGAAGGGCTTGGGAAAGTCAGAAGAGGGTAGCGCTCAGCGCAACTTCAGCATTGCGACGCTCGTGCAACACTCCAGGAATTGGTCTAACTTGTTTAATGCAGTGAAGGCACCCAGCCCTCCTTTTGAGTCAGATTTGGACCAGCACATTCGTAGCGTTCTGTTGTTTGTCGGCATTGAGGATGCAATGCATATTTCCGAACTCCCACTATGCTGATGGCTGGTGACATCATACTCTTATACACCTCGAGTCGCCGAATTCGACAACTCCACGCAGTTCGATGCCGACTCCTCATTTCGCAGCACATCATTTCCTGATTCGGGCATTATGGTTCTCAAGAGACGGAACACTCTCCACACGTCATGTATTTGAAGTATTTGGGCCGATGCAGCACACCCACACTCTCCTACAGGAACTACATGGCAGCATGCAACATTGCTCCCAGGCACCATGTTCTCGGAACTCAAAGTAAATCCATATAACCTCAGCGTGGTTGTCTTTGTCGCGCTAGGCACCATATCTACGGCGTACGGACTAGCAATCATCGGAAGTACTGTTGGTCAGCCAAACTTCTATACTTACTTCAACTTGGCTACTGCTGGCGAGCCTGGTGAGTGTTTCGTTGAGACCGCATTCATGTTGCAATGTGCGACTGACTCCTCGTCAGGATATGACTACACAACTAATATTATCGGCGCTCTCAACGGCGTCAACAGTGCGGGCGCCGTTTTTGGATGTCTGTTCAATGCGTGGACCTGCGAGAGGTATTCACGCAAATACAGCATGATGCTTGGATCTGTAATCTTGATACTAGGCGGAGCACTATGTGCAGGCGCTTACGATATGGCCATGTTCCTGGTCGGTCGCTTTATCGCTGGCTGGGGATCTGGTATGCTAGCTTGCGCAGTTCCCATGTACCAGGCTGAGATCTCGACACCACAAACTCGCGGCGCGATGGTGTGCACCACCGGCGTGGCATACGCTTTGGGATATACACTTGCAGGATGGCTAGGCTTCGCGTGCTTTTTCTTGCCTGCGGATTCTCCACACGCACAGTTTGCTTGGCGCTTCCCGTTGGCGTTCCAATGTGTCTTTCCTCTCATGGTTCTCATGGGCTGGGGTTTCATTCCTTTCTCGCCGAGGTGGCTGCTACAGCAAGACAGGCGGGACGATGCATTTGATGTGGTTTGCCGTTTACATCGGACACCTGAAGATCCAGAGAACATCAAAGCCAAGGAAGAGTTATTGTTGATGGAGAAACAATTCGAGCTCGACAAGTCTCTCAACGTGCGACCATTCGAGCTCTTCCGAACTCCGGCAAATCGACGACGTGCACTGGTCGGCACTCTGATGCTATGGGGTCATCAGTTTTTGGGCATTTTCGTGCTAACCAACTATGGTGTACTCATATACGCGTCGCTTGGCTTGACCGGATATGTCCCACTCTTGCTGAATGCATGCTGGACGAGCTTCACAATCATCGGCAACATCTGGACTGCATTCTACATCGATCGATTCGGCAGACGAACATTCCTTCTGATTGGAAGCATAGGGTGCACAACTTGCGTCATCTTCCTGTGTGCGCTTACGGCTGAGTACCTCAATACCGACAATATAGCGGGCCTGAGGGCTGCTGTATTCTTCATCTTCTTCTACATCTTCTGGTGGTGCTTCTTTCTCGATGCGTAAGTATAGCGCTGTTGCGGGGACCGCCGGGGCTGACACCAAAGTAGCACACAGTACGTGTACATTGCAGAGATCTTCCCCAACCATCTGCGGCCTCAAGGTGTGGCTCTCGGCATTTCAGCTTTCTATCTTGGTAGCGAAGTTACGCTCGTTGCTGCTCCAATCGCCCTGAACGAGATCGGATGGAAGTTTTATCTCGTGCTCATATGTCCTAGCATCGTATACATTGTGTTGCTTTATCTTTTGTGAGTTACCTTTTACCAAAGACGAGGGGGCGAGAATCTAACATATTATAGGTTCCCAGAGACGAAAGGTCGCACACTCGAAGAGATAGGTGCCCTCTTCGGGGACGAGCACATCGCGAGTCAATGGTATAGTCTGAGCGAAGCCGAGAAACAGGAAATTCGGAACGAGGCCTTGAAGATGAACGCTGGCCACGGGGAAGGATTCGCGATTAGAACTGAAAGAGTGTAAGCGACAGATCATGCATCGCCTCCAACTAGCTAGACATGTGTTCTTATAGCGCTACCCAGCAACTTATTATCTAACAAGATACTCCGAAATGCCTTCCTGTGTGTTGCGTCTATAGTACAACCTTTGTGGCGAATTAAGGGCGTATAGGGTTTCGCGTTAAGACTGTCTTGATCTATTTGCGCTACCCATAAAAGAATTTACGGAGGTGGCAGATCTTGCGCTCCCACCAGACCTAACAACGCCGCTTCGCGAACGGCGGCCTAGCGGGTTCTCTTAGCGGCATTGCCACGGGCCGTCCCTCCCTCTCACTCCAGCCACTTTCTATCTTCCAACAATACATCTTCCCATCAACACTGGACATCTTAATGGCAAATACACTCGCTATTGAGAGCGTTACGCCTGGGAAAACGCATGGAGCAGTGAGATTAGCAACACCGAGGACGGTGTTGAAACGGGTATTTGGGGATGGCATGATTCAGTCACAGTGGGGACCGGACCATAT
The DNA here is from genome assembly GCA_001748405.1 of Paraphoma sp. B47-9. Lineage (NCBI taxonomy): Eukaryota > Fungi > Ascomycota > Dothideomycetes > Pleosporales > Phaeosphaeriaceae > Paraphoma > Paraphoma sp. B47-9. The sequence goes on from BCLK01000250.1 coordinate 154,178, forward strand.
GCCTGCCTTTCGACAAAGCCGACAACGCCATCTGCAATCCTTTCTCTCAGGTGGATTCCCGAGCATGGCCTGTCAGCCCCTAAAGTGGGGTCAAGCATTTTGTTATTGGCCAATGAATCGGCTTCCCTATCGGTTCATTTTCTATTTTGAAGGGACACAATCTCCCATTCGTCCCTTTCCAAGGACCAAGCAAGTTGTCGTTCCTGCATTTCCCTGCATCTTTGAGCCGTCAGCTCCACCCAACCATCTTGTCGGTATTTGTGTTCGAGCAGTTTGCAAACATGTCAAGAAATGCTGGCCGTCGGTTTCAACACGCCGCAAGCGAGGGCTACGATCTTCCCCTCAATTTAGCCCGAATTGTCGCACACATTTGCTTTTCCACCTGTCAGCTTGACTCGTGGTCACGCAGCGACTCGCTTTCGCATGCAGGTTGATATCGAATTGTCCTAGAAGATGGCCCCCACTATGGTTCTCGAGCGTTGGCGACCTCGTGGCCGGCAGTGATTGCGCGGGAACTAACTTGAATAACATTAGACATGCGGATAAGTACCGAGATGCCAATCCTTGGAAGGCTCGATAGCTTCCATGCTAAGTAGTTGGGGGTTTCCACCCTGGGCAAATGCGTTCGCCAACTGCGCTTCCCGCCCGAGGCGCGTCTGACAAACGAATCATCCCGCCTCAAAGCACAGTTCAGTCTGTCCTAGCCTGCTTCACCGCTTTTCGGGCATTGGACCCTACAGATTGTGTGGTCAATTGAAATAGTGAGCCGACCCACCGGATTTTTTCAGGCACACAAGGTTTCACAAAGCCTGGTGTCTCGCAACAACAACGCTTCACGAATCCTGTCACCATGTCCAGCCTATCCACGTTTGGTAATTGGTCGTTCCATCCTCTGGTCGAGGCATTCCCAGCTACTGTCCTTCCTAACATTGCGTACTGGAATGTCTCCAATGGCACATGGGAATACCAAGTTCAGGTGTCATGGCCTCTAAACTGGACAACCAGAGATGCTGACAGCACCGTTGAAACTCTGTAAGCTAGCCCCACACTGTGCACAATGTATCAACGCGTTCCCATGCACCAGTATCCGGTCTTTTCGCAAGCGAAACTTTATTGACAATCGATCAGATATGTTCTCGATGGCAACGCACTAGCTCAGACCGCCACAGAGGCGTTTCGCAAGCGTCGGCCCGTTGAATTTAACCAACCTGATACAATCGTCGTGAGCATTGGGTACCCCGATCTCCAGCCGGATTCGCCGTACTCCAATGGTCGTTTCTACGATTACCAGATGCCTGTTTGCGCAACTTGTCCTCCACAACAGGATGCGCCAGGCGTGCCGTCTGGTGCTCAGGCCTTCATCACTTTCCTCGACACCGTGCTTCGACCTTGGGTCCATAGCTACTTCCCGAATGCTGACTTCCATCGTGACGGCATCTATGGACACTCTTTTGGTGGTCTCTTCGTCCTCTACTCGCTGCTTGTCCGCCCCGATCTTTTCGACGTGTACCTCAGCGCTTCACCGTACCTGATCTGGAACAATGAGTACATTTTCGGCAACAGCAGCCCGCTCTACAACACCATTCACTCGAATGCGACCACAAAACCCGCATTTCAGCTCAGCTATGGCAGCCTTGAGGAGTTCCCGACGAAGAGGAGGACAGAGACGCAAGAGGCTTACGAGGCAAGAAGGACATTCCTCGCTTCGTTGAAGACGGTGACTCTGGCCAAACGACTATACAACGAGCTGAAAGATAGCCCTCGCGTCAGAGACATCGAATTGCATGACTATCCTTTCAGCTACCATGCTGCCTTGGGTGGAAATGCGCTAGCTGATGGAATTGATTACTTCCTAGACTGGTAGGATAGAAGCAATTCGTACATGAGATGCAAACGAAGGTCATATATCGATCAATGAAGAATCCAATAAGACTGACTTGCACGTGAGGTGCGTCCCAAGGTTTGCCTCGCTTGACTGAATAAAACTAGATGTGCAACGCGTCATCAGTCGGGATGTCGACGTCTGAACGCCGCCTTCGCCGAAATGAATAAGAGTCTGGCTGGAAGGATCTAATGGGGGCGGTCCAATATGCTGCCTAATGGAAATGGGTCTCGTCGCAGCCGCCATCGCCGCATATCAAATTGGCATCTCCGACAAGACATTTGCGGGCGACTTACTGTCGTCGACAGTCTCCATGTCGATGTGGCGGATGCTTGAAGTATTTCTGGGTATCATCGCGGCGTGCTTACCTACTCTTAAGTTCTTGAGGCTTTCACTAAACGAGTCCTTCATCGGCTTGGGTGGCTCGAAAGCCATGCTGATCTTTCAAGGCCTACCGCGGTAGATTCGTGGTTTCTCTGCCTGCGCGCGAAGCTTCTCCGGGATCTAATCACTCGGACCAGGTGTATCCAATTCACTCTAAAGGATTGTTGGGAAAGCATATGAAGGGAAAGCCGGCCGTCTTGGCTATCGAAGTGAATCGTGGAGAGCCATGACTTGATCTGAGATTGGTCACGATGTGATAATCCTTATGTAATTTTCGCAGCGTTTGCATGGAGCGGCGTTCTGGATCTTGCCAATAATGAATTATGTAATGAGTTTTCATATCGGGAAAGTATTGGTCGATGTTTGTCTGTGGTAGACTTCACGGGGGTATTGATCGCATTCCTTTGCAGAGAAAGCTCGACGGCGTCGAGAAGGCTCCTCACGGACACGGCACTAAAGCAAGATGATGAATGGAGCAATTTGCTCACAAGGATACTACGGCAATGCGAAAATAAGTTTGCCATGCTTCTGCACCGTCTAAGCTTTCGCCACTTGGATAACATTGACAAGGCTGAAGGACAGCCTCGCCTAGGAAACACGCACCCCGCCTTTGAATGGTGGAGGCGCAGCATCTCACGAGCTTAAGCGAACCGGGAATCTGGAACCCTCCCATATCATCACGCTTTCTGGTGTTCCTGATCATCTTGTCGACCCTTACAAAAGCGCAGCATGGCATCCACAACTGATCCAACCCAATCGTCTCCACTCACGGACAACTTCTATTCGCCTGCCAACTACGAGTTCTACGCTCATCAGCCTTACCACCATCTAGACAAAGACGGTAACGCAATACGACTGATACGAGTATCCAAGACCGAGAGCGGGGAGTTACAATGCCGCCTCGTTCATAACATACCTCTCGCAGAAGCGGCCGACACATTCACAGCGATATCGTACTGCGCAGGAGATCCCAAGCAGACTCGAACGATACAAGTCGATGGGTTGTCGTTCAATGCATTCGCGAATCTCGCCTACGCCATTGAGCAGACATACCAGCACTGCTCTGCTGCCAGCGGAGCAAACGGTGTTTTGCTCTGGGCCGATCAAATCTGCATAAATCAAAGTGACTTGCCTGAGCGATCACGTCAAGTCGGATATATGCATCAGATATACCAGAACGCGCACGAAGTAGTTGTTTGCTTGTCTACCGATCATCACCCGGGCGGTGACGCTTTCGCCTGGATTGAAGAAGCCCATACACAGCTGTCAGACTCTAGGCTAGGTTATGCCCCGGGACTTTTGGACCCAACCAACCTACAAGCGGAAGATTCGTTCACGCGTTGGTTCTGGTTCTTGTTGTACAACGAAGCTTTTGTGCCGACTTGGCTTGATGTATTACAGATGCTTCAACAGCCATGGTGGTCGAGGACTTGGGTAAGGTCACAATTGTCTTTCGATGCTGTTATGATCATCCGCTAACGATCTTGTGCCTCGTATCTCAGGTTTGCCAAGAGTACATGTCCGGGCAACATGTCAAATTCGTATATGGTGCAAAAGCCGTATCTGAAGCCGTCTTAAGAAAAGTACTGAACAAGCTGATTGCTTTACGCACATATGTTTCTGATAGCGATGCGCCGCCCAACGCAGACGGTAGGTCCGAGGAGTACGTTGCAAGCCATGGGCACCTACACAAGGTTTTCTTTTTCTTGGAAGACCTCAGACGACGTTTTCATCGTGCAGGTTGCATGATGGCGTGGAGACAAACCTTTCGCGAAGAGCAGTCTCTTCTGCACCTGCTCGTACTTGGACGAGAAGCTGCAGCTAGTGACGCAAGGGACTATATCTACGCCTTTCTTGGCATTGCTGCAACAAACTATGGAATTATGGCTGACTATAGTGAGGAAAGAGATTACGTGGATGTGTTCACTGAGGCTGCCCGGAAGATCATCAGCCTCGATCGAAATCTTAGAATACTCTACTCTAAGGAGGCATATGATATGACGAGGTCCGCACGACTGCCGTCATGGGTACCTGACTGGACTTCATGGGAAAAGCAGCTTGTCTGGTATGATTATCCAGAACATATCACATGTTATGCAAAGTCATGGCCTGGAAGCGTTTCCGATGCTTCATTTGCCGACGACGGGCAAGTGCTTGAAATTTCCGGCATATATATGGACACGCTTGTGACCAGCTGTCCCAAGCAGCTTACACCCCCTTTGCCACCTTATTACTTTCTCTTCTGGTCTCAAAAGGAGTACAAAGTCGCAAGTTCGCATGCGGCCAGGCCGGGTGATCAGATATGGATTTTGTATGGAGGTACGACACCATTTATCCTCCGCCCGGAGGGACCGGTTTTTCGATTGATCAATGGAGCCAATGCTCACATAGGAAGGCCGACTTCAGAGCAAGAGGCCAGATGGGAAGAACACTACAACGCTTTGAGACAGGCGAAGCCGTTGCGGATACGCATCATCTAATTGCGTCCACTCTCGACATACCTTGGCCCCAGCACCGCACTATTCCAAGAAACATGATCCAGAAGATGAAGGAACAAACACTCCAAGCTGCCACATCGAAACAGTAATCACACAAGGCAAATTACATAGAGTCACATGTAGCTTCTCCAACACCCTCACGTCTAACGAACCATTCCGAAAGGGTTCTATACTAAAGTTGATCTTGGTGACGTACAATCTCTTCAGTGCAAGCGCATTATCACATGATCTCGCAATAAGAGCGTCCCGGAGAAGCACCCAGGGAGGGGAGCCAGGACAACATGAGCAAGTCGTTGTGTACACATTCGATTCTAGATACGGATAGCTTTTTGATCCATCATCCCAAGAGAAACTCCCTAATATACATACGACGAAATGGCCAACCTGGGACACATGCACTTTCGACAGCTATCTTTCTCCTAGCACCAGATCTTCTCTCAAACTTCTTTTCCACACCATAGTCTTCTACTGCGTCTTCTTCACACTCCTCTCCGTGGGCGCACTGTACAACCACAGCGCCACAAATGCCAACCACCCGGCGACCGTGATCCAGATACCTCCAATCCAGACCCATGCACCGGAGATCTGCCAACTCCTTGGCCACTCGTCGTGAGCAAAGTGGCGGACAGTGACCTGACGCTTCTCATCGATGTTTGTGAGGAATGGGCGGCGGTAGTTGATGCGGAAGTTAAAAATGCCGTGTTGATCGGGAGTCCTGAATGAGACGCCAAAGATGGTGGCGTTTGCGGTTTGTGCGATCGGGGAGAGGTTTAGGCGCTGGAAGGGCGAGAGCATGCTGAATTCGAGCTGAATGTTGTCGTTGGCGGCGGGGACGAAGGGGATGAGGCGGTCGTTCGAGTATTCTGAGATTTCGACTTGGAAGTGCTGGGCCGTGTTAATGAAGCTTCTTGTTCAATTGCACGCCATGGTACTTACAACATCGCTCTTGACGCGGTAGATGGTCGGGTTGTTCTCTGGAACGGCGACGCTCGTGTTCATCCTCTTGCTCTTGCCCTCATCCTGGTAGTGGATGATCTTGCCAATCTTCAACACACCAGTCTCCTTGAAAGTCCAGGCTGAAAGCTGGTGCGCGAACTCGCGGTTGGCGGTCTTGATGGACTTGCCACCAAGCTTTGCGCTCTCTGCGAACCACTTATTCTGGAGCATCTCGGCTGAACCAACGACGGTGAGACGCGCGGCATTATTAGCTTGAATTGTCGAGATCAAGTTCAGCTGTTCGCCAACCGCAAAAGGATCCTCAACAGTGTCAGCCTCGTCCTTGGGGTTGTAGCTGTACGCTGTGCTCGGTGCACGAAGGACGGGCGATAGCAATGGCGACTCGTTTCCGAGGACTTGGCCAACGGCACGCGGGACCGCAATGTATCCCTCTCCACCAAAGTAGTTCTTGACGTCCGACCGAAGCGCACCAGGGCTTTGGAGGAGCAGAACATCGTGCTTGTCCGACGCGGATGACGAGTCGTAGTTGAAATGATCGACCACGACCGCGCCCTTATCAGCTGGGATACTGATGTCGAGCTCGAGGAGCGCTGACTGGACAGCCGTGGGCGTGGCTGATTCGCTCGAGAGCGCGACGAGGAGGTTGCCTTCTAGCTTCAAAAACTCGAGAAGATTGTTTGCGGTGAAGGCAGGACCGAGGCCTTTCGATTTCGCTGGGAGGAGAAGAACATGGTCGTATGCGAGCGCGCCATGTCTGAAAAGCGATAGCTTATCGGCTTTTGGTGATTGGACTGTCGTTGAGAATCCTCGAGCTGAGAAACCAATGTTAGCAAATCCATCGCAACCCCGTGAGAGCTTCAATGCGACATCCTCATAGCTTAAGCAGCCTTGTGCTCGAAGCTCTCCAAAGATCCAATTGCAACCCTGACTAGGCGCGAAGCTCAAATTGACCTCTCCACATCCATCTTCACGCTTCAAGATCAGAAAAGTAACAACTTACATGTCAAATCCTCCAAAAACACACTGTACTTCTCCCTCTCGCTCTGCTCCTCCAACACGACCAGCAACCTATCTCCCGAGAAACTCTTCGCACTCGCCACCGCCGTCCACGCCAGCACCAAAGCCGAAGAAAATAACCACTTCATTACGAATGTGGAGTTTGCGAGAATTGAAACCTTGATCTCGACCTTGCGGTGTTGGCGCGCGCCGCGTTATGGGAGACGTATGCAATGCCAAGACTCGGCGCCGGAGAATCGTGGCACGCCGATTGGCGCGTTGCGGGGATAGCTTGAACGGTCCGCTTGAGGAACCTCACCACATTGATTGAACGAAGACGACGACGCGCGCAAGCAATTGGAACGGCACGGATTTCACGTCTTCTACAAACACAATCACGTCAATTGCGCACATAGTACGGCTCTCTTCCTTCGGTCCATATCCCAAACCTTACCATTATCACCACCTCGACTTACATCCTCGCAGAACCGCAACCATGTCCGGCGCCGCTCCCAATCCCTTCTTCTTCAAGCAGCCCCTGCGATACCTCAAATGGGCGTCGATCAATAAGCCTGCGTACTTCTTCTCGATTCTGGTGGGCTTAGCGGGTCCTGTGTTCGTGTTGACGGTCCCGCCGATTCGGAGATATCTAGGGCAGGAGCCGATCCCGAAGATCCCGTTGACATATCCAGGTATGTGGATTGCTTAGAGGGGATGATTTTTTGGAAGGCCGGTGGAGGACGGAATCGGCATTACTGGGAGTGGGGTGTAACGATGGGACTGGATGGGATGTGGAATTGGAGATGGACGCTGACAGATTGAACAGTACCGAAAGGCGCGCGGCCGAGACCAACTGGATTCGATGACGAGTAGGAGGTACAGGGTATTGTGGAGGTCGAAGCAGATGCTATTGCATGACGGTGGCTCGGACGTGCGGATATGAAGGACGCAAGAGTAGGAAACTACCAAATCCTCCCCGAACCAGCCCACCAACGGAAACTACTGTATAAAGCTCAATTTCTTTCTGTTCAGAATTTGCATTCCGTGACATTGTTGTGCGCAATTGCAACTGAAGAGTTGGTAAAAGAGTTCAAGTCACAGACTGAGATTACTGTTCTAACCATGCTGACATGGAAACCCACCGAAGACCGTTGCACCATTATTCGTTTTACTCAATCCGCATCCAAAGCGTCGTTCTGGCGCTGACAAGATGTTTCAGTAGACGCCCCAACTCCAAAATGCTCAACTTGTTGCAATCCAGCATTTTTGTACCACCCGTTACGCTCCATTCGCCGTCAGCTTCTTCTCACACTGACATGGCGCAATACACAGCTCTCCCGCCCACGGACACGACTCAGACCGCCTCAGTAGCGGGGCCTCATCCTAGGCGACCCTCGCGCGCTTCTGCGGTGCATCGTCTTCGCCCATATCCTCGTCATCAAACTCGTCGTTTTCATCGTCCTTGTCCTCGACACTCAGACTACGCTCCTGATAGCGCTTGGCAGTCTCGAGGTTCTGGCGCGCAATCTCGTTGCCTCCGGGCTTGTACTCGCGCTTGTCCGGGACAACACGCGGAGCCTCGTCGTCCTTGAGCCATGGGAAGTCCTCGCGCTTGAAGTCGGTGCACGTCAGATAATTGACCGGGAAGCGCGCGACATCGAGCTGGGTGGTTGACTTGAGGATCTTGTGTTGATCGACGACGCCCTTCATGCACTCCTTGATCTCGAGGAGATGATTCTCAAGAACGTTCATCGCCTTCTTGGTCATGGGAAACTTGGTGTGGAACTGATTGATGACGGACTTGTCCATGTATGCCTCGCCAGCGGTACCGATCTGCTTGTAGAGCTCATAGCCGCAATCGAGGGAGTGGCGGCCCTTCTCCATGATGAGACGCTGACCAATCCAGTGGCGGAAGAAGGTGAGCGCCATCCACACGAGGATGTCCTTGGAATATGCTTCGCGCTTGATTGGCAGATCGTCGACGGGGAGACGCATATCACCGGGATAGAGGGACATGACGCCGAGTTCGAGGTTCTTGCACCGCAAAAGTAGACCGCGATGATACTTCTCGATGAGACCGCGCAGGCCAGGGACTTCGCGCAACTGGTCGTTCATGTGCTGTTTAGACTTGATGGTCTTCCAGTTGCCGACGAGGTGGACCATACATTCCTTGAAGATCACTTCGCTGCGGATGCGGTACGCCATCTCGACCCACCCGTACGGCGCACCCTGAATAGCGCGGAACAGATCTTGGCCATGCTTGAGTAGTGCGACTTCGATAGGCTTGGAGATGAGGCCGGTGCAGCCGAGGTAGTCGGAGATCTGCAGTAGTTGGTAGCAGTCGGACAGCGCGGCGGACATGTCAGTGTCGTCGATAGTGAGCTCCTTGTTGTAGAAGGCGTAGAAGATGGTTTCATAGTGCGCCATGGCCTTGTGGGCTTGAGGTATGCGGCCATTCTCATTGACGATCATGCCAGTGCGGCCATCAGCTCGCTCGCCGGTCGGCGTGAGTTCCTGCAGGCACGCATGTCAGTGAAAAACAAAGACGGTGAAAGTGCGCTGATGTACTACAGGCGGGGTCAAGACTTACCACAAGATCTAGACAACCGGCTGGGTTTCTCTCAGAAGGCAACTTGGTCAGCTCAATCATCCAGCGGATCTTGATGCCTGCACTCCTGGCCCGGTTGCTCAACTTCGCCGCATTGGGCTCAGTCAGCATCTCCGCGAAGAGAGTCGAGTTGCGCGCTAGAGTTCCAGAGTGGAACTTGTAGCGGCGTTTGTGGCCAAGGATGACCTCGACGTCCTCGGCTTGGTTCATTGTTTTGTTCCTGGGGTGTTGTCGGCTACAGGAAGGTTGTTTGTGTGTTTGGGGAGAGTGTGATGTAGTAGGTTGGAGACTGCAGGTCCGAAAAGCTTTTATGACTGAGCGTGCTGAAGTGGGTCACGCTACGATTTCGCGAGGTAATTGCGGGTGGAAAGTGGCGGGTTTGCGTCGGCAGCGCGTATTTGGTGAGCAAGGTGAGAGAGAGACAGTTGCGCCCACGTGGCCTCAAATATGCAGGGGCTGCTTAACGAACATGCGATGAGGCCCTCGAGGGTTAGCAGGACTGTTTCAGTTGCTTTGTGAACTTCCGCAGTATGTTGAAGTGCTCCTGGCGAACTTTTGGGTTGTGGAAGTGACGAACGGACTCACTCCACCGGACACCACAGCATATCAACGATGTCACTAAATATACGACCTACCCTTGCGAACTTGAGTTTCTTGGCTGAAGGATTTGTTGTCATTCATTCCATTGTGACTCTTTGATACTAATAGTGTCATTTGCCTTGTATTTCTCTATCTCCGCTACCTTTTAAGTCAATAATCAAATGTTTCAACATCTGTAGAAGCAAAAGACTAATCTCTAGCTCTTGAAGAACATGAGGTATATATCCTCCACGACAACATCTCATTCCAGCTCTACTCCTGACTCATCCAGACAACCTCTTGAAGTTGCCAGAGCCTGACACCATTACATACTCTCCTTCGAAGTCTCTACACTCCGTTCCTGCACTACCACCACATTCTTCTTCTTGCCGCCATACCAAGTCCTTCCTCCCGATCCTGTCTCCGTCTTGCTCGCCTTCATATCCAAGGCTTCTCTAAAGCAGAACCCAGGATGAAAAATATTCAACAAGAACACAGCTACCACAATTACCGCACCCTCCAGGCCAATAAAGTAGTTTTGCTTGCTCATCAAATGTCCAGTCCAGCCCTCACTGAGCTCTGCGACACGGTACACACAACGAGTGAAGATACACAGTGTTGACAGGGACAGTGCGATCAAGAAGCCCTTGAACATAGCGCTCTTGCGCAGCTTTGCGTGGCGAGGGTCGAGCGCGTTCTGAGCACCAAGACGAGAAGTGCGACGAGCCGTGCGGATGGCGAAGTCGACAGCCAGGAGAATGAAGATGAGAAGTGTGGCCACTTGGACAGAAAGTCCAGCGATCATGATGTTATTGCCCAGTACCGGATCTTGACCGGTGTGAGTCTTGACCGATGCGATGCCACCTCCCGCTGCCTGGAGGACGAGAGAGAGAAAGTCGCAAGGGATGAAGATGCGAGGATAGGCGCGGGCGGAGATGCGTGAGTTTTCGGCACCGAAGGTAACGACGATACGCGAGAGGCACAGATAGATGCCGGCGGCTAGGAAGGCAGGAGCGATAGTGAGACAGACGATCTGGATGAGGAATGGTGTCTGGAGAGTATCAGTATATTCAAGTTCTACAGTGTATTGTGTGAAATGAGGATCAAATTACCTCGTAGTAAAGCTGGTCAGCCGCCATGACACGTCCAGCATACCCAATGACCTCAAGCGCACATCCTGACACCATGGCAATCGTGAAGCCTAGCCATCTCTTGCGAGCGATACCCTGTCCGAGGTATGCGAGGGCAGAGATACCGAACAGCACAGCAAAAGCCATGTTGGCACTCTTGGTCGGTACATATTGGAAGTACGCATATTGAAATCCGCACAGTGCCGGCGTACAGTTGTCGCGCCAGTTAGGGTCAATTGGAGCAGGCGTGTACTCAGGAGTGGGAGAGCCCGTGTAGTCTGGGTAGGCTGACGAAGTGGGGTCCGCGGAGTACATGCTCGAGACGCTCATTGTCGCTTGGAGAGCTTGATGAGTAGGTCAGACGGACAACTTGGTGGTGCTCAGATTCTTATGGTCCCGGTGAGCTGAAAGCTAGGTTCTGTACGACTCAGTTCGAGTGTCGCAATCTTCTGCTGCGGGAGGACACGCACCCCTTGGGAGTATCTAGATACGCGGGAAAGGTATTGCAGGTGCGAGGTCGACTCTGGTGACGTAAAGGGATCGACGAGCATGTGGAGGCAATACGTCTTATGGCAAACGAAAGCTGAAAGCTGACAGGGCTGAAGCAAACGATGACTCCTGCAAAATGTTGGAGAGGGCAGACAGAAATATATCTCGCAGCTGAACAGTCTCCAGGCTGAACAAACAGGCTGTGACTCTTCCACAGCCTCCACACCCAATCGCATTCACAGTTGCCATCTGGAACGAAGTTTGCCGTGCAATTCGAAAGTGCGCCTGATATACTCGGGTCTTGGATCTTGCTTATGGCGGTATGATATGGCAAAGTCGAGTGCGGTCGAGCGGGATCCATCATTGCATGCCATCGGGTGAAGGTGCAAGGCAAGTATCCGTGTGCACTATTGGATGCACACCAACAAAATTCATGTCGTAGTACACTAGCAGCCCGCTGTCAGCATATGCCTCCGCGGGGCGCACGTTACACGTTGCACGCAGTCCAAATGCAGCCGTGAGCGCCTTCAGCTTTGAAATGTTGTGGTCTACTAAACACCGCCATGTGATTGGTGGTGTGGGACATGTGGCTTAGCGTAGCGAGAACGTTGTGAGAAGCCTTGAAGTCTGCCTTGTGCCACTCCTTTCGAAGCTTATCACGGGTGCGAGGAATGTCGAGCCGAGTGCCGGCACAGGATTTTGAGGCGGAAGTCCCGAGTTCGCTTAGATATGTATGAACGTTCACTGCATAGTTCTAGCCATATGGTAATTTTCGCGTCTGCCGTGATTTCGGTACGTTATTGTTCATGATGAGTTCGACTTCATGAGAGTGTGTGACGCAGGCGCAGATCATTCTCGTGCACTTGCTGTGAGTGTTTCGAATCATCTTCTGTACATAGTGATTAAGTAGATATACCAGCGTCAAGGAATTAGCTTCGAGATGGTCAATCACACAAGTAAACCACAAGGCTTGTGTTCGCTGGAGCAAGCACGCGGTTTCGTGACTGCTCATTCCACCCAGCACCGGCACCGGCACACATTGGATCCGAAATGCGTTTGGGCTCTTCTATTATGGTGAAGTCGCTTGCAAATCCCACCGGACAAATTGAAGCGCACCATCTTCCTTTGCTTTCCGAAAGCGGCATTCTTTCAACTCGTCCGGGATCCGCCAAAGGACCCGAGCTGACTAAATCTGGGGTATCACATCGTGTTATACATCTCATTCAGACTCCTCTTGCCATCATACGACCACAGCAGGCTGTGGAGGTGGCGGAGGCGGCTCCAGTCGTGTGTTCTCAGCCATCATCCGGCCAAAGGCAATCCCAACGCCCTCGATCACGGCCAACAGGACAGCACATCCGATAGCATTGTTTCGCATCGCTTTTGCTCCCCCTCGCACAGCGAGAGCCCCGCCAGTCATGAAGCCGCCGATGATGGCGTTCCATGGGTCCTCTTTCTTTCTGCGTGCACATCAGGACTGACCATTCTCCTGCTTCCGAAGAAATTATCAAGACGCCGCATACCTGATACCTTTGACGGTGCAGTCGAATGTCGAGAAGAGACCTCCCCAAACACCGAAGTTGCCTCCGAGCACAGGAGCTCTAGCTTTCACAGCCGTGACTGCACCGATGCCACGTTCGCCATAGGGAGAGTTGCTATCGATATGTCAGATCTGGGCCTGTTCTTTAGGTGAACACAGTAGCATACCGGAACCCTTTGATCCCATGCCAAACAGCCCCACCGATGGCCTGTAGGGTGTTAGCGCTGGAGCGCCCGCTGTGACGTAGCCAATCCACGTTCAGATGGTATCGATAAGAGGAGCACTCACGCCCATGCAAAAAGCACCGCCGAAATCGCTAAGAGCTACCCAAGGACATGGGTCGCGAGAATGATCCATTGTATCGTCTCATGAAGCATTGGACAGAAGCGCGGGTGCTTGGAAGACGCGCAAACGCGGGGTCAGCAGGTGTCAACATGTGCAGGAACGCAGCACTTCGGCCATCGGCGCGGGTTGATCCGGACGCCGAATAAGTCGTGGTTGTGCCATCAGCCAGGCATATGCGACCGCACTCGGGGACTTTTGATGGTTCTGGACGCTGGTGGATTTTGACTTGAATCCTTTGGGTGCGATCCCAAATACGAATGCACATATGTCAAGTTGAGCAAGTATGATCGAGCTTAACCTGACAAGGCTTGGCGATGTGTGACTTGAGGGTCTGCACGCCAATCTCGCACTGAACACAATGTCTGGGACTCGCGGTGCACATCAGCTCGAAGCATAATCCGTTCGAGACACATTAGTTGTGCCGGGACGATCCGAGACATGATTCAACCGGGCCGTTGGTGGCTTTCTCAGGGGAATTGCAGGACAGGATGGCATACACGGCGTGGTCGTGAATGTCGTCCTATGAATGATGAGTGAAAGCAAATGGAACTCGGTGGAAGCGTGGCGGGCTCATCCGGCATGTGAGGCTGAAGCGTTCAGGGACATTACCAATCCTGTTGGATGCTAGCGCCGAAGCACCACAGCACGGTCACCCATGACTTGGAAGCCGATATGCAGGCCTGTGACGATGTACTTCACTCCTCCTTGCATGCTTCATACTACTGTACATTCTACTTTTGTTGATAACCTGTCCTGACCATCTCCGCTTGTGCCAGCAGATTAGTGAACGGTTTGGTGAGCGTGGAGGCCACATCATTGCGTCTACGTGTGTCTTGGCGTGGGCGAAACTGTATCGCTGCTCTCGGGCATCGTCAACCTCCACCACCGACACCCTCTCGGATCACGCTCGAGGCTTGCCGTTGGCCATCTGGGTTGTTGGATAGTAACATTTTCAGTTCTGCGGAACCTCCGCATCATGTCAGTCAGCTACCGAGGAAATGGAGGGGCTCCACCGTCCGCTAACAGCACCAGTACCGCTTCCCACGTGCGGCGCACACAACCCCCGAAATAGGTGCGTAGAGCTCCAGAGACCAAAGCTCTCGATCCAAGCCGTTTGGAGAGATACACTGGCACATTTTGATTGGGCGCATGGTTGGCAGATGTATGCTGAGGACGGGTGCTAATGCTTCGCAAGGGCAGCCAGGCACGACAGAAACAATCTTGGAATTGCATTGGGTGTTGCATCTAGACGACTGCGGGCTGGGTAGTCGTCAAAGGAAGCATTGCCAGCATGGCAGCGGCAACTGCGGGTAAGTTGCGGCAGTCGTCGTGGGCATCCCACGGCGCGCTCTTCACTTTTGTTTCCTGCACGACCCCTACACCAAGCACACCATCATGTACCCCTGGGGCCTGCTCCCTGCGCTCTCCGCATATCTGACATCCCTTCTCCCCTTCGCAGGCTACGAGTGGAACCGCTCTTCGCCGCTGCGCTCCTCCCCAGACACGTCGTCTTCTATGTACCCCGACCGGCCCATCCGCCCTCTGCCCAGACGCTCCCTGCGCGCGCGACTGTCCCCCGAGCAGGCCGAGACTATTGAGTTTCCGCAGCATCCTCCCTCGACCGGCCCGCTCTTCAATTATCCGTACTCGACGAGCGAGCGCGGAACTCGATCTCTGCGGACGGGCGAGAGTGACCACCATGCATGCCATTGCGGTCACACTCATTCGGAGGTAGAGAGCGAGGAAGAAGAAGACGAGCGTGGGGCACCGATTCCGTCATCGCCCAGCTACCACTACAGCAGGCACCAGTCGGCGAAGACTGCATCTGGCGTAGCAGGCGGCCATCAGAAGCCCAGCTCGACTGCTTCGTCGGTTGACGGGTACGAGTCTTTTGAGAATACCAACAACAAGAAAAAGCGCAAGATTCCAAACATGGGCAGCAATGGGTCACACCACGCAAACCTGTCAGCCGATCTGGCGGGCATGGGCCTCGTGCATGGCCATGAGGCAGGGGCGGTGGACGATGGGGACGGGCCAGGACGCTACTATAGCTCCGCGCCTTCCACGCCGCAGCACAACACCAACGCGGGAACAGGCATCTCAGGCGCAGGCAGAGGACGATTTGGACGGTCAGCTTCGGGGCGCTCAGAGCGGCGCGTGCTGGGCAACGCGACGAATCTCGTCAACGCCAAAGCGAGCAGCAAACGTATGGTGTCACCTCGGGACTACGCTCGTTTATATTTTGAAAGTGTCCGTGCGCTAACTTTGTTTTCTGTCTAGGACCCCCGGAGCAAAGCGGCATCATCTCGACGGCCATAGCCAACGCGCAGGCAACCCCGCCACCCCACGGCAACGAAAACGTGAGCCTGCTGCAGCAGGAAGCCGCCAAGAATAGCGCAAACAAGACACAGTTTACCTTCACCTGCGGGTCCGACTCGGCCAACAAGATGGTCTGGCCGGGCCAGGAAAACGGCCAGTACCCTCAACCACCGGGCGCCTATCCCACGTCGAATGCACCCCAGCCCCACACGCAGACCGCCCGTGCTCGTCCTCCAGTCCGCCCCGACGCGCCCATGGTGTCCACGCAGGGCACACAGACGAGTCCCAGGATGAACGGCACACATCCTCCTGCGAACAGGAACGCGCCTTCTCAAAAAGGTGCTCAACCACCCGCGCAGCAACAGCAAGCGCCACCTCCACCGAAGCCTAAGCGCAGCGTCTCGAAGCTGTACAAGCACGCTGCAAGCAAGCGTCGCATGCAGCAGGAGTACGCCAACTTTCACAACCCGCCTACAAACCCTTGGATCTGCGAATTCTGTGAATTCGAGGACATCTTTGGTTACAAGCCAAAGGCTCTCATCCGGCAGTACGAGAGGAAGGACCGACAAGAGCGCAAGAGGCTGGCCGAAAAACGTCGCTTGTTGGAGAAGGCCAGGATGAAGGGACGGAAGGGCAAGAAGGCGAGCAAAAAGTCACAAAACAATGCGAACAACGCCCAGCACGCCCAGAATCCTCCACCAGGTGGCTACGACCGGCGTGCCGACGACGGGTCGCTCGATGCACAGGACGATGAGTACTACGACGATGACTACGACGACCTGCCCCCTCAGCAGCACTGTCACCACGGCTGTCAACACCACCCCCATCCGCCGCCGCAGAAGGTGCCAGGAATACCGCCTGGTGATCCCCGCATGGGCGCTCCGCCTGTTGCAAATGGCGCCTAGCAGTTGGACATAACGGGGTGGGCCGTTCGTGTTCTTGCGTTGTGTATTTTTGTCCTTTCCTTTTCCATTGCTGTTGTGACTGGGCTTCTTGGAGGCACCAGCAGCGCCGGGCATTTCTGGCACAAGTGGATCTTTGGCTCAGCACTCGATGTCGAAACGGACCCATGATTGCAAGGCCTAAGCTGTCACCATGGCTACATCTGCGGGTCGATCATGGTTTGCCTGCCACCAAAGCACCACCCGGCGATTTGCATGGAGTCCAATAGTCCTTTCATACGGCTCGTTCTGTCCTTCCCAGCGTTCAGCATTAAAGCCAGCATTCATTGCACTGCCCCGAATCCTCACCCCAGCAACTTCACCTCGCACCACTTCAACCGAGTACGACCTTTCCTCCCGAATCCGCACCCCAAACCAATATCAACAAATCTATCAAACACCCCACTCCAACAAGAACCAGAACCAGACTCGACAAGC
Organism: Paraphoma sp. B47-9; assembly: GCA_001748405.1. Taxonomy (NCBI): domain Eukaryota; kingdom Fungi; phylum Ascomycota; class Dothideomycetes; order Pleosporales; family Phaeosphaeriaceae; genus Paraphoma; species Paraphoma sp. B47-9. The sequence continues at coordinate 171,284 of BCLK01000250.1, forward strand.
GACAACGACGATATGTCGAGGTTCCTTGTAAGAAGGTTTACTCAAGGAGACAATGTAGGCCAAGCTCTACTCAAGCCGTGCCGACCTTGACTTTCAATGTGGAGTCATGTTGCACAATCTTGGATGTTTGTCATTATCAGTAGTGTACCACGTCAATCAACATACACCATGTAGCAAATGCCCTGTAGTATACTAGATAATGGCAACATGTCTCACCATCCCTCCACCATGACTACAACGACGTGTCTAATTAACTGACGATACTCCACAACCAGAGCGTTTAGGTCAACACGGATCCCTGCTCTCTTGTAGATCTTGCAAAGTAAGCACGTCTTTGGAAGAAGGTGGGGCTGACTTGTCTTGGCAGCAGGGGCGGTTCCTTCCAATTCCTTTCCAGAACACTGGAACCTTTCGCGATGTCTCTCAATTGTCTTCTTTATTGACGACAATCTGCAGACTCTTTACTATGTCAGACGTGTGGGGTAGCCTTATGCTCTTGTCGCAACGGAGATCATCAGACCCATCATGTATCGCTTCAGCTGCACGCATACGACGCTTGTACTCAGGTAGCGATCATAGGGAACGTTTGGGACCGAAAGCAACTAGTGAGGCGGCTGTGGCGTTTTGTCCGACTTGTCTTGGCCTGTTCTACCGGCCCGACATGGCCTTGCATGAACTAGTCAGAACTGCCATACTGCGAGATACAGCTCGCGAGCCTGTACGACGCTGCCGCATCTGTTTCATCTGGAAGCAAGCACTCAGTACCCTGCACAATCCCAAGGAATCGTATGCATACAGGACATACCGAGCTACGATTGAGTCCACAAGTAGACTAATACTTCGTGCGGATCCACTCACGGACGGACACCTGGAATTGATATATCAATCATCCCTCTACGGCGAACAGGAGGGAACAGTTGATGGAACCGTTGCGATGGAGTTCTTTCGTTCAGTCAAAAGGAGTACCCTGCCACGAATACAATTCAAGTCTGATGATGGAAGCATGCAATGGCTATCAAACCCTATATGCCCAATATTGCCGGATCATACCAGCGACGAGAGATGCTTCAACCAAATGAGAAAATGGATCCAAACATGTACTAAGACACACAAGCTGTGTCGAGAACAAATGCTTCTGTACGGTCGTCGTAAAGAGATACCCACAAGGCTGATTGATATACGCGGCAGACTACGTCTCGTCATAACTCGATTAAAGCCAGAGAATCCCCGCTTCTCTCAGTATGCCACGCTCACTCACCGTTGGCTTCCTGATAGTAAGGCTCTTCTACTTCGTAGCACTATTGATGCCTTTCAAAACGAGCTTCCTTCATCCGTTCTCACGCCCGTCTTCCGCGATACAATTACAGCAGCCCGACGCTTGCACCTCGACTACGTATGGATAGACGCACTCTGCATCATACAGGACGATGCTGAAGACTGGGATACGGAGGCAGCTCGAATGGAGACCGTGTATAAGCATGCGTACTGTAATTTCGGCGCAACTGGTGCGGCGGAAAGAGACCTGAGGCGAACGCGCATGCCAGATGGAACCGAACGTATCCACGGTGACCATGTCGGCCTATTCCTATCAAGAGATTCTGCACAGTACTCGGTTGTACAGACTCCTGTCTACCGACGCAACCACACCGAGGTGTATTGTGGGTTTAACGCAGAGCTACGACCAAGCATTGAATCAGACCGCCTGATGCAACGAGGATGGGTCTTCCAAGAGCGTTTACTGAGCCCCCGATCTATATACTTTGGAGATCAAATCAAATGGGAGTGCCCTGAGTTACTGGCCAATGAGACATTTCCGGAAGGATTGGGCCACAACTACTTCGGTCCGTACTCGACTTGGGTAAAGGGTCGACCGCAACGCTTGATCAAGATGTTTGAAAGTCGACGCTCGTCGTTTCTAACTTATGCCAATGGAGTCATACTCGGCGATATTCATCGCATGTGGTTGGCACTTGTACAAAGGTATTCCATGTGCGTGTTGACGTACCAAAGCGATGTCTTTGCAGCATTATCTGGTCTAGCAAGGGCGTTCCAGCGCGAGCTCGGCGACACGTATTTGGCAGGCCTATGGAGGAAAGACTTGATTCGGGGTCTATTTTGGACTGTGTCCCGCAACAACGAATCGGCCGCGAAGTTAGACAACATTGGTCGGTATCCACGTTGTCCATAACCCGTGACAGTCTGGCTGATTGTTTACAGCACCATCATGGTCTTGGGCATCTGTGACATGTTACGTCGACTTCCCACTCGAGACACAATACGTCAGCGACCCCAAGTACGACATGTTTCTCGCAGAAGTCTTGGACGCTGTGACAATACCAGCCTCGTCGGATCCTTTCGGTGCCCTCGCATTCGGATACATCCGCCTCGCAGCAAATTTGCGACCGAACCAGCAAACCTATGCCTGGGGCATGGAGGACGATACGTGGCTTCCAGGCAGCTTTGATTATGATCTAGAGCAGTATGATTATGGATACGACTCGGAGGGTAAGAGGTATTGCAAGGATACTTACTTTTTGTTACTGGATTGCTGGACATTTGAGCTTGCTGTTCGTGTCCGTGGGATTATTGTGGAGTCGACTGGACGATTGTCCGAGTACAGACGCATTGGCGCTTTCGACTTTGATGTCAAGACTAGAGAGGAGTTTTGGGGATTTGATTGGGATGATCTTGAACGATGGGAAACAATGCTCGTATGAATGTGGCCATGGATTCATCATTCAATGCCTTCACACGACAATAAACGTAAATCTTC
>BCLK01000251.1:0-124678 GCA_001748405.1 Paraphoma sp. B47-9
TTTTGGGAATTCTCAAGCGGAATCTCCACCACGCGACGGTCCACGACTGGCTTGATATCGGGCGGCAAGATCTTGCGGGAAATCTCGTCTGCTACTTCGTTCATACTACTATGTTATGCTACTTCGTTCACACTACTATGTTCATGCTACTATGTTCATACTTCCATATTCATTACACGACTCGCACTTATCAACACATTGGACAAAGCCACCTAAGCTTTACCACCAAATCATACAATGATAAACTCCTTAGTCTTTCGCTGTAACTCCCCCGCACTCAGCGCAGCAATCGCTTCCTCATCCATCCTACCATACACATACGCCTCGCCCACAAAACTATAACACCCATTCCCATGCTGCAACGGCCGGAGAACACAAGGCACACTGCACCCAAAAAGCACACAAATGCGATCCCCACGCACAGTATCCGGCGGCCCGAGCCCAAACAGCGGTTCCACTTCCTCATCGTCCACAAAGCTAGGAACTTCTGAGTCGCGGTGGACATCTACATGCGGCTTTGCTTCAAGGAACTTGCGATTCCACGACACGGCCTGCACGCGCTTGAGATACTCGGTGACAATCTGCGGCTGCTTGTCGTGCGCATATGTTCCCGGGTCAAGGAGTTCATGCGTCGCGATATCGCCATTATTATCCGCCAGCGCCATGCAGTGCAGCGCAGCGCGGTGGTACCATGGCGGCGGATTATCGCCATCCGCATTGCGGTCTGCGACGAGTGTGCGCCATAGCTTGTCCGGCACTTTTGTCAAGTCGCGACCGTAGTTCTTCCAGCCGCCGCGCTCAAGACACTCTTTGGTTACGACGCCACGGGACACAGGCCCGCAGTCCCAGTTCACGATGCCGATCTCGATGCCTGTGACGGACAGTTCGTGCGAGGAGCTTGTCCTGCCGAAGAGCTGCCGGGGCATGTAGCTTGTTGAAGCAAAGTCGCCGTCCCGGGGGTGGCGGACTGGTGCTGAGTTGGTGCGTGAAACTTGGGGTTCGTTGGGAACAATCGGAGTCCGGTTTCCGAATCGCACTTCGGGCTTTTTCCAGCGGGATGCATTGTAGCGCCGTCGTCCTGCCTTGCCGACAATGCTGTCTCCATTGATTCGGCCATTGAAGCCCTGCTCCTGGTATCCCCAAGGCGATTTTGTGATTGTTTGGATCCAAGATGGCAATGCGATTAACGGTGTGGGGTTCTTGCGTCCGCCGGCCTTTTCTCGCTCTGGTATCGCCCACTGCCGACAAATTATGTCTAGCGAATCGGTGGTAGCCACGACCCATACCAAAAAGTCTGTGTATACTTCCAGGATATCTTTCTCGTAGTTTGGCTTGGGCGGTTTGACAACGTAACCATCGTACTTGTCTTGGTTCAACGATTCCGTGGCGATGTTCAGCAACGCAAAGATGGTATCACGAGGGTCAGATGACTCAAAAGAACAAAGGCTCGACACCAGTGTCTCCAAGTCGAACACAGGCTCGATCATAGAATCATCCGTGTTCTTTCGACAAGCGTTGGTGATGGCGTCAACGAGCACCTTGGCCCCCAACGGCGCCAGTTCGTCGAAGTTCTTATAATTACGGTATATTGCATCCTCTCGCGATTGCCGATATAACGCCCGTATTCTATCGAAGTTCAGCGCGAAGAGGCCGATGGCGTCTGCGAATTCTTGCCAGGGAATGTGTTTATCTCCGCAATGCACGCTCGCGTCACGTGCTAATGCCAGCTCTTGTATCACCCAACGCCTTGAGAACCAACTGCATCTTATAAGATCAAGAAAGTTACTCCAAGACTTGGTGTCGTTAGAGTTCTGCAAGGTGCCTTCGAGCTCTTTGAGTTGAATGATCTTCTTGCTGAAATCCATGGCCGCATGGAAGTCCTGGCTTCTGTCTTCCTTGCCCTCAATCTTTCCATCCCCTAACCAGATACAGACATTAGAAGCCTTGTTGTAGATGTGTTTCATCTTCCTAATTTGTGCCGGTTTCTCAATCTTTTCGTCGCTTTGATTGATGCAGACAGCATCTACCCAAAGAGCGACAACCTCTGTCTTGCTCCGCAGATACCGGAGAGCTTTATCGAGGTTCGGTCGGACGTAAAGCCTCTTTCCCTTTTCGTGGTCCTTTACTAAGTGCTCCAGTACGGCAAGACTGATGAAAGTGTGCTTTGGTATATCTTGGGGTGTATCTTCTTCGTAGGTTAGCCAGATAGGCTTGTCCGCTGGACCCGGACCCCAATGGTATGAGAGAGCTTCATACTCTTGCAGACCGGGCCCGACCTCGATGTCTTTGTATGTGTTCATGACAACCTGCACATCCATTTCATGCTTCATTGCTGGAAGGATGAAGAGCAGCCGTATCTCGTCAGGTTCGATGCGAGTGTATTCATAGAGGAGGTTGAATTCCCTGAGGGCAGCACCGCGCTGTATTGCGTGATTTATTGTCTTTACCACTTTTGTTGATGGACGAGGAGACCGCGAATCCCAGAATCCCTCCATCTCACGCGAGATCGGCTGGAGTTCATTTCTTTTTTTGACACTTCGAGGTATGTTGATACCGGCTGCAGATAATCTTCGTTTGCGACGTGTGTGCATATTTGCGCTGGGTGTGTCTGGAAATGCCATGTCGTCAAAGAATGTAGACGGATATAGTGCGACCTTATAGAAGTAATTGGGCAATGCGCTTAGTTCGTACTGGGCTGTGAAAATGTTTACCCGCAAGACGAAAGTTCTCGGCGAGTAAACTGCACCATCTAGTTATACATCCCGCTAGAGTGAGGCTCGGACGAGTTGACGTGTGCTGACATTCGGTATACTTGGACCGGTTCCATTTCTGTTTCATGGGGCCAATATTCAGTGATGGTGTGCGGATGTATGCCCTGATCGGTTCAGCGATAGTGTGTGGCTTCCCATACTGTCACTTTAGGAGACTAGACCCTTTGCTGGCATTTTCGACCCTCTAGCCCCAGAGACAGGCGTTTCGCTTTTCGACATGAGAGCGCCACAATCCTGCTCGCTTCATACCATGTCAGTTATGAGCATGTCTTCGAAGATACGGTACGAAAAAACACTGTTATCGCAGGTGAGAGTTCGGACGTAGTTATTTTGCCGTCGCTCGTGCATGCGCCATAAAATAATAATGCCCACATGATAGAGAGTCTGTAGCCAGGGGAGTTGACTCCATCTGCATACTAGGAAAATATGGAGTCTGGGAATGAAGTTCAGCTTTCATGCCGAGTTTGGGGGGCGAGAAGTCGAATGAGGACGTTCGAGGAGCCATTAGACGGAAGGTGTGCGGTGAAGGATGGAGATGCGCCGTAGTGGTGGAGGGCCCATGGATTTGATTCGTTGCTTGCCGGCAGTACTGTAATTTAGTGGGTCTAGGCTGTGCTTTCCCGGAATCTTAAGTTCAGCCAACTACATGGGTACCACCACGCTAAACGAACTCAATGCACTGCCAGGCGATATATCTCTTCAGGCGCCGGGCTGCGATTTACGCAGAAAAGGCGCAAATCTTTTCGCGGCGAATTCCGCAAGTATTGCATGGGATGGATGTAGCGAGCAGGCTACCGACCATGCGACTGGCTGAGAGCCTGGTCGACCTGGCCGACCTCGTCAGGGACCGGCTGCTGCACCACGAAGATGCGGGTGGGAAGGCTGAGAACGCCTCGTTATTGCCTCACGACTTATCTTTCCTGAAGGCTGACTGCCATCAGCTTTCCCAGCTGATGAACTCTCGAGGCTACCGGATGGCATTAGAATAGCACTTGATGACTAGTTACTGCATTCCACCGAGGTTGAATTGACTGATAAGTCTATATCACCAGCCGCCAAACCACGTCGTATCCTTCATTGCTACTATAGGTGCTCTCAGTAGACGCTCAAAAGGACTTGGAGCCCAGTATTTTCAGCTTCGAAGCCAACCAGGCCATACACAAGTTGGCCGTACTATGCATCACATATCTAAACCTGGACAACTTAGCCCGCGGTCCCGTCGCCACAATAGAGATATGGAACGCCCGCCTAGCAACCCATGCTCTACCTTGACACGCAGCGAAAGCATGACCATACTACCTTCGCGCTGCGACCCAAACCCACGACGTGCAATATCCTGTTTTGCGCTTCTTCACCGCAGAACAACAGCAAACATTCATTTCGGGTATCCAAGTCTTCAATCAGAACTGAATCTTCAAAACCAGAATGCCCACGCCATGCAACCCAAGTACACTACGCAGCGTCGTTCGGTCTGACCGACGTAGTTGAAGCGCTGGTACGTGATGGCGCTGCTTTGGATGAGGCAGGAAGTGGATTCGATGGGACGGCATTACATGGCGCCACGCTTCACGGACATGTTCCTGCCATAAGAAAACTTCTCGAGAATGGAGCTCCGTTTTAATCGCACGTCCTTCGCCGTGACTCGCGTTCATCCCCTGGACCTCGTTCCAAATGTCCTATTTCTCGGCCTTAGTATGCAAATTCTTTTACGGACAGCTTAGATAGATACGACTACTGCTAGATAGCAAAGCCAGTTTTAAAGTACCATAAAGATATTTTATCCATAATTATATGTGGAATGTTAGGTGATTGAGTACCGCCCTAGAGGCCTTCAATACATTAAAAAGATTGTACTGCGGACATAAACACACGCGACGGCATTTAGCAGTGTCCGATGTTTCCTCGTTACAACGAGTTAAGAACACTCCAAGAAAGGCTATTGAAAGAGGTCTCTCGACAATTGCTCTTCCTGCGAAGCCTGCTTACATCGCCTACACACTCTTGAGTACAACAACAGAACCTGTTACATGTGAATTACATTCTATCTGTCTCGAAGAGCCGGGACTGACTAAGACACAGCTTGCAGGCTCATGAGTACAATGCCAATGCTCTTTGTTGATGTGCGCCTAGGCAGGCGCGTGACGGAGTTGAATTTTACGAGCAATGTTTAGGGCTTATCAAATCCTTAACAGACAATACATGTGAGAATTCAGCCTGCAGCGAAGGCTGGGACAAAGCACTGTATGATGTTGATCTGTGAGACTGTTTATGCTGAAGCGCCTGGTGGGGACTGATGTGTCTTATTCACGGACAGCGATGATGAAGTGGTCTATACAGCACCCTTCCCGTGTTTTTGGTTTGATAGAACATCCTATGCATATCTTTCCCGATTCTTCGGAAAGAGCACATACTCCAAGAGAGAGCTTTGCTGCTGTATTAGGCATCGTAGGTTGCGCATTCATGCGAAGAGGCGACCCGCGTTGTTGCGCAGTCGCTCTGCTAACACAAAAGGCCAATTCCTCTGACTAGAATTTATGCCTTCGGGTCTCGAACACGATTGCATGTGCTGTACAATCGTACATGCTAACCCTGTTCAAAACTTAATGCAAGCAGTCATTCTAAAAGAGAGTTGAAGCTGCCTTGGTGCAGAATAATGTCGTGTTCAGGACTCGTCTATTACAGCACACGCAAGAGATTACTTAACAACTCTGATCGACGCTGGGATAGTCTACAGAATTGTTGCTTTGCGTTCGTTCTGTGCTCTTCATCGAAAAAGAAAGTACTGAGGAATATAGCGTAGTCTTCTAACAGCAGTGTGTAACACAGCGTTTTGTAACTGACATTGTCAAGATTCTAATACATATATATATATTTTGCTCGAAGAAGTTGAATAACGTAAGTACATTACTCCTCGGCGGCGTGATTAAGAAGAGAATTGTACATACGAGTGACAGCAAGTGCTAGAATTAGAGTGAACGCTCGCCGGAAATGACTTTGAAATGTCACATTCAAGTACTGGTCCATATGTATCAAGAGCAAGGCGGGTATCGTTGTCATCAAGAAAGGCAGAAGATCCTGCACAGGGGAGAACAGCCGGGCGCTGAGTTTACATACGCCTTCTGTGGCGACGGGATCACTGGCTAAGTTTTGTACAGGATGAGATATGTGATGTGCAGTGTAGTCAAATTATGTATAGTCTTATCGGATTTAAAGCTAACAATACTGGCCTTTAGGTCCTTTTCTATGTCTGCTGAGAGCGCCCATGGTGGTAAAGAAGGACTTTCGATGTGTTGTTAAGAGATAAACATCGCCTTGATCCCAAAAACCAAAGGATCCCACAGCAAAGAGAAATGCATGTCTTTCTACCCCTACAAATCCTTAACCCCAAACCACGACAACCTCACCCTCCCACCATCCCCATCACTGCTGAAACCCCATCCCCAAAATCCACGGCCTCCTCCTCTCCAAATCCAACACCATCTGTCCAAACAACCCATTCGCCCAACTAAACCACGGCCTCGAATAAATCGCATCATTCCGCGCATCCACGCTCTCATGCATCAACCCAAGACTATGCGTGCTCCGTAGCAACATCCTCAGATTCGCAATAATCTCCTCGTCGTCCTCGCTCGTTAGGATCGTCATGATATTCGCCATGGGCCACACGCGGCCTGGAAGTGTGTGCATGCTTCCGACGCCAGATATAGTGGGACCCCATGCGTAGTACGGGTTATCGCGCGATAGGATTTTTCGGCGCGTGTTTTGGTAGATTGGGTCGTGGAGGGTGGTATATCCCAGAAACGGGGCAGATAAAAGTGAGGGGATATTTGGATCGTCCATGGCGATATGGCTTCCATATCCGTCTACTTCGAAGGCGTATATTTTGCCGTACTTGGGGTCGTTGGTGAGTGCGTGGTCGAGCATGGCGCGGTTGATGCCGGTGGACATTTGGCGCATCCAGGATGTGAGGTTTGAGGGGGAGGAAGTCGGGGTGATGGCTTGCATGATGTTGGAAGAGGTGTTGAGGGCGGAGGAGAACATCATGTTGGAGGGGATTAGGTATTGGTATATGCATGCGTCGTCGCTGGGGCGGTGGAAGGAGCGGACGAGGCCGATGTTGCCGCGGTGGGGAGAGCCGTTGCAGTTGTTGATGGGAGTTCTACAAGTGTGTTAGTGATTTGTGAGAAGTTTTGGAGTGAAGTGTGAAGTCGGATGATGGGACTGGGAATGTAGACACGCAAGGAGCCGAGTCAAATCGAGGGAGTATAACGTACCCTGAATCATGTCAGCATAGTCTCACAAGTACATAGTATCGATGGCGTCACCCCGCGACCAACCAAAAGGTACTTACCGCCATAAGGAGCACAGTACGTATACGGCGTATGCTGCCAATTCCCCTCGTCATCATACGAATCAATCATCATGCTCTCCGCCGTCCTCAAGACTACCTCCACCGCCCTCGTCCAATTCGAACTCTTGTGGAAAAACTCATAATCCCCCGTCTTGCTCACGTAATCCGCACTGAGTTGCAAGAAACTCGCGACCGAATCCAGTTCCCACTGACAACTAAACACCTTGTAGTAGTCAAAGGAAGGCGTAATCTGGTCGCTGTTCATGCTGCTCTTCCTGACGATGCCCGCTTCATCGGGCGCCTGGAAAGCGTTGCAGAACGGGGATTCGAGAATGTAGCGTGCTTGCAGATTGATGGCGCCGCGGAAGAGACTGGCCAAGCTATCAGAGCTGGCGTTTGGCTTGAGTACGCTGACGTAGGCCTGGAGTTGGTTGGCGGAGTCGCGGAGCCACATTGCTTCAATATCGCCGGTGATCACGAAAGTGAGTTCTTCTTCTTGTGGTGGTCGGACGGGGCCATCTTGGAGGATGGCGGAAGCGTTCGACCATCCGCGCCATGCGATTGTGGTGTCGAGTGTGCTGGGCCATGTGTTTTGGAAAAGGCGGAAAAGGTCTGGATCAACAATGACATCCTTCAATCGCTCGATTGTGTCTTCGACTTCGTGGCTGTAAAAGGTCCGACATGGTGGGATTGGGCGCATGGACGACAATTCATATTTTCCAGTTGAGAATGGTTCGTGACGTTGCGCAGAATATCTTGTGTAGACGGGACATTGAGCCAATGACAAAGGAAAGAAGGAAATGTACGCGAAAAAGGTTAGGCCTCGCATGGCGGCGTCGAAGCGAGGTGGTTGTTGTTAGCGCATAACGAAAAAAATGCGATACTTGGGCTATGCAAATAGTAACGGACTACTGCAAATGGACATGCTACGAGTACTGAACTGCAACAAGAAGTGAAGGTAGGTGAAAGGTGTTCAAGCCAAGCTTTTAGGGCCAGGGGTTGACGGCCCACAGGATCCGTATTCGGTAAGAACGGAGGTTAGGGCTAACTTTGAGGTGGAAGCCACGCTCAGTGGCCAGATGCTGTCATGTGGAATGCAGCAAGAGCCCTGCCACGTTATCATTCGTCCAAGGCGCCATCGGATAAAAGTATGCTGGACGTAATTTGTTTAGATTACACGCCAAGACATTCCAGAAGTTGGACGTCCACGGCACTCAAACGCACGTGAGCATGTTTCACATCTCAAAAAGGGCGTGTATGACTTCCCCAAACGCAACGCTTGCTTCTCACATATAGACTTGATCGTAAGCTATCAGCACAAGTCCAGCATCCACTTCTACATGCACTACCCCGTGACAATAGCGCGCACACGCTTTCGTTCCTCCATATCCAAAACCCACGGAATCCCAGATTCCCCAGTAGCGTCATTAACAACCTCATCCCACTCATCGTCCTCCATGTTCATGATGAGGGTCATCTGCGTGCACTTGGTGAATGCATCGCGCAGGCCATACTTGCCACCTGCAACGGCAGCATTGATGATGCCGGCGATGTCGCGCTCGAGACGGACGGCGCCCAACTCGTTCACGCGGCCGTAGTAGCTGCGGATGCGCTTTTCGAGGGCGCTGGCGAGATATTCTAGGGCCAGGGATAGCAGGCGATCAAAGTTGGCGGCAGTGAGGATACGCTTGATTGGACGGATGACTACGCCCCAACCGCGGTCGAAGCGGGATTTGACTAGGTCAGCATCATCTTCCAAGTCGTCTTCCATCTCCTCCTCGTCTTCCGCGGGTGAGTAGTCGATGTCTCGAAATGCTTCGGCTAGTATTGGACGAATTCGCGGCTTGAGTACGTTGGAGAATAGCACGGTGATGCCGTCGTTGATCAATTCGGTGCTTTTCGATGTAAATGCCTTTTCCAGAGCCTTCAACCTGCCCTCGACAAAGACTGCGTCATGGCCGAATGGGTACAGTTCCTGCAAAGGGGACTTGGCATCGTCGCTTCCAGCTTGTGGTCGCTTGTTGAGCTGTTGTTCGACAATGCGTTTGATGTAGTCATTCGAAACGTCCAGGTTGTTGATGAGTAGGAGGAAAGCAATGACCTTGTCTTCTGGCGGAAGGCCACCTTGGATGACGGGTCTCGGATAACTCTCGTCGCGCATCTTTCGCTGAATCATGCCGATGAAGTCTCCGCCCAGCACACGAGTGATTGTGGGTTCTACACTGGCGATGATGGCGCGCTGTGAGGTGGCGAGCGTCCTTTGCAGGACCTGATTGACGATGTACATGACATCGTCTACTGCTGATGTGATGAATGGTGGGTTGGAGCCCAAGGGCTTTGTGGGATTTAGTGTTAGATCAGATGGCGACTCGTCGAGCTGGAAGGCCTTTTCGACCGAGCGCCGGAAGAAGAATGTGGTCATAATGTTGAACGGCTCGACAAGATGGCTTGAGACCTTCTTCTGCAGGTTACTTGTCGCAAGAAAGTCAGGCATCACAAGGCCATGGTCGATGCGGTCTTCGGGCTGAGAGGACTGCAAGAATGAGTTTTGGGATGCTAGGACTACTAAGAAACTTACCGCGCACTTGTCGGAGATGAAGCGCGAGTACAGCGCCCATCTCCCAAGCATCAGAGCACTCTCACCGAGCAAGCCATCCACCTCCTTCATGTTGACGCCCTCATCCTCGCTTGCCCGTGCAGCATTGGCAGGCGAGCTGGAGCGAGGGGTGCCGCCCGAAGGTTTTTGAGAGGGCAAAAAGCTCTGCACAAGGAAGGAGAATGCATATGACTTGATGTCAGTCAGCTTGCGATCAATGCTGCGCTCCTCGTGCCACGTGTCGAGCACGATGCCGCCCTGCACATCCGCCTCTATCTGCAGGCGCTCAATGACCTTGGCCATCATGCCCGGCCCGTAGTGTTGCTCCACTAGCGGCTCATGTCCGTCCACAATCTGCGCAATATGCTCGAACAGCTTGGTGATGGTGTTGCCGTAGAAGAAGCCCTCGTTCCTCTGCGCTGGCGGGGCCGAGTTGAAGTTCGTCCGCGCGCGCGAAGCCACGCCCTGGCAGACGTACCTCCCATATGCATCCAGACCCACGTCTGTCCGCCCGATCAAGGGGAACAGCTTGAAGAAGCGCGTCACTTTGGAGCCGTCGCCCTCTTTCGCCGCCTTCTCAAACTCGCGCAGGAACAGCCCGCACAGCGACTCGGCGGCGGCGTCCAGCGTCACCCGCGGCGGGTCAGGCACCTCTGCGGTGGGCACAATCTCCTCCGCAAAGCTGCCATTGATGACCTCGTCGGGGATCTTGGATGCGCGGCTCAGGTACGCAGCGGCCGTCTCCCAGTCCTGCGGGGCTCCCATGGACCCGTGCACGCCCAGCACGCACGCCTTGAGCTCTGCCACCTGCTCGACGACCTCGAGCGTCGCCTTCACGTTGGACTGCTCCTGGTCGAGGCGCTTGACGGCGCTCGAGATGCGGTTGGCCGTCGAGGCGGCGTCGGAGAGCATGCCATTGCTGATGGCGCGCGTGTTGACGGCCTGGGTGCCGAGGTGGGCGCGGAGGAGGTCGAGACGGCCGAGCTCGCGCGACAGGTCCTTTTGCGATGCGATGAGCGTGTTGAGTTGGCGTGTCACGGTGGCCTCCTGCTCGTGCAGCTGGTGCAGGGCGGCGTGGATCTCAGCAATTGATGTGGCGGCGAAGACATCGCGTGTCGGCTCCTGGTCCCCATTTGCGACGGCCATGGTGCGGTGCAGGCATTCAGAGGTGCGGTTCACGTGCAGAAGCGGGCAGTACCCTAGCGTGGGAGATCGATGGCTGTCAGACGTGTCTGGCGGGATGGTGTGGGTCTTGGCTTACGTTTCGCGGTTGCTGGGGCGTCACTCAGACCCTGTGAAAGTGCCGGCCAGGAACAAGCCTAAAACAAGCTCACCACGCAGCGTCTTGAGTCTCTACAAACACGAGACAGTCTAGAACGATTTGCTGCACCCAGTCCACACGCATCTTCTCTGCCCGCACTCGAGCACTGCGACAGCTGAAAAAAGGATTCCTTCCCGTCTGCAACCCAGGACGACGCACCAATCGCGGCTGCATCTAGATCTCAGCCGTACGCAAGCCCGTTACGTCGAAAGACTGCGCCTTCCTCGCCTGCAGCACCCAGCACCTTAGAGAAGCAGCCCTTTCCGACCCCAACACATCCGCTTGCGACCCTCGATCCTGCGCCCGCCATTGTCCTCTTTCCCCTCCTTCCTCCCGCCGTGTTTTACTGTTCGCTCTTGCCAATCTCCGCTGTCACCGTGCGGCCCTGCCCAAACAGACTTCCCAAACTGTCGCTTCCTCCGCCGCCTCTGCCACGAGCACCTCGTGCACTCCTCGCCATACCCACGAGTGCAGCTCTCATGCTTCCACGGCCATAACATACCTTTCCTCCCCCTACAGCCTCGAGGTCGCGCCGCCAGTGCACTAGCCAATCGAGAGCACCGCACCCGTGGGCCGCCCCACAACCCTCACCATGGACTCGACCGCGCACCTCCTCTATGCCGCCAACGAATTGCACGCCCGCGCGGGCGGTATGGGTGGTGATGCCGCCAGCCGTCCTGCCTCATACAAGATTATTGGTCTCGTTCTCGCAATCGCATCCGGCGTCTTCATCGGCACATCCTTTGTAATCAAGAAACATGGCCTGCTGCAAGCCAACGAAAAGTACAACGAAGAGGCGGGCGAGGGCTACGGATACTTGAAGAATGCCTGGTGGTGGCTCGGCATGACCCTCATGATCCTCGGCGAAATCTGCAATCTTGTCGCATACGCCTTCACCGATGCCATCCTCGTTACCCCCATGGGAGCCCTATCTGTTGTCATATGCGCCATACTGTCTACCATATTCCTGAAAGAGCGCCTGAGTTTTGTCGGAAAAGTGGGATGTTTCAATTGCATCATTGGGTCCGTCGTCATTGCCGTCAATGCCCCAGAGCAGTCCGCCGTCGCCAGGATTCAAGACATGAAGAAGTGGGTTCTTGCGCCGGGCTTCCTCAGCTATGCGGGTGTCGTAATCGTCGCCTGCGTCGTCATCGCGCTTTGGCTAGGGCCCAAGTACGGAAAGAAGACGATGATGGTCTACCTCACTATCTGCAGTCTGATTGGAGGTCTGAGCGTCGTTGCGACACAGGGTCTTGGAGCTGCCGTAGTTGCCCAGGCCTCTGGAAAGTACGGCGGGCAGTTCAAAGAGTGGTTCCTATACGTCCTGCTCGTTTTCGTGGTCATCACTCTTCTTACTGAGATCATCTACCTCAATGTAAGGCTCCTGCATTTCAGATCCCTCACGGTGCTGACATCCCCTAGAAAGCACTCAACCTCTTCAACGCCGCCCTGGTCACACCGACATACTACGTCTTCTTCACCTCTGCCACCATCGTTACCTCCGCTGTCCTCTTCCAGGGCTTCAAAGGGACCCCGCTCCAGATCGTCACTGTCATCATGGGCTTTTTGCAAATTTGCTCCGGAGTTGTTCTTCTGCAGCTTTCGAAATCCGCCAAGGACGTGCCAGACGCTGCCGTGTTCAAGGGAGATTTGGACCAAATGCGCCAAGTGGCTGAAGTCGAAGAGCCCGAGTATGAACCAAGGGCCGATGCACTACGTGGTGGTAGTGCTATCATCAGGTCACTCTCACGGGCAAGGTCAGAGAAGGAGGCCATGGAAGTCAGAAAGATCAAAGAAGAGCACATGCAGCCAATTGGCGAAGGAGAGCAAGTCGAGTTTGACGGAATTCGCAGACGTCGGACTATCGTCGACCCGAATCGACCTCTCACACGAAGCGGCACCATTGTTCAAACCAAAATGTCACATCCACCCCTCGGCATGTCGCACTTTCCTACGGATGATTCCGATGACGACAATGACAGTTTCCACCCGGGATTTTTCCAGAGGCTGCGCTCGCGAGGCAAATCGACTAGCAGTCGTGGCAGCTCACACGCCGTTGGGCCTACGGGTGTTGGCATGAAGACGCTTCCTCCGATACCCACAGATGGTGCATCCGATGTCTCTGTAGGACATGACTCGTACAAGCCAGACATGTCGCAGGATACCGCCTATAAGTCAGATGCACACATCCAGTTCGCTTCGCTCCCGCAACCACAAGCATTAAGCGAGTCCTCCCTTCAGGCACCAAGACCACCCGCACATATCGCCAAACGCCAGTTCTCCTTCCAGAACGTCTTTGGTCGAAATCGAGCCGAGTCGACTGGCGAAGCCTCCGGGAGCAGGAGACCGACTAGTCGGCATAGTCGGAAAGAGAGTCGAGAGGGCAAGACAGCTACCGAAGAAGAACGGCTGGGTCTCGTTAAGGGCGACTCGACTAATCTTCTTCCAATAGCAAGCCACGGCAGCGACGAGCTGAACCCGCCCAGCTACACCGACGAACTAGACTGGCCACCGCATCGGACAGGCAGTCCGGGCTACTCACCAGTTCGATCGCCACCTCCACCACGGCGAGTCGAATCCGACGAAATCGACCCACGTGACAATGACAAGGACATCGAAAAAGGCGGTCCACGATCCGGCGCTTTCCTGTAGTGCCGTAAGCGTTACAAATCCTGTTAGCGAGCGTTTTGCCCAGATTCCTATTGCTAATTTCCCCACTTGCGTCTTCTTGCATGTCGTATATTCCTGACTGAGCGTTTTTTCCCTTCCTCCTGGTCTTTGAATACACGAAGCGAAGCGAGAGCGAAAGCATGATATATACTTTTACATGACTGTCCTGCTTACGATGTTAATGATGCATGAAAATTGTGCATATAGAGATGCGGAGGAGATGGGGGAGTGTGTATACATAGATTAGATGGGTGGGATCACGGCTGGGAGGTGTGAGGCCGTGGGGAAGGTATATATACGACGAATTTTCAAGACTGTTTGGACGTTTTTGAATGTGTTTGAATGTGTTTGAATGTGATGTGAGCGAAGTAGTTGATTCAGTTGCGTTCTTTTGGCTCGCGATGTGTAAATTTCGTTTGAGCAGATTTACTAGATCATATTACCTGACACTACGCAATGTTCAAAAATCTTTCATGTCCTCTTATTTTCTCCTTTTAGCAAAGTAAATCCATCTAAACGCATGTGATTTGTTATGTTTCTCTAGCTTCTTCTCGCGATGAATGCACTCGCAATCGCAATCTCAACCCCAAAATCTAGAACCTTATTGTCGAGCCAGGGGACCAGCTACTCCAACGAAAAGAATCAATGGACAACTACTTGCGCGCTGGGAAGAGATCTGGATTGCGTGCTTGTTGGTTTGATGAGCATTTACGCGGCTAGGATGGAGGGATAGTTTACAGGATTCAACGAGTCTACAAAATGCCTAAGCCAAATATACTCTAGCCGTGCACTCCGTATCGAAGCGCTTTAACGGAACAAACATTCCGCGCGCACTGTCTTGATGTCATAGGCTGGATGTATTTGACTACTACTACTGCGGAAGATTTATTTTTGTAGCTGCTTGGAGGCATTCGATACATTATGAGTGTCGAGGGTGACGCGGAGAGGATAATGTGAAGGCAGCCTGGATAGTGTTTGACGCGAATAAAATTAGCTAGACAGAAGGATTACGCAGAATAATGGACCTTTGCTGGTAAGAACATGTGATGTGTGTGGGTACATGTTGAGGAAAAGTGGAGCGACACGGTCGGAAGGCGGGGTCAACTCTGTATGCGGAAGAAGGTATTGTATCAGTGATGTCAAGCATGTATAAACCGTGTCCTACTATGTGATGGCTTTGTTTGAAAACAAGTCACAAGTCCCTCCTAGAGATATTCGAATCTTTATAAAGATGTTTTAATGGTCGTTCGGCAGGTAGATAGAAGTAGAGGGGGACGAGGTAGAGATAGAAGCCCGGGTAGACTGGAAAAGGTAGAAGAAACGCGATGATGAGTGTTTGGTTTTTTTACTTTGTCTTGGGGGTGTATGTTGACCCTGCATAGTAGTGCGCTAGAGTGTTGCTTCGTGCTTCTAATGATACAGGTTGGATGCTTTCACGAGCCACTAAATGGAAAGTGTTATAGTCGTCTGGAGGCATTTGAGTGTTTATCAGTGTTGTAAAAAAGCGCTTCTATGGAGGCGCAGCAACCTCTAGGAACTGCTCGGTGATAATAATCGGCAGGATAGCAATACTTAGCGGCTGAATGTATCTTGCTAATATCTTCGACACTGAGTTTGCACGTTTCATGTCGTGGTTGCGACCGTTGTGCGCATATCGGCAACCCCGGCCTCGTCTCTATTGCGGTGCATTCCCTCGAAGATCTGGACTTTTGAGCAAGCTCATGTCCTTATGCACATGCATGATCGGCTGAACGTCACAGGGGCGCGGCTGATGAAGGGACGGAGCCCGTGCTTCATGGGCACCGAGTGAAGTAAGCGGTGCTGCGGCTTGGTCCCGAAAGCTGCATTGAGGTTTCTGGCTGGGATTCGCTGCGATTGTATCTCTTGGACTACCTCTCAGAACAAATGCCGTCCCAGCCGATGTGCCCGGGAACCTTGAAACGAGGCTGAGTTCAGGGCGTAGAGTGGTTCCCGAGTGCTAAGCTCATACTGTTCATGACAGGCTTATGTCTGGAAGGACATCAAACCAACTGCGGCATTGTGGCTGCCGATTAGGGTAGTGGC
This sequence comes from Paraphoma sp. B47-9, assembly GCA_001748405.1. Lineage (NCBI taxonomy): Eukaryota > Fungi > Ascomycota > Dothideomycetes > Pleosporales > Phaeosphaeriaceae > Paraphoma > Paraphoma sp. B47-9. The sequence goes on from BCLK01000251.1 coordinate 15,774, forward strand.
TGGTGCAGCCGACGTCGTACAAACGATGATGTTTGTTCCACCACGCTTCAGCCTCAGGCAGCAACACCAGCCTCGCCTTGTAATTGATCTCACGCTTTACCATCGCACGATTCACAGCCTCATCAGCACGTACCTAACATTGTAACATCCGTAAGAGTATGCAGGGGTCAACGGCACCTGAGTGCAATACGTCATGCAAGGCGTGCAGCAGTTACTGGATCGGCAGACATGGAAATGGTGGCACCTTTACCCAATGAAGAGATCGACCGAAGCAAATGTTAACGCCTTACTACCTTCCGATATGCTGTGCATCTATAGTACACTCGGCTGCACCGCCTCGTTACCACTGTAGCAAGTCGATAGAATAAAAAGACGTTGCCGAGGAAAAGTGTTCTGGAGTCTCAAGTTCTCTGGCAAACTCAAATCCCACAGCCATGGCGCCAACATCAACATTACTGCTTACACGAAGAACAACAACATCGGCCCCTGCCACAATATCACATACGGCCTTTCCTGGCATCAAGCGGGGCATCGCTACCGGTGCCGCTTGCTCGATCACGATTCTGCTCATCACAATTCTTGCTTTATTTGCATTCCGGCACAGGAGACGAACGCCGAGAACGGACCGATTATCTCAAGAGACTCTCATCGAATCGTGCGTAGTGCAGCAGATGTGTTGGCGGTTTGATCGCACACCAAGTTCAGAACCTGAACCGGCGAAGACTGTAGCGCGAACTATTCACGAATTAGACGCGAGCGATGCATGTAAAGATGCAGGGCCGGTCCATGAAATGATGCAGGAGGAGCGCAGAGTGTCGTGGAAGCATGACGACGACAGAATATACATGCCCGAAATGGCTCAAGGACTTAACAGAAGGACATGTCCTACACGGCAAACGGCTAGCTACCAAGACAGCAGAGAGACTCTGCCGACAGTATTTGTCACCCCACCGGAAGAAAGCCATGGAGATGTTTCGCCAACATTAGGGCCATCGCCACTTCCGAATACTCACATTCGCAAACAAGAGCGTTGCGTATACTATTCTTAATCCCCGACCCTGGCATGCGCAGGACAGGATACAAACACAAAAGTTCTGGGCTAAGTCACCCGAGAGCGCCATGCAGAAAACGCACAGAGCATGGCACAGCGATCAGTGTTGTTTAGTATGCTGTTCCGCGGGCATCCGATGGGCATACGAGGACAGTCCAGCATGAACAACGTAATGGCGAGCCATCGAATGTTCCCTACCTGTCTCGATGGTATATCTTTATTGTATGATGAATTGTATAATTACTGTAGTGTTAAGACTAAGCATGCATTTGTGCGTAAACGCAACTTTCTAGAGGGCGTAGCATAGTAAAAACAGACCACTGTCTCCTGGCGAGCAGTAACGCAAAATTACATATTGAGTTGTAATACAACATACTAAACCCTCCAAGGACTCACGAACTAGTGCCATAATGCCGCAATACAGCTTGTGTTAAGATATCGTGATCTCATGAAATTTGATCGTGCTACAGTCTATCACTACAATGCCCCCTTCTTATCCATTGCTCTCGGTCTTTCATCAACATCAACCGGCGAGCTAACCTCATCAATCGGCTCATCGTCGAACAGTCTCACTCCGCTCTTCTTCTCCTGCCGTGGCGGCACCTGCTCATAGATCGGTGGTGGCGACGACCATCCCTCACCACTCTTTGCAACCGCCGCAGCCGGCACAGCCGAGCCCGGCAACTCAGCAGCAAACTCACGATCACCATGTACCTCCTGCGGCACAACTGGGCTCGCAAGCTCACTCAAGCGTCTTGGGTCGCCAATTTCCTTGCCGTTGGGAAGCTCGGGAACACCGCCGCCTGCGTAGTACGCCCTGACGTCTGGTCCGGCAGAGCGTTGGGCAACTTCTTCGTCGGGCGAGTCGCCGTTGTAGGACGATTTTGATGTTTTTCGTTGTTGTTGGCGTTTCCTTCTTCGTGTGCGAATGTAGAACCATGCTCCGATTGCCATCAGGATCACCGCGAGCGCGACGCCGACGCCGATGCCTGCTGATGCACCGGTGCTTAGACCTCCTCCGCCGCCATTGCTGCTTGAATTTGAATTTGGAGATAAGGTTGGAGAGGAAGAACCAGATGGTAAGTTGTCTGCGAGTCGTGTCGGGGATCCGGAAGGAACACGGCTGGCTGGAGAAGCATTTGGGATCAAAGTAGTGGCCGGCACACCGGGTGCACTTGCGGGTGGTTGACCTGCTGCACTCGTAGCTGCTGGAGGTGGTACTGGAGCAGGAGGTAAAGTTTCAGCAGGTGGAGGTTGAGCTGGTGGTGTAGTAGCTACTGGAGCCGGTACGAGAGAAGAGACATCGTCATCGTCGTCGTCGTCAGTATCGTCGACTGTTGGCGTCGGCAACGCCACTGTCGGGACTGTCGGAGAAGCCATGTTGTTTTCGATTCAGAAGCGAATGACAGTAGTTTGGATCGATGTTTATTTTCGGTTCACTCTAGGTATCGAAGTTGTATATATTCCAGGAGCAGATTGTGGATGTCGCTGGCCGAGGTTTTCAGAAGGAGCAAAGCCACCACGATTGCGCGTGAGAGAGCGATATCAAGACTTTAAAACCCAAGTATAGCTCGCTCAGTGACTTGGAAGCATGGCTCCCAAACCAAGAGGCTCTTGGTAGACTAGTGTCTCTGGTATCGACAGCTAACCATATTAGGCGCTGGATGTGGGGAATACTTGGCGCCCATTGGTGGGAGCGGAGCCACGCCCGCCGCGTAGTTGGGCAGAGGTATAGACGCTGGGCACTTGGCATCAAGAGGCTCAGGTTTCTTCGTCCACACATCTGCCTCGGCCAAGGCGAGCAAGACAGCGGCCTACGACAGCGTGCGAGGCTGAGTACAGGTCAAGACATAAAGTCATGCCACCTTCGAATGAAACACGATCGCCGTGATTTCTTCCTTTCTTGACAGCCATGTGGGGTCGATGGAACCAGTAATTGCTCTTGTGCCAACACGTGGTGGGCGCGGATGGAGAGGAATCTACTGATGTCGGTGTCGTCATGGGCAAATCAGCCCATTTCCGCTCTCTGGGCACCAAGCTCCGCCGGGCTCGGCAGATGCTGCCCATTCCACCACAAGAACATTTTGTTGTCCAACCGACCTTCTCCATTACTCCGTCAGGGTGAATTTATGAAGGTAACGCGACGGGACGAACTCAGTGTCGCATGGCGTGAATACGCACGTGGGATGGGAATCGTTGACAAAGTGCTTGGAATTGTTCGAGCTCGTGAGGTTGAGCATAAATCTCCGAGATTCCACCTTGCCGAACATTGACTTTGCGGTACTTGTCGATTCGAGGAAGTGTCGCGTGACCTGCAATGAGTTCAATCGCTATTGCAATGTACAATAAACAGGAATTGGGCACGTACTCAGGTATTCAGTCTGAGAGCCGGACATGGCCAGTATCCTTCGTGGAATGCCCATTGGGCGCTTCATGTTCAGACGTCATTGAACGTTCGCCACGTTCCAAGACGATGAGACTTGGTGCGAAGGTGCGGGGATACGTCGGTGAATCTAACGTACGGGCCAGCGGCGAGAGCAAAAGAAAGGGACTTGAGCTAGTCCTTGAAAACGATATCAGGCCAAAAATAGTGAGTCTGCCAGAAGGCAATCGACACTATCATAACATTCGTGCCACTCTTGTTGCACAAATCCTTCCGCCAAGCCCCTGCCCATTTGGCCAGCTGTGCCTAGCAGCCATGGTGCTCAATACAGTGTTATGGATTGCGACTTTATCTTAATATTCGATTTGAGCAATTTTTCTCTTCGATTTGGAAGCATGAAAGTGTTCGGTGATGTTAGCCAGGGGTCTGTAGCTGCGGCATCGTGACGAAACAAATACCCTTCCGTCACCAGAGTACTTAGACAGATAGATCAGAGAGTTAACTTCCACAGAGGATAAGATTTGACTGCACGCTCCTCTACCTACCTCTGGAATCTTCTACTTTGAATGTGAAGCGAAAATACGGTCGACTGAATTAACGATCACCAGAACCCGCCCCGCCTATATTGTAAAGCTGAACCATGACGGAAGCAAGATTTTACTTACTGCGGTACATTTTTATTTCGGCGACTTATTCCAAATGATGATTGGAGGCACTCCCGAGCCCGCACGTATGCCCTTTACATCCAGAATAGTGCAACTCCCAGGTACTTGCGTTGCGTCTTGAGATGTACGTCACAGCTCTGCTGTCTCGTCGGACCTTGAAGTCATCTTGCTTGAGCAAAGTACGCGTATTTTTGATTCTCGCAAGGTCGTTTCGTGTTGGAGAAGGCGCACCACCCGACGGTATGATGAGAGATGCTACGAGTAGTTCGTACCCGTGAAACTGTTCAGCTTACAAACTTCGGCGGACGCCGTCGACAACAGGATGTTGCATTGGCATGTTAGTGAGACAACTTAGTACTACTGTGATTCCCTTTATGTTTACATATGGCGATTCTAGGGGCCTGTAGTTCGAAAGAAGCATACCAGCCAACAAGTGCGCGATATTGGAGGGCCTGCAACCAATCAGCCCAAACGCGGAGTCGACTTTGGCAACTTGCAAATTTGCCTCTTGGTACACTGCGGGAGTCGGGTTAAGGACCACATTGATGTGATCTTGAGGTGTGTACCGACCTTGGCTGGAAGCTTTTTCGAAGGGTCCAAACTCTGACAAGAAATCTCCGGGATACAGGCCGACATTGATTAATGCTACCAAATATTCATGATGGTTCGGGCACATGGAGAGCTCCAGCGAGCAACACCACAATGTAAAGAAGGCCTCTTCTCGTGCTAGGCAACACACTTGCAACGCGACTAGGATCTCAAGAGCGTTTCAGTATGTCGGTGCTGCATTGATGTCGATGAATGCTCACAGTGGACGAAGCGCGCCATCAGAAGTGCTAAGCGTCGCATTGGGGTGAACGAGCTTCGAGAACGAAGAGCTCGGGCAGCGTTCGTCGCGTTCGTCTCCCACGCTACCACTAAGCGAGATTACGTCGTTCTGAGTTCGCGGGGGCCGGACGGACCCAGAGCCGGACCAGCAACGCCCGAGTTGTGCATATGCATCCTCTCAACTGACATGCAATGCCAATCTTGTTCCTCGGGCTCGCCCATATGCGAGCAGTACGTGGACATGCGCATGCCACTGTTGAGCTCGATTCTAGCTTTGTCATAGCCTACAGGAGGTGCTATGTAGTCGCAAAACTTTCTCCTGGGCACCGGGTGCGAACGTCATCCCGGAATGTCCTAGCCTTCATCTTCTGGCAATTTGTTGGGAATGTGCCGGCCTTGAACCTGCCATCGCAAGCCACAATCAAGGTTCAGCTGTGCGCGTACCAAAAGGATTGCGACCACAGTGAAACCACGGTCCCGGGAGCCGTTCGTTGACGCGACGTACTAGCCCCAGGCTGCGGAGGCTACCCGCCCGGCCGTGATTTGCACATCGATGGTGAATCATGCCAGGCATGCATGAACGGTACCACAATCCCTCGTTCCGGGTCGGATAGTATACTAGGCTGCTTTAGGATGAGTCCCAGTCGACGACTCTCGGACGTTTCTTCCAGCTTGGACTGGGCCCAAATGTGGACGGGAAAACTCTCATCTAGAGCACGCACACTGTCTTTCTTTCCTAGGTCTGAGCGCTGGAAAATGTATAACAGACGCTGTATATGCCGTGGGTCTGCTTGTCTTGAGTTCAGCCGTCAATGAGCGGTAGATTTGATTGCGAACCCGCCAATCGTACTCCTGGCGCCACCACCAGAGTAGCCTAGCGTATTGCTGACACCCGTAAAGTACCTTGATTTGCGATACGCGAACGCGAACATGCTGCACGCTAGATGTTCGATACCAGATCTCGGCTTCATAGCAGACAGTTTTATAGTTGGAATCGCTTGAGGAAATACGCCTGACAAATGGTCCTGACCAAGATGAATCGGGAAGGTTGCCTCTTGATGATTGGGCGATTGGTGGCATGCTGGTAGCTAATACGGAAGATATCTGCTTAATATCAAGAACCTTATCTAGAAGTGGCCAGTACCTGACAGCACGGGAGTGGGTCATCTCCGGATCGGCAGCAGCAGCTGGGGTATGTCGTACCTGCAGGCCCCCTTGCATCCTCTTGTACCTCACAGATTTTCCACGCCGGAAGCGAGCAGATAGACTTCGCACACCTGAACTCGACACATACAACACACTCTTCCGTTCATTGTTGTAGCCATGGGTGGCCCATATATCGAATACGGCGGTATACGCGTGGACATCAGCCAATTCGACTTCAGCGACACTCGATCGAGGGTACACGACGTGCAAACTGCGAACATCGTCCTGATCGTCGGGGTTCTGATCGTAGTCAGCTTACGCCTTTTCGCTAGGATCAAGTTTGTCAAGCAGATATTTGCTGATGATGGTGAGAGCTATGTACATTTTGAAAATGCAGCACTGACAGGTTTCCAGTCTTCATCGTGCTTGCTGCAGTGTTCACATTGGCTCTCTCGGCAACATGCATCGCAGGTACGAGTCGCTCAGATACTGCAACAGCAAACGCTCACAGATACCCCAGCAACTCGATCAGGTCTTGGAACACACATATGGCTTTTTGACCTCGCGACAATGTTCGATTCTGTGAAGAGCTGCATTCTTGTAGGTCGCAAACTTTTGTCTTCGGCCATGATTCAAACTAAGTCTATGCAGTATCTTTTCGTTTGTCAAATATTGTATGCGTGCAGTATCGCCCTGACAAAAATCGCAATTATCGCATCGTACCTCCGCTTCATTCAAACGCGAAACTTTCGAATAATCATGTTTGTTACGTTGGGCATCACCATCGGACTCTGGGTCTGCGGCATTTTCGTCACAATCTGTAAGAAACCTTCCATTACGCGCCGACGTACCAAAACACTGACAAAAGGTCCCCAATCTAGTTCAATGTCGGCCTGTCTCTGGTGCATGGGACTACAACGTTCAAAACAGCTGCATTCCCTACGTTGATTACGTGTATGCCAGCTCAGCAGTCAATGTTTTTACCGATGTTGTGTTGTGCATAGCCCCAATACCGCACCTATGGAGATTGAGTAAGTGACCATGCAATCCTGCCAAGCGCGTCTGCTGATGTTCACGTTCCAATCAGATATGCCTTTGCGTCAGCGTATCATTCTGTGCATTCTCTTTGTTGGTGGTGCCGGCGCTTGCGTGGCCAGCTCTGTCCGCATCGGGTACTTACACGCTCTCAGAGTACTGGACATTCCCTTCGCAGTCGTTCCAAGCCTAAATCTGTCGGTCATAGAATGCAGTCTAGGCATAGTCTGCGTCAGCATACCGCCTCTTCGACCGATGTTCATTCGTCTCGTGCCCCAGACATTCCGAACCGCGCGATCTACCTCGACCAAGTCGAAATCTAGAAACATCCCCTTAAGCAGCGTATCGATAAAACCAGACACTCAGGAGTCTTTGGTAGAGCATGCGGGCATGCCAAACCAGGAAAGCTTCCAAAGACTACGCTCAATGGAAGAGGGAAGATGAGATTTTGGCATACTCTATGGTCGCTGGAAAGCTCGTCATCGGAGGCTCATACTGAGCATTACTGCCACAATTCTTTTTCATCCACTACGCCCAGCTCTACGAGGCTGGATCCTCTCATTACACTGCGGCTTCCTACGTGCGTCGAATATGTCACGTCCATCCCTTACATTATCGACTGGAAGGCAGCCAGAGAGGCTGGCTTGAAACCTGGGAGGTGGCGTCGTCCCAATTAGTAGATGGAGGCTGGCACTTCATCTACTCCACGAGTGCGCCTCTTCGTCGCGGAATGCTGTGGAGGGGAATTTCGAAGGCGATTGATAACACGCGAGCTGAAGCTGCCAAGGCGTCAAAACCAGTGGTAAAACTGGCCAACTCAGAGCAATGCATCAACTCAAGCAAAGAACACCATCAGGGCAATGCTCGATTAAAGGTCGACTGGAATCGGGCCCAAGAACGCGATGGTCCAAATCAGCACCGACATTACGCTGTTGACTCTGCCGGCAGAAGCTCGAAGTATCATATATTACTTCACACTCTCTTTAGGTCATAAATTGCGCCTCAAACTGCCGATTGAAATACACCCACTCGATTCCGGGACACTATCGCCCTCTAGTACGTTGCGAGCCTATCTACAAGGCATTGGCGTGGACAAACTCTTTGCGCAGGCTGGAAACGATGCTGAGCATCGTCATACTCTCACTGTGGACACACAAAATTTCTTTTGTATTGCGGAAGTTGCGAAGGATCCCGAAACAAATGTGGATGCATCAATTGCGTCAACAGGTCTTGGAAGGTGGTGAAAGGAGGATTTTGAGCTGGATGCTTCAACAGGAGGGTGGAAAAAATTGGCGTTTGATGTTCTGCGATCTAGTCAAGACTATAGAGGAGTTAGTGTACGATTAGGGCATAGAAAGGAAGAATATCAGTATGTTACATACTGGACAATAACCAAAGTAAAGTGAGGCCACCATTCCACCTGTATCGTACTTTTTTTGTATGGCAAGATCCAAAAGATGATGAAGCCCGACACCAGCGCTCAATTGATCAGATATGTTCACCTTACTGCACGTCATAGGGCCCCATTCACATTCACTATCACGTGAGTGTCACCAATCTCGCACAATGAACGCTACCGATCGAGATGTTCTTGGAAGAGTGCTCCATCAAACATGCCAAGCAACACGACGGCGCGGCAATGGCCATAGCGACCCTGATCACCACCTAGCAGCGTTTTCGAGCAGTGGCATGTTAAGGTCACGCACTCGGTGATTCTTCCTGACTCATTCGATCAGTGTACTCTTTACACAACTATCCCCATATCAAATCTCGGCGACGCCAAGAGCAGCAACTCTCAAGTGCAAAATTGCAATCGCAGCATCATCCGCTCCAGTCTTTACTCACCCCTTCAAGACCTGCCAAGGCCGACCAGCATGGGAACTGCGCACGCAACCGACGGGACCCGTTTCCACGAAGAGCGATGCTATTTGCTCGAGATGCCCCCGGAAGTTCGCAATTGCATCTACAGCTACGCCATGGTATCAAACACCACTAAATTGCGACTGCGCATGCCACCTGATAAGAAGACCATCCAACTAAACGCGACCACGCGCCAATACCACCCTAGTCCGACTGCTCTAGTCAGGTCAAGGAGAGGCCTCAGCCGTCCGATCTTGATTAATGAGAACGACATTAAAGCTGATGTGGAGTTCAACCAGCTCAAGTTCGTCAGCAAACAGCTGTATCAGGAGACTGCGGGCATCGAAATTCAATACAACGACATCGTTATTATCCATCAATGGACACACGAGGAGCCAGTCGGTCTACAACTCCTGAAGTTCATCAACCAGATCTCAGTCCTCAAGCGGCCATGGCTTGCAACTTGTGCCTTCTTCATGAAAGATTTGCGGGCCATGTCGATCCGCAAATTCGGGCGTCATCGCGGTACCGATCCTATTAGCCATATCGTGCGCACGAATTACTCTTCTTTGGCTGTTACTGCGACGTATACGCCTCTTTCTCGCTTGGGAAGCGGCGATGCGGATGGCGGCACGCGCATTGGGGCTTTGTCAGTTGATGGCCAGCCATTCGCATACATCACGGGCGCTGGAAAACTGCAATTGATGTCATCGGTGCCGGAAGCATGCGCCGAAGTCATACACCGCCGTGGTAGAGACTGAAGTACGATAGTTCTTTGGTGGTTGCAAGGGAGATGAGCACGATATGGTCTGCGGGTAGGCTGCTGGGCATGGTGGATTGTAGAAAGCGCCAGACACGGCTGTAGATGTCTTACTTAGACATAGAAAGATTTGTCCCACACTACCATTACATCATATGCAAGTATATGTACTTGTTACCGCCTACTTTTCAATTTGACATAAAAATCAGACTGTTTGACAAACCAGGCATTGTGCAACTTCCACTCTTTGTCGGGATATGCTAGCTCAATCTGGGCTTGCTGTTAACAGAGTCATTTGTAGGAAGATAGCTCATACTCACATCAAACTCATTCAGAAGCGCAGGAACCAACTTGTACATCTCGAGGTAACTGACGTTCTTTCCTATGCATGTACGAGCCCCAGCCCCGAAGGTAAACAGACTGTTCTTCATCTCGGACTTTTGAGCATCGCTAGCATCGATCCAACGTTCTGGGACCCATTTGTCGGGTTGCGGTCCCCAAACACGATCGTCCAAGTGCAGTACCCATGCGTTACAGCCAATGTTAGTTCCTCCGGGTATGGCTGTATCACCGATTTGTACGCCGTTCGCAGGAACGATTCTCTCCAATGGCAGTCCAGCAGCGGGATGTGTTCGGAGAGACTCGTTGATGACTGCGCTTAGGTATGGAAGATCACGTAATTCGTCCCATGAGAGAAGTCCTGCCCGGGAGTCTCTTTGCGCACATACTCCATCGAGCTCGGCGTGAAGTTTCGCGAGTTTTGCTGGGTTGCACACCAAATTGTAGAAAATGGCACGAAGAGATATCGCTGTCGTGTCGGATCCCGCAATCATGTTCGCTGTGGTTAGGGCTAGAACGCGCTCGTTGCTTATGAAGTCCGGGTCCTTCACATTCGCCTCTTGGAAACGAGACAAGAAGTCCCTGCGCGGCTTCGCGTCGTGAAAGCTCGAAGAATCATCTGTATAGTTATTGGCTCCGGATTTGGTGTCTTCGATGCGTTTCAAGGCAAAGTGAGCGACAGGCGTCCCGCGTATGAGCCCACGTGCGCTCATCAATTTTCGGATTGGATTCTTCAATAGCAGTCGATCAAGAAACGGAACTTGGCCAATCTGGAATTATCAGCACTTGTAAAGAGGTGATTATCAAGTCCAACTTACAACAGCGGCGTAGTCCAGAACCCATTGAAGGTTCGAGATAATGTTCTCAACATCCTCTCCGCGATCAACAAAACCCATGCGCTTCGAGAACGTGAGCTCGCAGATTACATCAAAGGCAAAATACTGCAGCCATTCTCCGAAATCGAAGATGACATCCAAACCACCCTGAGAAATGTTTCGAATGCGCAACTGTCTCAAAAACTCTGTGATGGTCGAATCCACGAGCGGCTCAAACTGAACCAGGGAGCTCATAGCATATGCATTGTTGACTGAACGCCGCAGCTTTGCGTGAAATGCTTCATCTGTCGAGGTGAACAAGGTCACAAGCGGAATACCTTTAGCCAGCGCGCGCTGGACGGGATAAAACTCGGACTAGAGAATCGACCGTCAACACCCCATTCCTTCAACCAACGCGCACTGCCATACCTTGACAAATCCAGCGTTCAGAGCATAGATCTTCTTTGCTGCCTTGTTGCTCGAGCAGATAACCGTCTTCGGGCCAATCCTAACGACCTCGCCATATTTCCTGTGGAGCTGAATGTGCCATTGCTCCGGTCGTCGCCCCCAAACAATGCATAGTCTGTAGAAGTCCGAAAAGCTTGCCCAGAACGGTCCAGGGATATGATTCAGGCCTGTGCATTGCTTGTTGTACAGGAGATATGCTGCAAGCCCGACAATGCCAAGTTCAAAGACTGTGAGTGGTGAAAAGTGTTCCGTGATTTGCGTCAGCAGCATATTGTCTAGCTGATATGAAGTTGAATAATGGCGGCAAGATTAGCACAGCGTGATGAAAGCATATTCAATGCCAACAATAGACGGTTAGCGGACGATTCATCCATGATCGCATGGTTTGAAGACGTTAATCATGGTATGCCATTTCCGTACGTTCCGGACATGTGACTTGAACCCCGCACGCGCAATGGCGGTCGAAGCAAATTGCCGTGGTTAGGTAGAGTTTAGCGGGCTACAGTGTGGCTTGCAAGGATGGAACATGGGAGCGTGGAGTGCAGGAATGACCACCTGCTGCGAGCTGCAGCTCGGAAAAGTCCCGCCATACGGGGCCGTGGTGGCTCAACTATCAGACTTCGCGGGTACGGCTCCACAAAAATCGTCGGATGCGCGTCTCAGTAAACCTGGGAATAGTGTCATGAATCTTTGCCTTGTGAGTGTCTGATGTGAGCTGGAAGTGCGGGCAAGGACTTTACTACGTCATGAGGTGGCTTGCCGAGGTTCCCCGCCCCCTGTTCATCCCAGACATAACGCACCAACTCCAGACTCGAGAACGTGATGCAAGATCAATAATCTGAGTCTCAAATCGGCCGTACATCAGGCCACCTTCAATACGCTGTGACTTTTCTGCGATAGCCATCGCCGCGATGCCGACCCAATCGCCCTTCCCAGACATACCTATACCCGATGTCGACCTATGGGGTCTTATGTTCGATCGCAAGGACCGCGACTTTCCAGACGACAAAGTCATATATCGTGCTATCAACTCTGATCGGAAGTATACATTTGCAGACACCAAAAACCTTGCAACGCTGTTTGGCGAAGGCTTGAGAAACCTATGGGACTGGCAGAAAAATGAAGTACTTGCTCTATACGCACCGAACGACGTCGACATTGCGCCTGTCATTTATGGCACGTTCTTTGCTGGCGGTATAGTGACCCCAGCGAATCCAGGCTACTCTGCGGATGAATTGGCCTACCAACTGGAAAATTCGGGTGCCCACGCCCTCGTCACGACAAAACATTTTCTCGACACAGCTTTGAAGGCAGCACAGAAAGTTGGCATACCCAACGATAGAGTCATACTATTGGGAGCCGAAAAGGACCCTTCTCATCGCGTAAAACATTGGTCCAATATCCGCAAAACTTCTGGAGCCCTGCGCTACCGCAGGCGGCGAGCCAAGCCAGAAGATCTAGCGTTTCTAGCCTTCTCGTCTGGTACAACTGGTCTCCCGAAAGGTGTCATGTTGACACATCGCAATATTGTCGCTGATGTTGTCATGATACATGGTGCTGTTGGCCATCACTACTCCCATAACAGCGACAAGTTCCTCGGTGTCCTGCCCTTCTTCCATATCTATGGCCTCACAGGCTTGGTTCATCAGATGCTTCACCGCGGAATCGAACTTGTGGTCATGCCTGCTTTTGAGATGAAGACATTTCTCGAGACAATACAAGAGCATCGGATAACTTTCATCTACGTTGCGCCACCTGTCATTGTGCGGCTTGCCAGGGACCAGATGGTAGAAAAATATGACTTGTCCTCGCTCAAGATGATTACCAGCGGAGCGGCGCCTCTGACGAAAGAGCTAGTAGATGCTGTGCACAAGCGACTCAACCTTAGGATCAACCAAGCTTATGGTCTTAGTGAGACAAGTCCCATGACACATACCCAAGTACGTATATCCTAGCACGCAGATGAAGTTGTCGTAGTCCTACAATAAGCAACTAACCATTGGCTAGCCTTGGGACGAATGGTACAGTTCCGTTGGATCGGTCGGAAAGATGTTCCCAAATATGCTCGCAATGTACATGACTGCCGATGGAAAAGAACTTGGTCCCGGTGAAGTAGGCGAACTTTGGTTGAGCGGTCCGAACGTGTTCAAAGGCTATTGGAAGAACGAAGCTGCCACAAAAGAATCCATCACGGACGAGGGCTACTTCAAGACAGGAGACATTGGCTTCCAGGATGAGCAGCACAACTTCTACATCACAGATCGCGTCAAGGAGCTCATCAAATACAAGGGCTTCCAGGTGCCGCCGGCTGAGCTCGAAGGAAAGCTAATGGAGAACGACATAATCGACGATGTAGCAGTGATTGGCGTCAATGACGATCATCAGCACACAGAAGTACCGAGGGCGTACATTGTAGCGTCACGTGCAAAGGTCACGAACGCTGGAGAAGAGGAGGCAAAAGCAATTGTGGACTGGCTGACTAAGAAGGTCGCAACCCATAAAAGACTGAGGGGAGGCGTTGTGTTCGTTAACGAAATCCCCAAGAGCGCAAGTGGCAAAATACTGCGGCGAGTCCTCAAGGAGAGAAGTAAAGAAGATGAGCCTCTCGGCATCGCACTCAAAGCCAAGCTCTAGATAGCACCCTCAGCAGCGAATTCACCACGTCTTTCACTTTCGCAAAGTGGATTGCTACAATCGCCCCACAATTATGCTAGCCTGCTTTCCCCTGCCGCCGCAACCTACGAGCAAACAACTTGGGTTCGCCAGACTATGTTGCACCACATTTCCGGAGCAATCAACACACTCATAGATTCAACTTTCAACCTACGACCTCACCAATCTAAATCTTTTGCCTCACGCCTTCCTCGAACCGACCACGATGTCTCTCGCACCTATCACGAGTCCATCCCCATTGCTTCAGCTACCTGCAGAGTTACGAAACGAGATAGTCGAGTTTGCCTTGACTTCATCTCGCCCGCTCCACCATTGTCAACCTCGCACTCTGTTTTCTCCGGTCAGACCCCGGGCCTCACATTGCCACATTTTCGTCGAGGGAAAGGATATGATAGACGACCAACTCGAGCGTCCTCTATTTAACAACCTCAAGCTTGTTTGTCGCCAGCTTCACGCCGAGACGGCGGGGCTAGAAATCCGGTTCAACTCCCTCGTCTTCGCCCCGCAGCCTGTGTCCCCTTTTCACTCAAACCCGCACCTCCCTGTCTCCTATGGAAAGAACCTCAAAGCTGCGGAACAGTGGTTGTTTGACTTCGTCGCGCCCATGACCCACAAAAGGCTTCAGTGGCTGTCGACCGTCATTATTGCCTCGGGGACCAAATGCCTCGCAATGAGGCAATCAAAGGCTCCACCGATGCCGGATCTCCCATCTCTGGCCATGTTCTGTAAACAGCATCCGCACATCGACGTTCGCTATCAGTTCTCCAATTGGGATTTTGAATCCAATACTGGGGTGAAATCGCTGAATTATCTCGCAGCTGGAGTCTGTCTGATAGCAGCTCTTCACGGTGATGAACTTGGGCGGATAGCCAGAAACCGCTTGGTGGGCTTCAATCTGTGGGCGCAGATCTTGTATGAGGAGGCGCGGCATTGGAGAGAGGTATGGAATGTGCAGTACCTGCTCAAAGACGTTGAGAACTTCGCATTCTGGCCCACTGCAGAGCTGTCCTCTTGCCGATCGATCTTGGAACGCGACGCTGTGAGTTTAGAAATCGGTGAGGTGCGGCTGAATTGGTGGCAACAATATACTAGCGAATGGATCTCGCACGGCATTTCGGGTGATTCTCGTTCGGCACAGCTGTTGAGTTTCCGCGGCAGCATCGAAGAAGCCAACAGCCATCTCTGAATCTTTAGATGAGTCAACCTGAAGGGTCGCTTGCTTATCGAAGTCCGACCATCAGACCAAGGCTGTACGTAGCAGGATAGTGTCTAAGGGCATCGAGTTAAGGCACGCCGATATTATGCTAAATTTGCTGGGTGGCTAGCTAGTAGGCATTAATTAGGCTACCAGTCTTTTACGTAAAGGGAGAGCCGAAGGAATCTTCTTTCAATACATACTTCTTCCCCCGCTTCCAATCCCACCTTGTTCTTTCTTTTCTTGCTCATTCCCTCTCTTCATTCGCTTTTGCATTTACTATTACTCACTCAATCTACATATCGCCCCTCCTTCGTTCATCCTTTCCTTTCTTCCTTCCTTACTTGCTTGCTTACACACACACCAGTAACACCCACCACCACTCTTTTCTTCTATTTCCACTCGGAACATCTCTATTCACTCACTATTGAGAAGAAGTGACAAAAAAGCAGCAAAAAAGCACCCGATCCCACATTGTTCTGTGGAGAATCGATCGAGCGACGTGTAAACCGAACTCTTCGGTTTTCCGTTCCGCACGCTTCTGACCGAAGCGATGATCGAACAGACGTACTCAGACTTACAAGGTTGGATCGTATATTCTACCGCGTCAGATCGTCACGAACACATTTGTGAACCCGACCAATACGGAGTTAGACTAACCAAGACTTTTGCTGAGTACGCCTGTTGATGAGGTATTGCAGCGGTTTAGTGTATGTATAGGCGAAGTGAGGTTGGACTCACCTTCACTTGTGTGCTAGGCTGCCACTCGTGCTTGGTCGGTGCTCGTCGCTCGTGACGCTGTCATTTGTAACGCAGGTGAGAACAGATCAAGATATAAGGTATTCTCTTTCACGAGAGGTTCCGATTCATCGAGCAGTGGCCTGTTGTGGTAGTCATTGGTAAGTGGACTCGACTCTGCTCCACGAGCTTGCTGTGCTTGCTCGATTGGCAGGTGATCATGGAAGGAGTTCTTTGAACTGCGCGGCATGCTCAAAATTCTGGCCACGTTCCTCGTTTGGCCTCACCTTATATGTGCTACGCGCGATTCATCAGTGAATGGTGAAGGTCGCATCACCTGACTTGCCCCAAGCTCCACGTCACATCACTCGCTTCTTAGTACCTACCCACAAGCGCTACTAAAACTTCCACTGCGCCGCCGACCTGAGCGCGATCTTAGCACAAACCACTCCACCTACAACTTCGTGTGGCCGCCCGCACCGTGGGTTCCGAGCCTGCCATGTCCGAACCACCTCATCCAGCATTCCTGCTCAGCCTTCCAGGCGAACTCCGCAACAGGATCTGGGAATATGCTCTCACATCATCTGTCCCAATCCACCACGCGCGCGTTTCCCGCATCACCGCCGACGGACAGCCAAGGATTTCGTACGTGCTATCTGCCTTCTCGACCATCACGACGTCCGATTCAGCTACGCAAGACGATTTCGCAGTATCTGAACTTGAGTACAACAACATCAAGTATGTGAACCGGCAGTTATACGGCGAAACGGCGAATCTGGAATTGAAGTACAACGAAGTACAATTCTCGCAATTGGACGCTGGCGAAGCTTCGGCTCTAAATCAACTCGTCGGGTATACAGCACGCTTACCAGAGGCACACGACGCGTGGCTAGCAAAAGTAGTTCTGGCACCTCATATTGATGCAGATGCCCTCAGATTGTGGCGGGAAGGCGACCGCAAAGGTCATCAGGAACTATCAGATCTCATCAGATACTGCGAGCGGCATCCCGACGTGCACATCACCTACTATCATTCGAAATGGGGCGGGGCAGGCAGGAGCCTGGTGGATATAATGTCCGACGGTTTCCAGATTGCTTTTCTTCTTCGAGGCACTATCATGGACAGCATCTTTGCTGGGTCCATTACCAACGAGACCACGAATGGATATAGAAAACTTTTAGGATTCGACCATTTCACAGCTTGGGTTCAGCTGGGGATGGTTGCTGGCGAAAATTTACGCGTATTTCCAAACAAATCTTGTCTGTTAACAACAGGGAAAACAGACGTGTTTATTTTGCGTGGCAGTATTTGGGTAGGCCGCAACCCAGAGGAGCGCATACCGATTTTCATGGCTCTGGCGGAAGAGTGGATTCAGAATGGCATCTGACACAGAGAGGGTTCAGGTATACGCACTGTCGTGGAGCCTTTGTAGCAGTAGGTAAAATCGTCGTATAGACACGACATGGAACTGAGCATTTGCGATTGAGGTCAATAGAAGATCCTAATCAAGCGCCGTTGATCAGAGTAGTCTAACGAATTCGTCCGCGAAGATGTCTTTCAAGATACAATCGAAGAACCAGCCTTTCCACAACGAGCCTGTGAGATTACAATGGCGACTTTGCTGGGGACGTGCAATATCATGCTGACCAAATTGGGTATTGTGATCTAATATCTATCTATCGGTAAACAACTTCGCTGCTTGAAGTAGCTAAGGAGAGGGCTCTTTCGCTGGCCTCAGCATCGGCTGTCATATGTCAGTCAATTCGAACGCCATACAAATCGCGCACACTTACAATGAACTGAAACACCTCGTCACCACCCCACCTGCGCAAGTCCAACTCAAACTGCGTCACGCGTTCAAATCCATGTCGTGCATACATTGGCGCTCCAACCGGACTCGCCTCCAAATACGCAACAACACCAGCCTCGTCCGCCTTCTCGCAGCCCCAACGAACCAGCATACTTCCTGCTCCTCTCCGCTCGTGTTGCGGCAGCGTGACCAGAGTGTCAAGAGCGAAGTATGGCTGGATGCCTAGCGATTTTCTCTTCTGATCATTGAACAACTTGAACAGCGCGTCTAGAATTTCCGGGTCGCTCTCATCGTACGGCTGGAAGTGGTCTGCGAAAGCTGCTTCGACTTCTTCCCAGGTGCGCTCTTTTGCACCTTCCTGCTTTGGTTTGACGTGGCGCCAGCGTGCTGCTGCGATGACTTCGCCTGTCGATTTGTCGACGCATTTGAGGTAGAAGTTGCCTTTGGCGATGTTCTGTTTTGTTTCTGCGGTAACTCGGTCTAAGGTCTTCTGCGAAGCCTCGCCGCGAGGATACAGCACTTTGTCTGCGAGAGATTCAGTGTATGCCTTGATTGCTCTTTGTACACGCGGACTTACTGACGGTAGGCCTGAATGTCTCGTGGCGTATGCGCACGTAATGCTCTGCTTCCTCAGGCTTGAGGAGCGAGACCTCGAGGTTCGGGTTGGGCATGTTTCAAGAATAGGTCGTTTTGAGGAACGGAGTTTTGCTTCTGGTGTTTATGTTCGAAAGCGAATGTAAGAGGCAAAGGAAGGAAGCGCTTTCCGATGACTCAGCGCCGCTGATTGAGGTTGCACTCGAGCCTCGAAAGACTTTAAACCAGAGAATCACAACGGTACCGAGAAAAGATTTCAGAAGCTATGGCAGCAGTTATTTCAAGATATAAGGCTGACCCCCACCATCATTCCTGCTCGAGTGATGCCTAATAAGACGCGACTCGGAATGGTCTCGGAGTCGGAGTAGGATTCGTCTGACATGCCCCTGCTTCTCTGAGTCGTGAGATTCGACGGACGGATCAATGCTGCTATGGCAGGATCAAGTCATGCGTCAGAATGCAAAATCTGAGAAGCGTCTGGTCAAGTGTGGGCGCATTGACAGCGCAGACGCAATCTGAATGGAGAGCCACAGGTAAAGTGTACACAAGTGTCGATCTCAATGCTGCAGCCATTATTCTCGCTTACTCGATACTTTCCCAATGCAGTAGGTGCACACTTTGGTGTCGATTGCGGTCATTCGCTTGCCCTGGTCGGGGTGTGCAAGCAAACAGCATTGATTGAAGGTGGTGACGATGTGGAGTGGTGGTCCGTGACATGCCTGCAATAATTTTCGCAGACAACCTCACTTTTCGCATTGCGCAAGCTGCCACCACCCAAGAATCGCTGCAATGGCTCCCGTCGCAACTAAACCCCACAAGGCAAACGGCCACAGGCGGTTTCTTCCCGAGGACAATGTTGCGACTCCGAAGCTTCCAAGCGACGTCGATCTGGAAGAGAGCGACCACGAAGCCGGCGCCCTGCAGCGCGTGACCACACCCAAGGATACAGAACGGGAAGGATTCGGCAGCGAGAAGCAGGCAGAAGGCAGCAGTGAAGAGGAAGAAAGCGATGCCGACAGCATACAGCTTGTGTTGGAGAAGCAGAAGCTAGAGAAGCCAATCCTGCCAAAGGATGCCGAGGAAGAAGAGCTTGAGCGCATGATCTTTGGAGACTCTGCGGGCTTCAAACAAGGTCTGGAGGACTTCTCACTGGACCGGACGACTGGCGCATACGGCGACTCGTCGGATGGAGAAGGCGAAGACGCGGACCTCGAGGGTGTCGCAGACCAGGATCTGTTCTTCTTCGATGCAGGCCCGGTCGCAGCGCCTGGTGGCTCGGCAACTGCTGCACAGACGGAAGACTCGGAGGATGAAGCAGACAAACCCGCTTGGGAAGACAGCGACGACGAGCGCCTAGTTGTAAGCCTGGCTTCGGTCCCACAACTGCGGAAGCTGCGCGAGACGGTCGAGGACGACATGGTCAATGGCAAGGAATACTCGCGAAGACTACGAAAACAGTACGAGCGACTCTATCCAATGCCTGACTGGGCACTACATGCGACGGGCAAGACCAAGAAAAGGCGGCGAACAATGGACGACGACGAGAGTGGAAAAGGCTCTGCAAGCGAAATGGACACGGACGACGAGGATCTATCTTCACAGCCGCTTGCTAGACTATTGAAGGACGCAGACATTCTCTCGCGAAACACAAGAGCGCCTATCAAGAGACGCAAGCTGCAGGCTGGCACTGTAGACATCCAGCGCCTAAAGGACGTCACAAAAGCCGGACCCGTGAGTCAAATTCATTGCGTTGTATTCTATGTCTTGCTAACCTTGGATCCAGTCTGCGGTTACTTCGCTATCATTTCACCCGACGTACCCTCTTCTGCTGTCTTCAGGCCCGAGCTCGACTCTCTACCTCCACCACGTCAATCCGAACCCACCGAACCCGAACCCCCTCCTTACCTCCCTCCACATCAAACGCACGCCGCTCACTACTACCGCCTTTCATCCGTCAGCCTCCGATTCGCGCATATTTCTGAGCGCTCGTCGCCGCTATTTCCATGTCTGGAATATTGCTACTGGCAAAGTCGAAAAGGTGTCGCGTATTTATGGCCACCAGCATGAACAACGGACAATGGAAGACTTTTCTCTTTCACCAAATGGCAAATACATGGCTCTTCGGGGGTCATCAAGAAAAGGCGGCGGCGTCATTAACGTGCTAGATGCTGGAACTTTGCAGTGGATAACACAGGCACGAATCGAGTCAAGAGGCGGCGTTGCTGATTTTGCTTGGTGGGGCAATGGACAAGGTCTGGTCATAGCGGGCAAAAATGGTGAAGTCACCGAATGGAGCGTTGACGAGGGCGTGATTGGACGATGGAACGATGAGGGCTCCGTCGGAACGACCGTCATCGCACTTGGAGGCAAAAGCGGAAGGGAAGACTGGCTAGGCGGTGATCGCTGGGTGGCAGTTGGAAGCTCGAGCGGTGTTACCAACGTCTACGATCGAAGAGCGTGGAGCGAGAGCATTCCGAAAGAAGCCGATGCTGCCGCGGACGCAAACAACAGCATACCGAGGGCGCCCAAGCCTTTGCGCGCTCTGCAAAATCTGACAACGCCGATATCACATCTCACGTTCTCGCCAGACGGGCAAGTCCTGGCCATGGCCAGTAGGTGGAAGAACAACGCCATGAGGCTGGTGCACCTGCCATCTACCACAGTCTTCAAGAATTGGCCAACGGAGAAGACCCCATTGGGTCGAATTACCTCAGTTGCTTGGGGAAGCCCAAGTGAAGAGGATGAGCGGGAAGGTAGCTATGCGCTTGTAGCGGTTGGAAGCGAAGCTGGACACGTCAGACTCTGGGAAGTAAGAGCGTGAGCGCAGACGCAACGTACATGCATTTTCCAACAAACTCGCTTCGAGTAGAACGAGTAAATTACAATGTGCGTGCATTCCCATGTCCTGTGGCCCCGATGCTGAAGCATTCTCACTAGACAGACAAAGCGGCTCGCAATATTGACCATTGTTCTTTGAAAGCCGCTCTTACCGCTTGTTCATCCACTCGTCACTTCCTCTATTAGCTAGCGCGTGCGAGGCCTACTTGCAGGTAGCTGCAAGGTCCCGTGGCGGGCATGTGCTTCCACGCAAACACGCTTCCTTACTTTTGTTTTGTCGAAAGCAGCACTCTCCCAAACTCATACCTGTTGCCTCTTGCACAAGTTTCGCAACAATGGCAGGCAGCACTGCGTCAACCCAGAAACAAGCGGTGTTTGTTGCTTCTGATTCCTTCTTGTCCTGTCATGCTTTTGTATTCGCACGATCACTGCACAACAGCCTTTCAACAATATATTCGAAGCGACATACTACTCACAGCATCGTCTTGTTGGCATCATGGGCAAGAACAAGAATAGAAACAAGGGCAAGAAGCACAATGGTAGCACCACTGCTCACGGCCAGCGTACACTGGGCAAGCGAGGTGACTTCTCCGCCACATCGTCTGTGGAAGATAAGTCGACAACCTCTAGCGGAAAGTCTACACCGATCGAGCAAGCCCGAGACGCTTCACCAGCTCCTCCGGCGCCAAATGACCAAGCGCCAATAGATCAAAATGGATCCCCAAAAACAAACTCAAAGCGAGATTCCGTCATTTCAAACACCTGGGACGACTCCACGAAGAAGGATGCACCCGCATTGAAACCTACCATAAGGAGTCGCTGGCGATTGAGGCCCGGTCGGTGGTGGCCTTGCCGAGGATGCAGATGGGTTCGGACCTTTGGTGTTGCAGTCATCCGAGGACTCCAAGGACCTCGCGCACTGGATGTTGTCTTGACGCTAGGTCTGGCATTCTCTGTCATGTTCGCTGGCTATGTCGGCGTGGAACTCGTCCTCGGTTTGCTGAGGGGAGTTGAGGCTCAGGGAATGACTTCCATCGCTGATTGCAGTGTTGTTTACGTCACTGTTCCTGGGCCTATCATTACCGTCTCGCTCATCGCGGCCTCTCCATCTAATCCAGCACGAGGCACCTACTACTTCTCAGTAGTCAATGGAACCACGGAATGGATGAACAGCATAGCTCCTCCTAGTCGTTTCAGCACCCTCATTACAAAGACACCAGAGGCCACACCAGTAATCTCCTCTCTACCAGCTATACCTCCTCCTGCGCCTGCGCCTCCGCTCGTGGCCACAACATTCACGACGACTTCTCTGCTGGGAACAAGCTTGGTTACAACGACCGTTATCAGTCAGCTTCCTGGAAATGTCCCGCAGGCATCAACGACAAGCTCTCGGGGTCCAGTCGGCGAGCCTCTTCGGCCATGGCCTACTCCTGTGGTGCCTACTTCAAGCTCCATTCCAGGACCACTTCCTGTCGCACCAACACCATCGAACAGTATTCCAAGACCACCTGTTAGCCTGCCAGGTGCACCAAATCCTATCACCAGCAGCAGCAGTAGCATGTTTTCGTCCTCATTGGGACCACAGGTACCATCCACATTAGCCCCAACAGCAGCACCCGTCACCTCCAGCATTTCGATTGTCGTAACGAGCACTCTGCCTGGAGGACAAACGACCACCCAAACTTTGGTCAGCGCGACCACGCTTATCTCCATACCCCCTAGCAGCTCGAGTGCCGTAATCCAACCCACAACCTCGAATGTTCTCATTGTGATAACTAATTCGCTTCCCGGCGGGGCGACGACGGTCCTTACCAGCACGTCTACAACCATACTGAATGCACCATCTGGAGGACAGCCGGCGCTACCATCTACGTCAAGTGTTCTTACAACACTGCCCAGCACGGATTCTGGATCGACGACAAGGATCACGACCACGGTACTTACCACAGTAATGCCGTCATCCGCTGCTCCTCAACCGCCTCCCGGACCACCTGCAACTTCGAGTCTATTGTTTACGATCACAAGTACAGTTCCAGGTGGAGTAACCACCACCTTGACAAGCACATCGGTGGTGGTTATCAGCCCATCGAGTCCTGCGGCAGCGCCGAGCCGAACTCCTCCATTAACATCAAGCGTTCTGGTCACACTCACAAGCACAATACCTGGTGGACAAGTTACCACAACCACGTACTTGTCTACCACAGTCCTCAGTGCTCCACCGGTGCTTCTGTCTTCCTCATCTCCCTCTAGTTCACCGAGCGAGTCATCACTAGCCTCGAGCCTCACACCAAGCGATGGTTTTACGATCTCGCTACCGAACCCCTCCTCTGAACCTGGACGCCCCGGGGCTAGTGCTATTCCGTCAACGATAACAAGTACAGTGACATCGGTGATTTCAAGCCGCACAACAACTGTCACGCTTAGTTCAACGACAACTTTTCCGGTTCCTGCATCCTCGTCCTCGTTGCCAAGTCCGTCAGGTCCAGTTCAGTCAGCTCCGTCATCGGGTCCGTCAAGCTCCAGCTCTGCTCAGCTTGGAGTACCTCCGCCACCAGCATCGACCTTTTCTACTCTGTCAACAAGTCCAATACCTGGTGCACCACCACTGACTTCCTCAATGTCGCTCAATCGAACCTCAGTCAGCTCGGCGAGTCCGAGACTCACTTCTTCTTCCTTTTCAAGTAGTCTAGCTTCAAGTGTACCAGCGAGTAGCTCATCCGTCACATTCAGTACACCGATACCGCCCGTCAATATATCATCATCGTCAAGCAGTGGCCTTAGCACATCCCAAGCTTTATCAACCCTGTCGGGAGTCCTGACTACCACGAGTCCAAGTCTCATTACATCAAGTCTCAGTCGCTCACTAGGGTCGACCAGCTCGTTGACACCGACCAGCCAATCATCAAACAGCATTATTTCGACTTTGTCCAGCCTCGCTAGCTTGAGTGTATCTTCAAGTCTCACGGGTTCATCAAGTCTCAGTAAATTATCCAGTCTCTCCTCCAGTTCCTCCAGTATAATGTCCTCCACATCGGCTTCACGACCTTTGAGCATCCAGACTGACACTACTGCTACAAGATCAGACGATGTATCAACATTTAGCTTTTCTAGCTCAAGCAGCACGTCAACATCAATTGGCAGCTCGTCGGGCGTTTTAGCAACTTCAACCTCGGTGTCGTCACTCACATCACGTATCAGTAGTGCAAGCCCATCTGGCATCAGCACCCAGCCCTCGTCGAGCGTCTCAGTGTCTGCTGGCTCTTCGAGTGGGAGTGTATCAAGGAGCACTTCGACGACTTTGAGCACTTCCGGCGTTACAACGCCTACGCGCAGCAGTGGCTCTCCTCTTTCGACTTCAAGTCCCACTCTTTCAACATCCGCGGCGCTTGGCTCCAGCGCTCCAACTAGTACGGTCTCACTGCCCTTCCGCAGCTCAACTCCCGCACCGGCTTCGACCAGCTCTCAAGCCTCCATATCTTCGCGCCTTTCATCATCTGGCATTTCCAGCCCATCATCCAGCACACTGCCTAGTTCGAGTATTGTTGGCTCTTCGTCGGCCCCATCTAACCCTCCATCACCATCCCCGACGTCAGCAGGAATTACCTCTCCACCAGCACCAACCTCTACTACCACGCCGGGCTCATTGCCTGTGCCATCTGCGTCTCCGGTGTCTACTGTCACCATCGGCTCGCCTGCCTCTAGCGTACCAGCTGTAACAACAAGCGCTCCCACTCCGACACCTACCTCTCCTGCAACTGCCCCCACGGTCACTTCGGTGCCAATCAGCGTCAATGACACTTCATTGTTCGAGGTTCGCGGCTTGACTACTAAGGTCATATCGTTTGGAGACGCGGCATTCAGCTTCGTGTTTCCCACTCCAGACATCACAACAACGATGTCGTATTGGACGGGCAACTATCCGACTGTAACAGGCCCATTGCCTTTAGATCTCCAGACGATTTTGCCTACCACTAGATCGTTCCGACAGACGCCGCTCTCAGCTCTGCCATCATTTGAGATGTTCTCATCGAGGTCGAGAAGCTTCAAGACGGTGGTCACGACCATCTACGATGACGATGGGGACGAGGGCAAAGTCAAGCGTGCAGCAGCAGCACAGGTCGTGGAAACGATCTTGACGACAGCGATTCAAGAGCCGACGCCGACGCGGGTGGAGATGTCGGCAGTAGAGGCGCCTGGACCGACATCTTGTGGAGAGTCGGGCAACTTCACGCTCAATTTCGATGATACAGTGGTAGGCCCAAACGAGAATGTGATAAGTGTTACTGGTCTACAAAACCCATACCACCATCTCTTCTACGCAAATGGTTATACGGATGTGCCAGACAAGTGGGAGCCATACCCGGCGATCTCACAACCGAACATTGCCATGTTCCTGCCACTTACGGGACGCCTGCTCAAGAACCAGCCTTTCGCCGGCACTCTGCTGCCTGGTGAAATCGGTGCTGGCCCGCGTGCCTCAGTCAACGCATATTAGTTCAATGCGTACTCTGGCTATTTCGGCTGTGCTCTCAACGGTCTCACACCATGCACGTTGCGTATTTCTGGATATCGTTTCGATACTGTGCTCAAAGAGGAGGTGTTGGTGGTGGAGCAGAACGCCACGATACCGGCGTGTTGGGGCTACATGAACTGTCGCCTCACGCAGGTGTTCTTCAACGAGCAGTTCCGAGCACTGTCTGGGATTCAGTTCAATGCATACACATCCAATCTTGGGATACCGCAGGTGCACATGATGGACGACTTAGCGATGGAATGGTACAATAACACCTGTTCGGCGGGAATCATGCGGATTGGCCATCGCTAGCCATTCCAGGGAACGGACACCTCCGCTTCTCGAAATGGGGAATATGAGGGTCATGATGGAAATATGGAATTAGCCTAGCATAGCATAATGTAGCAAATAGCACGAGTACAGATCGGGTTGCCAGCTTCCCCATGCGTGTGCAGGTGACGCATCGGGAGTCGGGTCCAGGCTCAGATGACTTGGCGTGAATGACGGGCGGGGTGTGGGTGAGGCGTGGGATGTGGATTGGCTGGCCATGAAGGCCATCGCAGTGGGTGGTGATGGGTGTCTCGGATGGCCGACCATGTGGACGAGAAACAGGCGGAGGCGGAAGGAGCCGAAAGGCAGGGACGACGCGTTTGGCGGTGGCAGGCCCCACGGGCGCCTTCCTCATGTCGTCACGCGGGCCAAGGCTGTCTATCACGCGGGAGCCGCTGAGGCCGCCGTTCGCGAGGCGATTGCAGGGAGAGGGACAGTCAGCGAGCGTATCATGCAGGCCTGTCTTCTGCTCGTCCTGCATGCTTCTTGTGTGCTGCTGCATCTCTCACTCGTCATCATCCTCGAACGTCTCCCATTGTCTCTCCCTCCCTCCAGGTTCAACTTCAAGCTCCGCCCGTGTCGCATGCCGCAAGAGACAAGAAAGAAAGCACTCGGCCATTAGCGACCTGCCGATATCAGACCATCCCCAGTACAGCTAGCGTCTTTTATGCTGCCGCTCCGAGTGCAAGTGATATCAATCTCTTTCCCCGGATTCCTCGCCGTGAGCCTCTCTCACCGTCCCTGCGACCCTGTACCGCCCTCGTACCGCGGTACCAGTCCGCGCTAGCACCATGACAACCTTTTCTCCCACGAGCCTCGCCAACGCAGACCTCGCCGACGTCCCCCACCACCGCGACCTGCCCCCACCACAGCACCTTCCACAACACGGTCCCTTTGCGCACCAGCTCAACCCGCCCGCCGCCGCCTTTGCCTCGAGCACGCCGCACATCTCCCGCCGCACCTCGCGCGACCTGCGACACCACGCCTCCAACGGCGCCATGGCTGGTGCAAACGGCAATGGGCCCATGGCCGTCCCCGGCGGACGCATGGGCAACGCCAACGGGCACGGAGGAAACGTGCGCGAAATGGGCTTTGGCGGGCCGCGCAGCCCTCCCAACAACAAGAGTATGTGGAAGATGGCCGACTCTGTCCTGCAGTAGCTGACTGGCGCAGACACCTCACACGTCCCGTGCAAATTCTACCGGCAAGGCGCGTGCCAGGCGGGGAAGGCCTGCCCGTTCCTGCACTCGGACGAGCCGCTGACCGAGCGCGCGCCCTGCAAGTACTTCACAAAGGTGAGCCAATTCCCCGAGAGACCTGCAATGGCTGCTCACAATCTACTCAGGGAAACTGCAAGTTTGGCCAGAAATGCGCCCTCGCCCACATCCTGCCCAACGGCCATGTCGTGAACCGACACAACGCCGGCGGAGGAGGCCACTTCAGTCGCATGAACATCCCACACGGCCCTGAGCTGCCGCCGAACAGCTCGCTGCTAACCATGCAGGCACACATGGCGCCCATGCAGCCTGGCTATCCATATGGCCTGCACGACGACTATGCGAGCCAGAAGAACCAGTACGACATGATCCCCACCATCGATACCACCTTCTCGTCCCATCCCGGCTCCAACTACGGCTCGCCGCCCAACGAGAACGGCCGCATCCCGCTCTCGCCCAAGCAAAAGGGCCTCAGCGTCATGGACGTGCCCCTCCCAGCGTCCTTCGACAGTCAGGGCATTTCGCATATGGCGCGATACGGGCCGATAGCGTCATCCGTCCCCGCCACATTCCTCGCAAACTCCCCGCCATCGTCTTATCAAGCCGACTCGGCTGCGCTCCGAAATCTGCACGACTCCGCATTTGGTGATGGCCGACGAAGCAGGGCAATGTTAGGGTCATCACCGCCCGAGTCGGCTGAACAGCCCGTCGGTCGGAGGATGCTGCACTCCGAGGTCGCCGCAAACCGGTCACGTGGTATCATGTCTTCGAGCGTTGGTGCGCGGCCAGTCTTCAAGGACGACGAATGGGATGATGCAGACATGCTTGGAGGATTCGAAGAGGATCTGTTGCCTGGCTCGCTGAGTGACCTCTTGACCCCACAAGAAAAGCTGCGCCGGTTTTCTCGAGACCAAGGCGATGCAGAGAGCACCTCGCTCTCACACCAGCCATCCTTGTCTCGACTAGGTGCCTCGCCCACCGCATCAGACTTGAAGTTTGGATCGCCTTCTGGAGCCACATCCTCTCCATCACGATTTCAGTCTCTATGGGGCAAGTCACAGCCTGCACATAATGGCGGCTTCGAGTCGGGTTCACCCGGAGCATCGGCGTTTGGCCATGTCGGCTCACCACTCCGCAACTCGAGCTTCCACGCGGGCGCGAGTCCTTCCCTCCGTGCTATGAACCGCCCCACGTCCGGCGACGCTAGTCCCTTTGTCTCGTCTCCTCCGCGACACAGCTCCATGAGTATGCTCAGTCAACAGATGCAGCGCACGCGGCTTTCTACTCGCGAAGAAGGCGGTTTCACGAGCAACCCGGTGCATCCTGGCATCAACCGTGTGACTTCAGGTTCCAGTGTCGGAAGCTCTGGTGGACGACTCGCTATGGACCGAGCGGTGAGCAGCAGCAGCATTAGTCGCGAGCGAATTGAGGAAGAACAAGGCCTTTTTAGCATGGAGGAGGAGGAAGACCTCGCAAAGGGCAGGGACGGCGCATCCACGACTTCCAGCACGAGCAACAAGCGTCTTAGCGGGCTATCCTGGGGCAGCGGTGGCAAGGCGAGCCCGAACCTTGCGCCTGTCGGCGGTCATCGCACAACAGGATCTTCCGGTCTGGGCCGCGAGGCTGGACCATGGGGCAGCAACACTTGAGACAAGCATCCAAACTCAAAAGTATGATCATCTACGGCGGATTACATGCTACCAAAGAAGCATGGCCTCATTCAATACAACTTTGCAAAAGTTCAGCGACATTTGGCGCATTTGCATACCAGGCGCACCTCACATCCCAACACAAAGTACGATTTCCATTTCACGACACATGATACACGGATACAAAAAGCTACGGGCCTCGGCTTCCTCTTTCCCAGCGGGCATGTTTCTGGCGCCACATTCGAATTCAGCACATGAGGGGAGCTGTGCTCTCTCTCTTTCATAACCACCCCTTGCGCATCATGATGTAAGGGAGGGAGATGCTGCAATTTTTACTCCCTTTTGCTTCGATAGACGGCGTTCGCATGGACATCAGTAAAGATATCTGTCAATAAGCGACCCTGGAGCTGATTTATTTACGATGGGACGTGGATTGAGCGAGGTAGATAGATAATTGATTGGGAGTATTTAATGGGATATGTATATCTGGTACCTCATACTGGCGATGGCGAGTGAATAGAATCAAAGTCACATCACATGACATGGCATCACATGACCCTGTATGTATGTGTACATCTACTATACATGGTGAGAAGCGAAATTAAGTAGTACAGGTTCGTGGAGTATATGTATTCCCACCAAGTGTGTAGGTCCCTTTTTCCAAACTCGATATCCTTGAGCCAAACCGACTTGTCCAAACGCCATTATGATATCTCCAATCCCACTACATTACAATTCTTCCCTTCCCATTCGATATACACACTCCACCCTACAAAGTCAGTCATAAAACACTCCTCCCCATCCTTCTCCACACATATCAACATTCTTTCCTTCTCGTATATCCGCGAAAAACCCAATTGGGTATCAACCATCCCATCTCCTCTTCGTTCAGTAGTCTTGAGGACCCGTACACTTGCACCACTTTCGCCAACCAAGATAGATTAATTTATTCGTGTTGAGTTAAGGTTCTGCGGATGAGTGCTTAGAGTGAATGTGTGATCCGTATGGGCTGATTTAGACTGCTGCGGAACGGAACGGAAGGGAAGAATGGGGTTGAGGGCTTTAGGCTATGTTTAGTGTTGTGTGGTATGGTGTGGTATGGTGTGGTATAGTGTGGTATGGTGTGGTATGGTGTGGTGTGGATATGAGAAAGGCTACGCTAGGTTGTGATAGAGGAATTTGTATGCTTTGGTGGTTGCCTTAACGCGATGGAGGATTGCGCGGCTAAGGCTCTGGGATTTGGGTTAATTAATCGATGGTCTGTAGAGATACTTGACATGCATCTTTCATTCCAGCAGATCGAAGCAGTGTAACTTTCCCGAGATCGCAGTGGGCCTCGTGGATATCCCCGGTTCATTATACTCATGCAGACATGGACTAAATGTTTCTGGTCTTCACGCAACATGCCTGAGGGAATCTGCACAGTAACAGGAAGCCCTGCTCAGCGAACAATATCGCACGCCATGTTGGACTAGATTCTGCCACACGTTATGAGGAAGGATGCATAGGTGGTGGCAATGCAGGGTAAGTCAAGCCCACGTCGACTTGACTGGATACAATACCTAGCACTTCAGCTGCGTCGCTTGTCGGGTTAACAACTACAAACTGTCGCTACGACCTTTATTGAATGACATTCGGATAGCCTTTCAGATCGCCTTCACCATGGAGTACACTTCATTAGACTTTGGTCGCTTTGAGACGCGGTTCCTCCGTCGCGCTGCACTTAACGGAGACGAGGCTGATCAACATCTGCGTTTCGACATCGAAATCGGCTCCATCACCAATCCTCCAGAATTCCAAGCTCTATCGTACTGTTGGGGCAAAGAGCTGAGCAAAGCTGAGTTATGGGTCTCTGGCACAAAAATCAACGTTTCGACGAATCTAGAGGCTGCTCTTCGATTCAGTAACCTAGCAGTTGGTACCCGCATCTGGGTTGATGCGATTTGCATCAATCAGAGTGATTTATATGAGAAATCGTACCAGGTGAAGATGATGGGGCAAATCTACTCAAAGGCGAGAAAAGTCATTGCCTGGCTGGGCGTTGAGGCGCCCTATTCGTACGCAGCCGCAAAACTCGTCAACAGAATCACCAGCATGTGCATGGCAGAGCAGGATGATCCGGTTCTGGATGATTCCAAATCTCTGGAGTTCCATCGAATATTTGACCAATCCCTTGCACGCCAGCACAGTCCTCCTAAGGCTCTGGAGGGCCTCACAGAGCTCTTTGGCCGATCGTATTGGGAGCGGGTCTGGATTATACAGGAGATCGCGAAGGCTTCAGTTGTGATTGTGCGATGTGGCAAGCGTGTCATGGATCTTCACACGTTACTTTGCTTGAGAACTTGTTGCAGACACCTATCAGACCGTACGCAGACCTTACTTGCTGCCATAAGCAAGTTTCGGACGCAAGAACAACGGGACCACGGTCGAATGTCCCTTTTGCAAGCCCTGACAACGAGTCGCTCTTCTGTGTCCACTGATGAGCGAGACAAGATCTATGCACTTCTCGGGCTTGCTGGCGACAGTGAAGATTTGGTGCCATTGCCAACATACGCCACGTCAGCTCCTGAAGTGTTCGAGGAATTGACGAGTAAAATGTTTAAGAGCCATCAGCCTAGTAACGTCTTAATATTGGCTCAGCGAGGCCCACTCGCGGAACGTGTTTCCTCGGCGCCGCCATGGTGCGTCGATTGGGCACAACTTGAACTCAGCATTCCTGACTGGGTCGCCAAATCTTCTTTCTCTGCGAATCTCTCCCAGCCGCGGCGTCCCGTCTTTGTGAATTCAACATTGCATGTTCAAGGACACGAGATCGGACGCATAACCTCGCATGAGCATGATTTGACTCGATTGCCATCCAATCGCTCGATGACCGAATCCTCAGACAAAGCCAGGACTTTCGGAGTCATCAAAGACCTGGCTTTTGACATCATCAATAGACTAAGTAGCAGTACCAACTTGTCCCACACGTCGGCTAGTGAGGAAGATTTGGTCTACGCTCTGTCTCGCATGATCAGAGACGAGGACAAAGGTGTTGCATCCGCAGATTATAATCTCTTTCGCGTCGGTCCCATCCTCAATCGACTCGGGGGGCTAAAAATCAACTACATGCCCATCGTAGAATGGGCGCAGAAAGTCAATTACGAAAGGTCAAAGAGGTTAGCAAATGCACCGAAGACGGCTGAGCACGTCGAGCAGGAACCACTACAGATGTCTACCACGGGGATAGGAAGTGGCTTTGGACATGTCTTGCAGACCATGGACACCCCTCTTAATAGTCAAGCGAACGGCCCAATTTTGCCCGCGACGGCAGGTTCTGAAATCACTTCCCATACTTACAAGATTTGGGAGAACATACTGGCAGAATTCAGCACTATGGCTGAGATGAAGCTACAATTTGCAGTACTGGATAGTCGCCATTTGGTCTTGGTGCCACGGGCTGCTTATAAAAGCTGGGTATATGCTCTCAGCAATTGTACGCTACCTGTAGTGCTGCACAAAGGATGGGACGGCGACTTCAGATTTCTAGGCGAAGCGTACATCATGCGGGAAAAGGACGGTAGTGGTGACTGGGCGAAACCAATGACCCTCGACGACACTCGCGTTGTGCAGGATGTGAGGATCAAGATCTGTTTGGCCCGTGAGGAACAAACCAGTCGAGGATTCTCGAATGCTATAGGGGCTGTGAGAAATGTTGGTCAGGATTACGATTCCGACTAGGATTTTGACGACTTCTCTTTGCATCTTTGAGCGAACCTTTGGAGAGGTGGAACTCCTACACGGGCTTCTTGTGGAGAGCCACGGCGGGGACAATACATGCGCTCTTTAGATGCCTGTAGTATTAGCGGTGGTGGATGAGCGATCCTCTATGCGTAGTGTATTTCATTTACCTATGCTGGAGCATAGCCAGCATCAATTTGCGGCCAAAGGTGGCAAAGTGGGACGACAAGTGCACGCGATGTTCAACTCCCACAACGACCGCAAGCTTTGAGGGATTCTCTTGCGTCTTTAGCTACGGCGTAGAGCTTCCGAGTTGTACCCGACTAGACGTGGTCATATTTTGATAAGAGCACACAGCTATCGCGACTTTGAGCGCCCTATAAAGAACGATGTATATCGCACAATCAGCACGTGTTCTTCTATTTTCACGATAGGATTCTAGAAAATAAAACCTGGAGCATAACATATCTACCATGATAACTTTATAGACTAATAGTTGAGAGATGAAAATCCCCAACAACGAAATGTTTCCTGCACACTAGGTTTTCCGGCGCGCAAGGGCGTATGTTAGTGAGTATATGCAAAACGGACCCAAAGACCCTTAGCCTCCAAACAGCACACGAACGCATCGGCAATCATCCAAAAAGAGCGACGCGGACGCGTCGTACAGTCGTACGCATACCGCCCGGCATCCCTAGTCCACTTCATCCAACGTTCCCAATCTTTCGCATCAACCGCATGAACATGCCTCGTTCATTGCGCCCCTTATCGATAAAGCCGCATCTATTTCGAGGGCGTTGCATGAACCGCAATCATTGCCTCAAACAAGCCAGGTGGTGTCTCTGGCCAATCACATCCTTGCATTTCGTTGTTTCACACTTCCACACCAAAACCGAGGATCATGCGGCTGCGGGGAAGAAACAACGGTATCCTTTCCAGAAGGTTGACGACGGATAATGAATGGGAAACGGTGATGCGGATCAAGTGGTGTAATGTGCTGGGTATAGCCGGTCATGGGTGAGACGGGTCGCTTGGGGTGTGGGTGGTATATGAATGCAGCGATAGTCCTGCGTGGCTTTTTTCAAGCTGACGAACCTCTTCTTTTGTGGCTATTTTTGACGGCCTATCGCTCCTTTCTTGTTGAATTGTTCTTTGTCGCTCCTTTAACACGCGAAGATGCCGTCATTCACGTTCTGGAAGAGCGCGAAGGCAGATGAGACCAAGTCGCCGCTTTTGAGCGACGCTCACGGCACGTCTGAGTCTGCGCAAGTGGTGCAGATCGCGGGGAAACTCGAATTGAATCCTGGGAATGAAGAGTCGGGCGTGTTCGTGTTCGAAGATGTGGATCCGCAGCTTGAACCCTCGGGATCGATGGCCGACACCGACCAAGACAGCCAAGCGGGGAGAGTACCGCGAACGCCCAGACCAAGTTTGAGTGATGCTGATGCGACGATACTGAGCGATGAACAAGTCCAGCGCAAGTGCGAAGTCTCGCCAGAGGAAGCAAGCCCAATGCCGTTGTCAAGGGGAAGCAACGCGCAGGACCAATCAGCCTCTACGCAAGCACAAGATGCCCTTGTTGAATCGCCGCAAAAACGAGTCCTCCAAGCTATCTCGCAGGATCGAGACTCTGGTGTATACTTCTCGACAGACATCGAGCAGTCTCCCTCATCGCGACCAAATTCAGTGGCTTCAAGACCGGCCCACGTGCAGCAACGCCCGTCGTCCCTTGCTCTTCGAGACGGTCCATCAGCGAGCACACAGCGTCTTGAAACTACTCCTCGCCGACTGCATCGACCTACCGAATTAAATCTAGGCGCGACAGACACTAGTACTTCAAAGCCGAAATCTGAGCTCGAAAAACGCTTCGACTTGATGCGCAACTCAAAGACGCAATCGAAAGCGGCTTTGCGATCTCCAACAGAATTGCTCAAGGAACGACTCAATATGTCGCCCAAGAAAGGCACACATGGCGAGAAGATGCGTGCATTCGTACCGCCTCAGCCATCGAGGAATGGGTGCTTGTTGCCAGGTCCTGTGGGGCAGCCGGATGGGTTCACAAGCACATCAGTACGCGCACGAACAGAGGCTGGTGGTCGTCCTGCATGGTGGTGCAAGTTCGACAAGCTGGTCGTGTTTGATGGCGCCGAATTGAAGGAAGGTGAAGAGCCGACAATCCGAACGAGGACGAGCAAAGGGTTGAGTATCGCGCGACGAAGAGGAGACACGGAAACGATTATTATACCGATGAACTGTGCGCACTGCCAAGATATGCTGAATCGGCATGAGTGGAAGTATGATATCCAGGTCTGCAAGAGAAGCGTATGCTGGGAGTGCAGAGAGAGGTGCAAGTGGGAACAGCAGCAAGAGATGAAAACACGGGATGAGAGCAATGCTTGCAGAGGAGAAGGAAATCGGGATCGCGCAGATAGTGTGCTCCAAGACAAAGAGGCCACAGATGAACATCTCATGCGGAAGATGGGTATCGAACAGGGTAGACCCAAGAGCCCGATTGAGGCGGTGGGTGGGATTGAGGAACGACTCGAGAATGCGATCCGACGTAGCGATGTTGTATTTTGATATAGAATGCCGCCTTACCAGATCATTTCTCGGGGTGGATGTTACTACGTATCAAGCATCAAGAGCAGTTACTCAAGTGCCGTACTAACCCACAGCTGTAACTGTGAATATGAAGAACTCAATCAAGCTCCATGGCGTCATCCATGTATTCGTATGGAGTATCGTCAGAATGCCCGTTGCTGGTGCTGTACGCCTGAGGCTGGAAGTCACGGCTTGTGACACCGTTCATGTTGGCTGACGGAGTATGTGCCTGCACAACGCCATGGGCGTGCTCGGAGCCCATCACGAGATAATGCAGCATTTCTCTGAGTTGAGAATCGTGAAGTGTGATGTTCTTACGACCGGCGTCCTCGTCTTTGTCCCACTTCGATGCAATGACTCGTTCATCAGCATCCTTCCACGCGTTGCGAAAGTCCTTGGCTAGACCAAGCTGGACGCGCACGTCATGTCCACCAAACGATGCGTGGAGTGGAGACTTGGTGTCATCTAGCGACTCTAATAGGTTTGCATGAAAGGCGTGTGATGCGAGTGGCCGCGTTCGTTGCAAATCGGGGTTTGTAATGTATCGCAAGGCGTTTACGTTGGTCTGTGGAGCGGAGCCCGATACGGTGATGCCAAACACGGCCAGGCATGTGGTGATGTATCGCTCGAGAAGAGTGTGGAATTCGAAGAAGTCGACCTTGAACATGGCCTCGGCTTGTTTCTTGGTGCGATCAGCTTCTCGCAGAACCTTTGTAGAAGTTATTGGACTCACACTTGTCGCGTCGCGGCCATCTTGACCGGCGTGCTGAACTTCAGCTGCACGAACAATTTCCAACGCCTTATAGTAGGACATCATGAGCAGCTCTGCTTTCCAGCGCAGGCGGCCCAAAAGTCGAGTAGCATTTTCCTTCTCTTTCCTGAACTTCTCGACGCGCGACTGGGCGAGAGCCTCAGCTGGCGTTTTTGGTGCGTAGCGGGAGGTCTGCATGTTAGTTGTAGAAGGCTGGCTTGTACGACTGTATCAATTTGTTGACACTCAGTGTTGACAGTATCGAGGGTATCTGAGAGAGCAAATCGAGTCGTGATCGGAAGAGGAGATTTTCATAATTATAGGACGATTCCGCATTGTGCGAGCGGCACTGTCCTCACGGTGATGCGAGAGTGAAAGATCATGGTGTAGAGTGGAGGAAGGTACGCGACACAATGCAGCACGCGCCGAGGTTTGAGCTTCCAAGCTGAGTCATCCCAGCGTTTTCATCAACATACCCAATTGTCTCTCATTCGAACGATGAATTTTCGGGAAGATGAAGCATCAAAATGAATTGGCGGTAGCAACCGTCTCGCAGCATGTGGACCCTGTGTAGTTGCGCGAAGTCGCGTGACAGCGCGTTCAGCACGGACTTGCACGCGAATCGCGTACCGCCCTATTGACACCACGCCTTTGGCGACACGCATAATATTTCCTCGAATTCATTGGTACAAAGCCAAGCCCAGGCTGTATCAGACATGGAGATGAGCTCAAGAGATGCTTTAGAATCATTCTGCACTACTTCAGCAAAGTATCGATGTCGTCATGGATCTAATCGCACAGTGAAACTACTCGCCGAACCAAAGTATCATCTACTGCACGCCTCCGCATACATATCCAATCCTATCAAAATTTATTGCCATCAAAACGAAGTTTAGGCATAGCAGTCGAACACAAACACACCTATTACCCGAATTGTAAATCGTCCAACAATGTCCAACCTCCTCAAGCCCAAACATCTCCTCCCCATCTTCAACCTATTCGCCATTGGCGGCTCAACATACTACCTACAATCCAAAATCGCACACAACTTGGAAGAGCAAGAAGCACGACTCGATGAAATTGAAGGGACGTTAAGAGGGCATATTGGTCTGATTGAAGATGCGCTGGACAGGATCGAGGGAAAGAAGGATGGGAAGAAGATGGAAGAGTTGTATGGG
Source organism: Paraphoma sp. B47-9 (assembly GCA_001748405.1). Lineage (NCBI taxonomy): Eukaryota > Fungi > Ascomycota > Dothideomycetes > Pleosporales > Phaeosphaeriaceae > Paraphoma > Paraphoma sp. B47-9. The sequence continues at coordinate 52,931 of BCLK01000251.1, forward strand.
AAACGGGGTAGGGATGAGAAAAAGGGGAAAGAGGCGGGTGGGAAATAGCTGATTTGAAAGAGACATGGAAACCCACATTTCAGTTCACAACCAGCACGGAAAACGAATTAAATCAAGCCCAGATTCCGCTGGATCGATATCTTCTTTCTCTGCATTTATTCTCTACAAATCAAATTCCAGCCTCACCCTCGGCACTTGCCCACTGCCACTCCCCTGCGGCATCCTGTACGTGAAATTCCAGAACTCGAAATCATTGATGACTTTCCCTGCGCCTCCTCTCAGCCCATTGAACGTCACCGTGTTATTCAGATCCACGCTCCCTGTCACATTGACCTTAACTCCCTCAACATCTGCCCAGGACTTGACATCTCTCTTTCCATCCCACCCGTTCGTCCCAACAAGGAACAAAAACGCACTGGTCGAATTGCCCTGCGGATAGCTGAGTTCCAAATACTTCTCGCCGACATCGACATTCAGCGCGTAGACTTGCGCATACAAGCTGATCCAGCCGACGGTTCCATCTGACCGTGCCCACTGGACGACCGCCGGATTGAACGAGCTGGGGTTTCTGGCCGGGCCGCCAATGACATTCTCTGAGAAGGATTCCGCACCGATGGTGAGGTTGGGCGAGAGCCATGCGGTGATGTTGCGCGGGTATGTGTCGTACGGAGGGGAGAAAGCGGAAGTGCGGACGGTATGGGTGCCGGGAAAGGTGAGGAGCGAGGAGAGAGTGGTGTTGGGGACGAGTGTGTTGTGGTAGGGCGCGAGGATGGCAACGAGTGGGGAGATTGCGAAGTCGTTCTTGTGGCCCATTAGGTATGGCTGGAGTGTTGTCAGTGCCTGAGGACCGAATGGAGCAGATGTGAAAATGCAGTACTGCTTACCTTCTTATAGACTGGTGCTTTCTCTTTCCCAACAAGTGTCCACATCTGCAGTGCCAGAATGCTGAGATACCTGTTCATGTCGAAACCATAGCTCCTATCCCACGGACCCGCAACATTCTTCAAGTTTGCGTTGTACAGCTGTCCAAGCGAAGTCCAAGTATGCCGTATCATATCAGGTCCATACTCGCCCATCAAGCTGTCTTGTGGCATGTACTTGGCCCAGAGAGTGAGCGCAAAAAGCGAGACACCAGCATATGTACCAGAATTGAACTCCGAGAGAGTGTTGTCGCGCGTGAACAAGTCAATGACTTCTTTCGCGTACGCCTCGCCAGCCGTGGTCATGTTCGAATCGTTCGTGCGCCGCCCAACCCAGCCTGATACGAATGCACGCATGATGGATGGGTTGCTGTATGCAGGATAGAGATTGTCATCGTCCACGCCACCAACGCGGTAGCTGTCGCCAATGGTGGTGTTGAACAAGCTCTCGATCATGTACTCTTGGACGTCATGAGGGATTAGATCTGGAAATTCTTCGAGCATAACAACAAATGTAGTGCCGATGAATCCGCGCCAATTGGGATCCCAGGTGTTGTAGATCGACTTTGGATATTGCAAAGTTCCCACGGTAGGCTCTTCCGGGTAGATTTGGTAGTCGCCGTACCTGTCGCTATCAGTTTCTTTTGCCCATCCTCTCGTTCAACCATCACCGCGACTTACCACTGCAGCGTCTCGTTCTGGAATTGTGCTCCAACAACGTTTCTGACAATCCTTGCTGCTTGTTCCGCATCGTCGCCTTCATTGCGTGCTAGCAAGCCAGCCGCATACCAGACACTCGACCTTGTATCGTGCGTAAGGGCCGTCGCATCGAAGCTGAATAGATATCCTCTTTCATCGTCATAGAACGTGTCCATCCAGTCCATTGACTCCGCTAGCAGATTCGAAGCATAGCTTGTCGTGTCATTGCGCTTCGCGACTCTCGCATTGGCAACGTTGCCGGGCGCAAGAAAGCTCAACGCAAGCCATAATTTCCAGGACATCATCGTGACAATTGGCGAGTGAAGTGGTTGCGCTCGAGCAGCACGCGAGCGACGAACCGCGCCATTCTATACAACATACGAAGCTACGGACCGAGGCTACTTGGCGGACAAAAAAATCAACAACGGCGCGTCTTGTACATGGAGCTACGCGGGGAAAACATGTTCTTTAGGGCTGACCTCCGCTTCTTCATGGGTCGTTGTTGTGGGGTTCGGAGGAAAACAGTGCGAGGATATCGAAGCTAAAGCTCGGAATTGGTAACGATCGCGGTAGGTTGCCCCGGACTTTTGCCAGAAGTGAGGAAGGAGCTTCCGCAACACACGTGACACAATCATTGAGCATTGCACTCGTGTCCTGACACACTTTCGCAGAATATGAGCGTTCTTCTGCGATAACATGAATCGGTAGCAGATATCATTGGAGGAAATTCTCTTCGTTCAGCCAATCATCGCTGCCACGTCCTGTCGCATCCGTCCCAGTGCACACCGGCAACTTACATACAAACCCTATTATTCCATACACTATCGTCGCAGCCCAGTTTCAATACAACATTGTCACAATTCATCGCACTCCAGCTCTCACGAATTCCTCGTCAAGCACAAACTCAAACTTCTTCGTATTTCACCCATCCCGCGCCTCTGATCTCATCGCCCCCAGCCAAGCGGATCTAAAAGGCCCGATCCAGACCCAAATAACACCGAACCAGGCCGTTGTAGTCCAACCTGCGTTCTGCATCGCTGCCCATGGCGGCCCTTCAGATAACGTCACTGCCAGCCTGGTCGCATTCGAGTGTCGCAGTGGCGGTGCGGCTCCTGGTCGAGACTCATTTTATGGTTCGAGATGATGTACGCTATCGCGCTACTGTGCTCTCGTCAATGGCCTCGTGCTGAGTGATCAGCGTGCGCAAGTTCGGCTGTGGTGAAGTGATTGGCATTGCAGAAACGGTGGAGAGTGCCGCAGATGTCACTGGCTGTTGCGCGGTGTAGTCCATCACTGTCCGACTTAGCTTGGCCGAGATTCCGATCGTCGTGGTGAGGAAGTGGGCGTCAACTGGTGCCCGCGTCGATCAGCGGGTGTGATCAAAGCTCGATGCAGGGTAAATCGTTGCACGCAAGTTACCATTGACGATGTTGGGGATGAAAAAATTGGAATAGTGTAGTGTTGAGCCAATGACACTACGTCTTGTCTCAATGGATGCATGCGCCCGATGAGCCCAACAAGCAGATTGGTTGCAATGGCGACATGCTCCTGAGCATGTCTGTGTTCCTGTCACATGAGGCTGCGGCGAGAGGCAGCCATCTCATGGCCGAGTAAGCCCGGAAACTGGCGAAGGTGTGGGTATGCGTGGAGACAGGACAAATTGTGCGCGACTGAGTTGGATAGCAGACTGTATATTTTTGCCTAGTTATGAAGGTTGGGCGGAGTAAATTAACAGGCAAGCGACGCGTTGGGTTGCGCAGTAGCTGAATACGGGAGAACGCAATCTGTACCACCCACCTAATCAGTAATAGTCTGTTGAATGTTTGGGATGCAAGTCAATCTATCAATATTGGGCGATGAGATTTGCATTGAGGGTTCTCATTCGCTGTCCTAGGCTATTTTGCACGTTATGCAGAGCAGGCAAATGGCCACCCAGTCATGAAGCGGTACTCTCGGAAGAGATGCCCGTCGAAGAGGGTATATACATTTGGAAGGAAATACATCCAGGACCTTGGTAGGTCAGTGCAAGCTAATAGCTGTTAATGACGCAAATCACACCCATGAATGGGAGATGAATTTTCCAGGCCATCAGCTTTGTAGCAAGCCTACTTTCGTCCATGAGACAAATTGTGTCTCAAGCAAGTGACATGCACTTGGGTGCTAGATCCATCGAACTCGGGAATGAGAAGACAATGCTAGTCCTTGCAGCGTACACATGGAAGACCTCCTTTAACAAAGACAAGACAGAAAGAAAACCGTGGCTCATAAAATCCATGTGGAAAAGCTGGTGGTGGTGGCACCCACAATCCGCGTTTTGAAGAATCAAACATCCATTTGGATCCAGCCAATTGTCCCCGGGGTGGGGATCAACAGGAAGCAAGCCATTAGGTGATGAAACAGTCCATTAAAATGGTAAAGTGGCCAGACTCCAGTGGTACCGGAAACTAGAAGAAGGGTATCTCCGGGTGCAGTTAAATGATGGAGCAACAAAGAGCAGTGCCTGGCCTTGGGAAATCTACCGGCGGCTAGGGAAAGCAGAGAGCGCAGTTGCATACTAGTATCGTTTTGAGGAACCAGACTGAGGATTTCCCGAAGATCGGGGCTGTTGTGATATAGGGTATTCTGTGTCACCTGGCGTTAGTGACGGAGCGGACGTGAGCATTATCTCAAACTACTTACGGCGACCATCGGACGCAATGTAGTAGCCCGGAGCAGGGGTTACACTACTACTATGGCTTAGCGATAGACCAAATATTGTTCGTCGAAGTATCCAAAATACCTTGGAGCGGCAGCATATTGGCCAGAGGGTTGCACTGTGGAGCGCCCATATGGATCCGACTGTGCCTGGGTGTAAGCATAGGATGAGGACTGGCTCGCATACTCTCTTCCAGAAGGCTGTTGTTGATAAGCTGAGGAGTAGGGATCCGATGGCTGGGTCCGTGGAGCAGCGGAGGCAGGCGTAGCCTGGTATCCTGGGTGCGTCGAACTTCCATAGGCGGTTGAAGGAGTGGTGGTATAGTGACTGCTGTGAGTGCTTTCACCGCCACTTCCATAACTTGAGGTTGAGTAAGCAGTCCTGGGCGCCGGTTGACGAGCAGGCTCCTGGTATGACTCCGTCGGCTGATCGAACGGTTTTGAGGGACCCCAATGCTGGCGCGCAGCATGTGTTCGGGAGTCCTGGTAAGCTACTAATGAAGCGTCAGGGCCTCTTGATACCTTAGTATCTCGAACGTATGGACTATGACTACCTCCACGTCCTGCTTCGCCCGGTTGTCGCTCCTGTTGCCAACGTTGCGAATCCATCTTCAAATCCTGAATCATTTGCTGCGGTTACGTCAGTCATGCACCTCGCAGAGAGTGAGCAGGTGCGGTAACATACAGATGTGAGCGTTCGGTATGCGGTGATCCAATAGCCAGGTTGTCCCTACTTGGGAGTCAGTAACTTTGCTACGATGGCTTAAGAAGTGATCCGGACCTGGTACTCGCCGGTGCCTACGCCAGGCCGCACAAGCGCATCTGGCCCAAGATAGCGCTGGATGTCGGCCGTGATGACCTCTCGAGCAATGCCGTCGCCGGCCACAAACCACTGATTTGCTCGCGACATGGCGATGAGAGGTGTGCAGGAAGGTGACGAAAGAAAGAGGACACTGATGTCAGTGTCTGGGAAGGGCCAAGCTATACGAGCTCAATGGACAAGGAGGGGCTCAAGGCTCCAAGATAACGCTCCAGTACGGAATCCGTCAGCACGGGATGGATACAGGATCCTGTAGTGTCCGTGGCTTCAGATGTCCAAGAGTGTTTCCAGAAGGGAGCGGAGGCAGAAGCAGCAGGCAAAGGCGGGGGTCCTGACCAATATACCGGCACTTGGGGGCGCTGGCCTGTGACAGTGGAGCTGGGTGATGGCGTGGCTGCGGCGTCCTGATTTGGGATACCGAGGGCAGGGAGCTTATGAAGGTTGCAGGTCCTGGTGGGGTGTGCAATCTCAGCTGTCGTGGGCCGACAGGTCTCTCAGAGGTATACTAGACGGGCGCGGATGCACCGTATCGCACTCTTACAGGCAGAAATCCGTGTACGGGCGACAGGAAGGATACCTGAAGCGCACTCAATGTGTGCGGCTCTTCCGCGACGCAGTTGAGGTCAGCGGGGGACTGGGAGGCCGGCTGCAGTAGAGGCGGGGTCACGATTGGCTGTGAAGCAGGCAGACGGCGGCGGGCGTCTGCACGTCAATCGGTCGGGCAGCAAGTAGACGACACGCGAGGTGCAGTGATGGTGACGATGGAGTCACACAGCAACGCGGGCCTGGGTGTGATATGTCCTTTCGTGGTGCGTGATGGAGCAGCAGAGAGGAGGAAGGGAGTCAAGAACAGAGTCTTTCCGGCGGCGTCCGATGCTTCTTATTTTGACGAACGAGCGCCGCCCGCGGCCTCAGGTACCCATAGAAAAGCAGCTCGAGCTGGCAGCGCGCGATTTGGGTACCACCGCACCGTGCTGCAGCTCAGGTGGGCGACTAACTGTGGGGACTTGCTGCAAGCGGTGGCGCCGTTGGGCACCAACACGCTGAGGAGCCCAGCACAACCTGCAAGCCCTACCGAGCAGCCCCCTCGCTGAAACCGTGTTACGTCTGCGCATCGCGCCCGTAAGCAGCGAGGGAACCGTTACAGCCCGTAGATCGCTGGAAAAGATGTGCTCCTGCGCAGCCAACGAACGATGTGCGTTGCGTATAGTCCGCGGTGACTGCGTGAAGAGGCGTCCGAATGCGGCTAGACGTGCCTCGGCATTACACGTAACAAAAACATTTCAATACACACCAGACGCCTGACGACCCTGCGTCTTCCCAGCCAGCAGGCCCTTACGTCGACACCTTCACACTCGGTGACGTTGTGTCGCTGCTCTCGGCTCAAGCGGCCAGACATTGACGTTCTGTCAGACGTCTTTCTCACCGACTCACTCATCACGCCCCAGAGCAGCGGCAACGCTTGCCTCAGCTGTGCTCGCGACGAGAGACTCACTCACGCTTCCTCGGGCACGTCTGCATGGTCTCGATCTCAACAAGGGAGCGAATGGTACAGCACACTCGGCAGAACGCTTGTCCTCACTCGGCCGCCATTGGCCTCACCGGTGCCAGCCTTGTCCTCGAACCCTGCGGCTGTTGCGCTGTTCTGGAATTCTGCTGCCTATGGGAACATTGCCTCCTGCCGCGACTTGCCTCCACTTTGCACGCTCCTCGTGGCTTCTTACCATTAGACGACTCCCTCTGCGAGCACTGGTCGACCGTACATAGTCCTTCGCATCACCCTTCGCATGTTCATCAGGCACCGGGCACGTGGTTTCGCTGCACAAGACTGCAAACATCAGTCGGTGCTCAGGATTTCATTACGCGCAGCAGCTGCGGTGCCCAAGACTGGCAGAGACACCCTTTTCTTGCACCACCACGCGTTCCCGCTTTATCTAGACCTGCAGCACAGATTGCGACCACCCATCGCTTGTCGGGCCCTCAATATGTCTCAAATTCCTTTGATCTTGAACCCCGTTCGTGGCGCATGTATGCGAATCTCAACGTTTTCTTTGCTCTTTACTGCTATTGTCACCTCGTCCGACGCCAATCCCACCAATCGACCGCGGTCTTTGTGCTCCGTCACCCAATCAGCCGTGAAGACTTCGACATCGATCCCCTCTCTCAGTCCTGTAGGATCATCGCCAGCTACTGACACATTTGCAAGCCCAAATTCGGACCTATGGATGTGGTCGGCAGCTGCTTGGCCATCCAGCGTCGTCGGTTCACGTCCGGATGTCTTTGCTTGATCAACGGCTGCCCGATATCTGTCCAGCCAGGCAAATGTCCTCGGGAAGGTTTTTGCTGAGATGAGATCCTCGGGCAACTCCATGCCACTGACAAAGTCCAACATGAATATACCTTGAGGAGACCGTTAGCACTTACTGACTCAGGTGTACTTGACACGAGCGATCAGCACGGCGATTATTGAATTGCCGCAGGTTATGCCGTGGTACGCGCCGTTGCGGCACGTAGTGTGAACCCCAAACCCACCAAACCCAACGACACCGGGAACTAATGCCGATCATCATACCACTCGGGTCGCCGGTTGGATGATCGCTTACATTCAGAAGCAAAAGCAACACAGTTGACCTGTAGGACATGCTCGGGCAACATGTCGACGCGCGTTGTGAAGGAGACAGCATCACTCACCCTCGATGTCAGCGAGTTTCGGGCCTTCGCTCCCCAGAATCCATTCCCGCCCGTCCGCCAGAATGCTGGTCTCGAACAGATCAAAGAGATTCCTAATATAGGTCTGGCACTCTCCTCTTCCCTCGTCCAATTCCTCTTTCGACCAGTTCCGACCCAGCATGCCCTGTCTATCCTTTACGAACGTGGTATTCTGCGCAACATCGACCGGTACCAGCCCCGCCGCTTGCGCAAACACAGGGCCCTCGATCATGTATCGCTCGAGCAGTTTCTCCACAAACACATCCTGCGGCTTCACAGCACCGAGCCGTGGGGACGAGACATTGGGCAGCGACTCCAGCGCGCGCAGGATCAGGCGCGTATCAAGGTAAATGTCGCGACCAATTGCAAGGATGGGGATCCGGCGGTAGCGAACAGGGAGCAAATCGAGGTCGGGGCGCGGCATCGTGAAGGGTTGTTCCTGGACATGTTAGCAGGGTATGTGTGGGGGTTAGGAGAAGTCTGTCAGTACGCAGAGCGCGTAATCGATGCCACGCAGGGCAAGGTACGCTGAGATGCGCTTCCCGTAAGGCGAGAAGGCATAATTGTAAAGAATGATATCATTAGGTGCACTCATTGTTTTTCGTCGTCGCTCTCAAATCTCATGAAAGAAAGATGTCACAAAGCTCAATTACTCGCGTGAAGTCAACTTCATACGAAACTTAGTACCCGAGAGGGGTCCATTTCCACCCAAACCCCATTTCCATACAGCCGAAGCCGAGACAACCTCTTCCCAACCAGGACCGTAAGCTAGCCCTTTGATTACAGTTTCATCGTAACGGAGACGTCTCCGTGCTTAGCCCAAAACGTTCATCACATAAACATCGCAACCCAGACCCCCGCAGATCAACCCCGGCTCCCAGATCCAAGACCGTGACATCATCGACATTTTCGCCACTCGACTGCCGACGCCAGATCGACGCAAGGCGTGATCGTCAGCGGTGGCTCAAACCGTGGGATTCCTCGGCGGGAGCTAGAAGGATATGATTCAGTTTGGCAGCCGTGGTGGGTGGTGATCGGAGGGGTGATCGTGTTGCCTCGTGGAGTGGCGCTGGGCAGCGATGCGCCGGCTCGGTGCGCCACAATGTGGAGAGTTGAGAGTGGCGGGGGCATAGCGTGGGTAAGTGTCGTCGGTAATAACTGGAAATGTTTCATTGCACGTGGAAGAGATGAGGTGGAGAGCATAGTGGGGTTGATCTACTGTATGTCATTGAACCACTATCTCGTGGTTGGAGGAAGAAACTAGCTATCCGTCAAACTGAAAGAAAATCTTGGCCGTCGTAATCGAAGAAAAGAACTGGGTATCTGGGGTATCATCCATGCGAGAACCCGTTCCAAGCGCCTTTTTCATATGAATCGTACATGCAATCATTCATCCTTCAGTCGTGAAAAGAAAACGCCTTCGTCATGCAAGAAAGACAGGAAAGACAAAGCCGAAGCTTATAACTAGTACAAAGGCTCATAGGAAATGCCAGCCCACTGTTCAAACGCCGTGATACCAAGGCTGGAGTACTTGGCAATCAGCTCACTCCACCAGTTGTTGCCGACATTCATGGCAAGAGGAATGATGCCGAAGAGATAGCGACCATTGCCGTAGGCGCCGCCACGACGATTGCTGCCTCCGTGTCCGTAGCCGAAACCGACGCCATTGGCGGTGCGCCACGCCTGAACCTCCGCGTAAAGCATCAGGCAGAAGAAGGCAAGGACTGCTGCAAGGATGGGGAGAACGGTCTGGAGGATACCGAGCTTGCGTGGCTTGGAATCGAGGACGACGGTGTTCGTGGGCGCAGTGGCTGGCTCGGTGGGCTCTGCAACTATCTCGGTAGTCTGCGCACTGGTGCTTGCGGTCGAGCTCGCAGTTGGACGAGGATCTAGAGGCGCTTCTTCGTGGGCGACCGTAACTGGAGCGATGGAGACGGTCGTGCGCTGGGGCTCTGCTTCAACTGGAGCAACGGCAATCATGGCGCTATCGATGACGGAAGATGTGAGCTGCGGAGTGATAGTCTGAGCTCCAGATGAGGCCTGCTCAACTTGAGGAGCGTCTGTCTGAGTTGAGGTCGCGTTGGTCGCGATGGCAGTTGGCGTGAATGGTGAAATCTCGTGAGTCGCAGCATGAAGAATCTCTGTGGTGAGATCCTGGGCGTTAGTCTGGGCCGAGGCGCTTGAGGTGTTGGTCTGGCGTTCGATGGGCGCAACGCTGCCAGCTTCATTGACGGAGAGTGAGAGCTTGGGTTTGATGGCACCAATGGGGGTGACGTTGCCAGATTCATTGACAGAGACTGTGAGCTCAGGCCTGAGAGCATCGATCGGCGTGACACTCGCAGCCTCGTCCGTATGAATGTCAAGCTTGGGCTTGACGGCATCGGTGGGTGTAACGCTTCCAGCCTGGACCACCGAGTGAGTGAGCTTGGGGGCAATCGCATCGAGAGGCGCAACGCTTGCGGCTTCGCTAACGGTGGAAGAGTAGCCTGGGCGAGAGGGCTCGATCGGCGCGAGATCGGCAGTGAAGAAGATGTCGGAGTAGTCGTTCAGCGCGTAGTGGAACTCGTCGTACTCGTCCGAGGCAGCATCGAGCTCGTCTGCCAATGATTCTGCGAAGCCGGGAAGGATCGGTGGAGCTTCATCGATGGGTGAGGTAGCCGCGGCGGCAGCGGCGGCGTCGGCGGCGTTGAGGTTGCGTTGACGCTCCTTCTGGAACTGAGATTCAAGGTGTGCAATACGCTCGTCTTTGACGATGAGGGTACGGTCGTGCTCGGCGATCATCTCATGGAGGCGCTCGATGTCGGCCTGGAGGCCTTCGTTGTCGGCGTCAAGCTGCTCGATCTGGTGGAGCTTGCCTTCCAGCTCTTCGTTGCGAATGCGCTCTTCCTCGAACTGCTTGTGAAGGTCCTGGAACTGCATCTCGGTGTCTCTCTGCTGGAGCTCCATGTCGTCTTTCGCTTTGAGAGCGGCGAGGCGCGCATTCTGGGCGTCTTTGAGGTCGGCATAGGCCTTGTTGAGCATCGCATCGCGTTCTGCACCGGCGGCCTTCTCGTGTTCAAGGTCTTGCTTGATCTTTTCGACGACATCGCGGGAATGTTCGAGCTTCTGCTGACCAGAAACGCCGTCTTGTTCGCTCTTTTCGAGCTGAGCCTGGAGGTGGGCGACTTGCTTCTGTGAGCTCGACAGCTGCTCACGCAGAAGCCCGATGTTCTTCGTTGCCTCTTCACGCACAGCCTGGAGTTTGCCGTAGAGGTCGTATTCGCCGTCGTCCATCTTCTTCTTCTCGGCGAGCTCGCTTTCGAGGGCGTCGTTCTTCCGGCGGACGGTTTCCAAGCATGCGCGAGCAACGCTTTCACGCGTGAGCTCGCGGTCCCTTTCAGCCCTAGCGGCCACTAGCTCGTCGCCAAGGCGACCGCATTCGGCGTGGGCAGCCGCTAGGGCTGATCGGGCAAGCGCGAGCTCTTCCCGAAGCCGCGAGGCTCGCACCTCGACGCCGTTGAAGTCGAAGGCGGCGCCGGTGCCGAACTGGAAAGGGGCGGGGGCGGACATGTTGATGGTGATGATGATGGTGATGATGGTAGTGATGAACGGTTCTGAAGGAGAAACGAAGCCAGAGGGCGAGCGGCGTCGTCTTATGCTTGCTACGCGGTCTCTATTGTGTCTTCAGATCAATTGGAATTGCTTGAAATTGCTATTGTTGAAGTGAAAACAATAGTACAATAGCACTTATTGTGAGCCGCCGCGTGCAAGTGAAAGCGACCCATGGAGGTGAATGTGCCGAACTCAACACCAAGAATCATGGATGCTGTATGTATACGGAGAGCCAATGCTATGTTTTAGTCGTTCAATGATGCTTCGTAGCCCTCTAGGCTCTGCCATCCTATTAGCAATTGGGGTTGAAGTAAGGCATGTAGATACTCATATGGCATCATTGAAATGATCCGAATAGGGGAACCTGGAGCAATCCACACCGTGAAATCTGTGACAGGATGTTACCATTGTATCTCGAAAGACTTTTGGCAGTGACATTGACATGATACAAGCATGCACTGTCCGCCGTATACCTCCAGGGCGGACACTGCCCATTTTCGCACTCAGAGGTGCCCGGAGGTACTCGCAGATGAGGATGGTTTGTTGTAACAGATGGAGAAGCACTTATGCTACTCCAAACATATGTATTTTTGTAATCTCGAGATCAAAATCTGCAGTGTATACATCCAGGCTCTATTCCGCCTGTTTTCCGACATCCAACAGTTTCCCATCATCCGGACCAGTGAACTTCTTGCGTCCCGTCGTCATCCAGAAGATGAAGGCGACCAACATTATGACTCCCGTGGCCGCGCTCGTGTAGTTCATGTTGTCGCTATCAACTGGCTTTACGCTAGGAAGATTTGCGATGACACATATGAAAGCGAGATACAAGAAGCCGATGATGTTGAGCACGATGCCCCAGCGGCCGAGTGAATACGGGCCTTCGAGACGCGTCTTCTTGCCGGTGAAGTGGGCGAGGATGCGAGAGAACAGTGGCATGAGATATGACAGATCTATTGAAATCAGCACTCTGCCCACGAAAATTTGAGAGAGACTTACAAAATCCTTGCGTTGCGATAGCAATGATTGTGTTGAAACCAGTCGTGGTTCCAAAGTAGATCGAGTTGAAAGCCATTTGAACAATCGCAGTCAACGCAATTGCGTAGACCGGAACACTCCTGCTAGAAACTTTGCTGAGCAGGTTTGAGTACGGCAGGCCGTTGTCACGAGCAAAGGCGTAGACAGCTCTCGATCCTTCCGCCATCAAGGAGTTGGCCGATACTATGGCGATGATCGCAATCATGGACGATAGTGTCGAAGCGCCAGCGATGTTGCCGGTTGAGTTGAAGATGATTGCAATGACCGGGACTCCGGTTGGGGTGTTCCCCGTCTCTTCGAGATCGCCAATGCAGAAGCAGAGCGCAATGAGCCAGATAAAGCCGGTAAAGAAGCCAATATAGACGGACATAATTATCGCACGCGGCGCTTGCTTTCTGGCATTCTTGATCTCTTCCGTCATGTGCGCTGGCGCATCATAACAGCACATACCAAATGCACCCTGCAAGATGCCCAAGCAAGCTGCGTATGGTGCGTTCCAGCCAGTGAAGTTTTGGAAGTCGCTAAACACGTACTTTGCCGATTGCTTGTTCTTGTTCGTTGTCAGGATTGTGACGAGGCAGACGACGAAGGAGAGCAGATTCCACGCGAAGATGGCTTTGGAGAGCCTGTTCAGGATATGCGAGAGGAACGTGTTCGACATCGCCGCAAGGAAAGTGATGAGATACGCCACCAGGACCGTATGCCATCGCTCGATCGTAAAGCCGTAGTTGAGTTGCGCAGTGCCGAGCACGAAGTTTGTCGCGACGAAGTTGTTCACTGCGCCCATGCAGATGATGCCAATCAACATGAACCAGCCACAGATGTAGCTAAAAGGTCTCGCAACTCGCGCAGGCGCAAGGATGGCAACCCAACTGTACTGTCCACCAGCGGTCGGATAAGCGCTACACATTTCTGCCATGCTGTATGCAACTGCCAATGTGACGAGGCAGACACAGAGCCAGCCCCATACCATGACAGGTGGACCGCCAGATTCGACGCCGATGATCAGTACTCCGGACAGAGCGGTCCAGCTGGTGACAATGGAGAAGCTGAAGCCGACCATGCCCAGGAGGCCGAAGCTGCGCTTCAACTCTATCATTTGTTAGCATTGGATCTCACTTGAGCGAGATCATGCTTACCCTGAGTATATCCCAGCTGCGCAAGAACCGCATCATCGCCATCCGAGTCCTGCAGTACCTTCTTCTCCGGGTCCGAGACTGGGCTTGACGCCATAATTCCGGTCGTATAAAAACAGAGTCCAACGATAAGGCAAAGCACGCGACTTCACCTCTAAATCAAGTGCGTCCATACCCAGCATATATACCCTCCAAACCCACCATACAATCTATCTATCGCCCACCTGCATCGCCATGACACGCCGCCGTTACTCGACCCCTACCGCGTCATCGACTAGCACGATTGATAGCGATTTAAGCATCAGCAACGGGCCTGCAAGGAAAGCTTGCTGCATGGGCGATAGTCGCGAGTATCTTATCTTGTCGAGTTGGGTGCATTGTTATTGGTCGGTGTTGTGTAGGTGCGATTGGTCAAGATAGGAAGCTGCGAACCGACGACTGGGGGACGACGAGAAGTGGGGTGGAAGTGGAGCTCGGAACGGGGCGCGTGTAGAGCGGCGAGGGAGTAGAGTTGAAGAGGTAGAAGATTTTTTCTGGTGAGTTATTGGGATGGGACGTTTAAGGGTCTGGGCAGGTTGTGGATGCTGCTGAACGCAAGAAGTGTTTGTGAGTGTGGATGCGTGGGTGGGTGGCGATCGTGCAGATGGGAACGATAAGCTCAGCGCCTCGCACGTCAGATCCAATGTCCTGGGAGCAGTAGAATCGGGAGCATTTCTAAAGGGTGGCGTCGTCTTTTTGCTGCTCTGCGGGCAGCGTCAGAAAATATTGCCAGGTTCCAAGTACCCCGAGGGTCCTCGAGGCAAAGCACCCTCAAGGTGCAATGCGTCCGCGTATCTTAGATACTTTGCAAAATCTTTCAGTATCATGCATATGACTGACAAGAATGACTAAGTTGGTTGCGTACAATCGAATATCGTGTACTCTGTGACTAGTTTTGTAGTCTATGCATTCCCGACCCACAACGATGGATCTGCCCTAAAAAGGGCAACCAAACCACATGCCGTGCATATCTAGTCTACCCTAGCATGCGGTTCACACGTGGTAGGTATACCACAACAACGATTCCATCCTATCCATCTTCATCTTTCAACAAATCCAATATACTATTTCCATCAACTACACAGTCTCAATCCACATCCACCACCCTTCCATCAAAATGCCAACATCCCAGATCCCCACCTCAACACCCTACCCCTTCCCACACACCTCCAACTTCTCCCCCTCCACAACCGCCCTCATCATAATCGACATGCAACGCGACTTCCTCTCCCCCGGCGGCTACCTCTCTTCCCAAGGCTATTCGCTCACACGTTTCACCGACCTCATTCCACGCTTACAATCGCTCTTGTCTGCCTTTCGCACCGCAGGATTTCCAATTTATCATACGCGCGAAGGCCATGCACCGGACATGTCCACGGTCTCGAGTCGCGAGTTGCATCGTAGTAGCGTGAATGGGGCGAGGATAGGGAGTCGAGGACCGTTGGGAAGACTGTTGATTAGAGGCGAAGAGGGGCATGATATTGTTCCTGAGTTGAAGCCGGTGGGAGGGGAGGTTGTGATTGATAAACCAGGACGAGGGGCGTTTATGCACACAGAGTTGGACTTGAGTTTGAGGGCGAGGGGAGTTCAGAATCTGGTGATTTGTGGTGTCACGGCGGACGCGTGTGTAAGTAGTACCGTGAGAGAAGCGAGTGACCGTGGGTACGATGTCTGCGTGCTGGAAGACGGTGTGGAGAGCGTGAGCGAGGAGTTGAAGAAGTGGGCGCTGGAGAGTATTAGGGTGGAGGGAGGGCTGTTTGGAGTTACCTGTGACTGTAAGACTGTGCACGATGCGGTGAAGAGCTGGATAAAGAAGAACGGCACTGAGCCTTGAAGTGTCCAGGCAGCATGAGGAAGTCAGTACTTCACGAACAGAGGAGCGGCAAGTTTTTGCGCATGTAACGTGTATGCATTGACTATACAGCCAGATTGCGGCCAAAGGCCTCATATCATTGACGACCCAGACCACCCATAGTGTAACGCCGAGAAGACCGATAGCCGTGCCCAAATCATATCCATGAACAATGTGTCGCAATCATCGAAGCCATTGTTGACCAATCCTGAAGTGGTTGATGAATGCTGGAGACGTGTCGTGACGAGAGAAAAGACGAAGGTGTTTAACCACCGAAACCGTAAAGGGTACGGCCTTGACGCTTGAGGGCGTAGACAACGTCGAGGGAGGTGACGGTCTTGCGCTTGGCGTGCTCGGTGTAGGTGACGGCATCACGGATGACGCTCTCGAGGAAGGTCTTGAGGACACCACGGGTCTCTTCGTAGATCACTGCGGTGGGGTTAGTGACGTTGCGATGCGACGCTGAGGAAGAGAAGGCTTACTGGCTGAGATACGCTTGACACCACCACGACGAGCGAGACGTCGGATAGCGGGCTTGGTAATACCCTGGATGTTGTCGCGAAGAATCTTGCGATGGCGCTTGGCACCGCCCTTGCCGAGACCCTTGCCACCTTTGCCGCCTGTTGATAGTCGTTAGCATTATGTTTGAGGCAGAAGAAGTGTTGCGCGACGATGTGCCGACGTCGACGTGGTGTTGCGTCAACACGTTGATGTCGCGAAGGGCGAAGGTGGGGCGACGCGTTGCGGCTGAACAACACCATGCGCGACATCGCGACAGTGGCGGCAACAGCGACAACAACGCCTGCAACACGATGCACATCGATGCAGATGAGGTAATAGAGATGTACTTACGTCCAGTCATGTTGCTAAAGGGTTAGTGTGATGGGGTTTGATGGGTGTTGTTTGAAATGCAGCTGTGCAGTGGCAGTTGTTGGCTGGGTTGACGCGAATAGACGGGGAGAAGAAGAGAAAAGAAAACGACAATAAAGCGGGCGGGCGTGTTAAATAGATGCGCGGGCGTCGCGCCTGCCGCAAGATCACGCGCTAAGCTGTGTTGGGCGAGGGTAGCCTTGAGCGCAAGAAAATCAATCGAGGACTTGCCGCTGTGCAAGAGCCAAAATCAAACGTCTGGAAAGCAGCACCTTCAAAGAGCATTGCAAAACAGCAGGCACGCCGCGTGAGATTGCTAGCCCCGTCGTAGCGCACCCGAATTGGCTTAGCGCGGCGAGGATCGCGAACACCAACTCTGGAGAACACCATCCGCACCGCCAGAATCGGAGAGAATTCTCTTAGTACGGCCCCGATATGCTTACACATTTCCCGGCCACGGATGTTATTGTCCTTTGAATGTCTGCGCATCTTTTTCGAAGGAAATCAAGATGCGCAAAGGCCGGCAAGGCACGAAACACGGTGACCAGTACCGCGCGCGGCTTCACGCGACTTCACGACTGTTTCCAGTTGTTGAAGAAATGAGCATACGACAGTCTACTGGTCCGTGAAAAGAGTTTAACTTCGCTGTCATAAGTTTGTGATGACTTCGCGTCGACAAGTAAGGTGGTCGCTGGCGTGAAGCAAGCAGAATGTAGAGGCCACCAGTCTCCCGTCGTACCCTAATGGATGTGGCAAAGGGCCCATCTAGGCTGCGGGTGAGACAAATATCTCAATGGAACTTGAGTCATAGATCTGGCTACTACGCTGCTCTCATGAAGACGCTGGCAAGGCACAGATAATCTCAGTATGCTGTGGACTCTGCGTTTAGCGCAAATGTACTACTCGTTTTCCTGCTACCTTGTGATGCACGATGCAGTGTGTCAATCTCAAAAAGTACGCGTGTGAGGGAACGTGGTGATATAGCTATTGGCATTATGACACAAAACGAATCTTTGTCGCGTAGAGTCCTCACACTTGCTGCAGGAGCCAAAATGCTCACTCTGCCCATTGCGTGTGGGAGTCCATTGAGGGAATGGACCCCGCCACGTCAAGCAAGGCGTTCACAATTTCCCAGAAACTACTTTGACTCATCAGCCTCCTTGTTGGGCGTATCTTCGTACACTGGTGGCGCGTCGTACGCGGGTAGCTCCGCATATTCTGCCTTTTCGCTGTGAACCTCCGCCTCGACCTCCGCCTCTTCGACATCATCCTCAAGTGCGATTCTCTGGTAGCTTTGTCCGCGCATTCTCGCAATGACGATGGCGATCAGCGTGCCCAAGACCATGCCGAGCAGATATGTGACCGTTCCAGCGAAGATGCCAATAATGATGGGGATAAGAATCGTGAAGAAAGCGCGGCGAGCGAACATGTGCACACGGCTGTGAGGATGATGTGCGTGGTGGCCGTGGCCCTTGTGGTGATGTGGGCGATGATGAGGATGAGGACGGCCTGGGTGGAATCTGTGCGGCGGCTTGCCTGCAATCGTTTCCTCCTCCATCGGGTTGTGATGACCATGGGGTCGCTTGTGGCAGCCCTTGCCCATCTTCTTCATTTTCTCGATCCTGTCTGCCACGATGCCCTTCCACTTGCAAAGTAGTGGCCACTCGTTGCATTCCTTCTCTTCGACAATCTCGTTCTCTTCTTGAGGCTGCTCGGTCTCGAATGACGCGATCATGAGATGACCGCTGGCATCCTTGAGCACATTGATCCGAAGTTCCGGCGGGTTGACCGGGACGCCCTCGACTGCGGCAATCTGAAGCGTCATTGGGAGTAGCTCCATGCCGTCCTCATCGATGGTCTCGGCGCCATTGTAACGGAACGTGTAGCCTGTGACTTGTAGGCGCAGAGGCTGAGGAACGTCTGGGCTGATCTGCGAAACGTAGAACGTCTGTTTGGCGGCATTGAAGACCGGCGGGAACAGCTGGTAGCCGTCTATGCCGACACTGTTTTCTGCAGAGCCGACCTCGAAATCCAGTTGCTGCGCAATGTTAGCGGTGTCCAAGGCGAACGTAACACGGCCAGGCTGCTACTGTGGTTCCGAGCAACAGCGTGGCAAACATGAAGTACTTACGAATGCGCTTCCCACGTCCTTCGTCCATGTGAGGCTGTCCTCCTCCTGAGTCGCCAGAGCGCACCCAGGACATTCTATGATGGCTGATCGCTTGAACGGGTCGACAACCAGGCCTTCCATTGCATTATCATCTCCGACGTCGTCCGCCGTGATCGTAGGCGGGATGAGCACGGCGCTGGCGACCAGCGCCAGGTTTGCGAAGATACCCAGCTTGCTAGGAGACATGATAGTTTACGTTAAGTGAAGAAAATGGGTATATCGGAAGTTATGAGAAGAGGCAGATTGCAGGTGAGGCCATGGCGAGGCCAAGAGGCTGTGGTCGGCCTTGTCTCCGCTGCCGCGTCATCGACACTGGCGAGTGGAACACGGACCTCCGATGGCTGTCAATCTGGTGCAAACACCGAAACACGCGATTAAAATAAGACAATTAAACAGCGGCATAAGTCACATATTGGAACGTGCAGCCTATCAGTTTCGACTTGGCAGATATCGATGTGATTATCTCGGGGCCGTCCTTGATGCTCAGGTTGTCGAACTTGGTGTGAATGCTTGATGTGAGGTGCGCGGAGGCCACGATGGTGGTCACTCTTCTCATATCGTTGAAGTGAACACAGCTTCGCAGATACAATAGATTTACATTTTTTGAATGGCAGCTCTGTGCCGAAGCTGTTCGCTGCTGTCCTATGTTAGTCGATGATCATGTAGGCTACCACAAGCTGAACCTCGAACCTCAGCCTACTGCGCCTACTAACATCGTCACCGCGTTCAACCTCACATATCACAGCCACATGCCTGACATCTTCCAAACGTGTTCCCGCTATGCGACTCATCAACGCCGCGCTACTGGAACTGGAGCGCTTTGACGATGACACAAAGATCCCACCTTACGCCATCCTTTCGCACACTTGGGGCGATGCCGAAGTCAGTCTGCAGCAATTTCAAGACACGTACATGGGGGAAGAGCATACGCGTTCTCGAGTCAAGCAGAAAGCGGGATGGGCGAAAATCGTAAGAGCGAGCAAACAGGCGCTAGATGACGGATACGCGTACATTTGGGTCGACACGTGTAAGCATGGCTCCACAAGGTGCGAAGTTTCCGTCGTAGCTGATGCACATGTGCTAGGCTGTATTGACAAAACCTCATCGGCCGAGCTTAGCGAAGCCATCAATAGCATGTACCGGTGGTACAAGCGAGCAGAGGTTTGCTATGCATACCTAGAGGATGTCGCGGTAGAAGCATCCTTGTCGGACTCTTATGTAACTCTAGGTGATACCACGAATAGCGAAGAGAGTCTGGCGAGAATCCAGTCAGCGGACACTCTCTTACCTTCTGATGACCATATCAAGAGCAGGCTAGCCAACGCCCGATGGTTTACACGGGGATGGTATGCTCATCTCCTAGACAGATTTCTGCACGAGAATTGCTGACCGAGCCGTATAGGACACTTCAAGAGCTTATTGCCCCTAAACAAGTGCGATTCTATGGTATAGACTGGGCTTTCATTGGCACAAAAGAGACCTTACAGGACCTCCTTGTGGCTATCACTGGTATCGATTTTGACGCCTTGGATGGAGAGCCTCCTGAATCCTTCAGCGTTTCGAAGAGAATGAGCTGGGCGGCTAATCGCAAGACTACGAGGATAGAAGATCTTGCCTACAGTCTCATGGGTCTTTTCGATGTCAACATGCCGCTCCTCTATGGCGAGGGCGAGAAGGCCTTTATGCGTCTGCAAGAGCAGATTTTATCAGACGATGACGATCAGACTCTGTTCGCGTGGACTCCAGTGGCTCCTCGTCCTAGTCCGTATGCTCTAGGGACCTCCATATTTGCTCAACACCCGTCTGATTTCGTCGACGGATTCAAGTTCCATTCTTACGTTCCTTATGGAGAGCCTCCCATCGTCACCAACAAAGGCCTCCAAATCGAGCTACCCGTTCTGTCGCTAAGAAACATCCCTCACGGCGTTATGGATCCGAGATATAGGGATTATTTCCTGCTGGTGCTATATTGTGGTTATCATGACGATCCATTAACGCATCCTGCCATCGTAGCTCGGCGCACTGGATCTTATGGGCACACGTACGTTCGCCATGAGAGTAGAGCGCTTTTTCCTGTTAAGCACGAAGATGTACGTCTTACCGACTCGCGCCAAATTTACCTTCGGAGGCGACCAAAGCGGTTTGCACTTTACAACAGACACTTGGAGTACCGAGCTATTCCGACCGCTCTACCTGTGGACGAGACACTTGAGATCCGATCGTATGAACCTCGGGATGGATGGCCGATGATCCCCTTCTCCGGGTTGGAGATTGATTAGATCTGTTAAACCAAATAGATACTTGGACGAGGAGACGGAGTAATGGGAATTGCGATAGTGATGTTTGACTCCGATCAATTGGCAACTTAGCGCAAAGTCTGGAGTCAAGTCTGAGCATCGGGTGCAGCTGCAAAA
The DNA here is from genome assembly GCA_001748405.1 of Paraphoma sp. B47-9. NCBI lineage: Eukaryota > Fungi > Ascomycota > Dothideomycetes > Pleosporales > Phaeosphaeriaceae > Paraphoma > Paraphoma sp. B47-9. Next base: position 73,883 of record BCLK01000251.1, read on the forward strand.
GTAGCCAGCTATGCATATCCCAAAATGCATGTTGACTTGGCATTGATGGCCGGAACAAGACAAATGCGTGGGACTTGTGAAAAGTACGAACTTGATTCAGCCCTGGCACGACAGGCATCTTTAACGAAACGTCATCCTGCAGCAGGGCTGGGACATAACACGGGTGGTAAGACGCTTTATGGAATCGCACCAGAAGGCGGGAGAAGCACGAACATCTGGAGACGAAGAAATTTTCCGTGGAGCACGATGCAGAGGGGCATGTAGCACGACGGGTCGCCTCGAGTCCCGCAGCGTGGTGTTGGGCACGAGGATCTACTGCAACTCAGCAGCGGGAGAGCTACAGTTGGGTTGATCGGTCCGGATCAATCAAGTTGTCGCAGCAGAGGTTAGCAGGTCCGGGAGACCCTCGCGGCGTAGGGCTAAGGTCGGGTAGCGGTTTGGCAGTGCTGTGCCTGGCACCCTGGGGTGTACCTTGCCGCGGACTGCCAGTAGGCATTGGCTCGAGCAGCGCGACGTGATGCATGTGGTGGTGCGAACGCGACGACCGGGCTTTTGGGCTCGATCAGGTAGCGAGAGGGTCACGTTGCATGCTGCCCATGCGAACGGTTGAGCGGCAGTGGGCTGCGGCGGATGGCGATGGCGATGACTGATGACTGTCGCGCGCAGCCGGCAGAGGCTGTCTTGCTACTCACCGGTGCCGGCGCGACTACTGGTGCGGCGCATTGCTTGTGCGTGCGAGCTGGGCGCGGAGGTGCAGCGGTCTGCGCGTAATTGGGCTGGAACGATCATGCTGGTGAGGACTGGAGCCAGGTTAGGCGTCGCGGCTACGTCATCGAAATGAGGGTTGAAGACAGGCATGCCGCCGAAACCAAGTCCTTTGCAACCCCACCACTCGCCCGGGGAGTCAACAAGGCCTGCACGCCAGATAACGTCAGGCCACGGCTGCTGCATCTCTTCTGCCCGCTGTGCTTCCACTGCGCTTATTACCCTCTTGCTCCTACCCTTCCATTCCTACTCGCCCGCAAGTCATCAGGATCCTCCGCCGCTCTCCCAGCGCGGCCGATCATCCCCCTCCGCACCTCCTGCCCACCTGCCCCTCTCCTGTCGCCCACTGCCATCATGTCGCGACGCTACCCTACCGCCGAGCTCTATGAGGAGCGCGAGCGGGACTTCTACCGCGGCAACAACCGCACCAGCCGCAACTATGAGGAGCTCGACGTCGAGCTTCGTCGCGGCGCCGGCGCAGACCCACGGCGCAGCGCTCCGGACTTCCTCCACGATGACTACAACCGCCCCACCGCCGGCCCCATGGTGGTTCGTGGCCGCGATGAGGACAACTTTTCTCGAGCAGGCCCTCGCAGCTCCCGCGGCGGCTTTGACGACGACACTCGCTCGGTGCGCAGCAGTCGTGCGCCCCCTCCTCCCTCCAGCGTGAGAGACCTGGATCCCCCTGCACGCCGCGGCACGCGTGACTTTGAGCGGGACGAGACGGACATCAGAATCAGCCGTCGCGAGCAGTCGCGACCCAGAGAGCCTGAGCTCCGCGCAGTCGAGCGCGAAGACATTGTGTTCCGCCGTGGTGATGGTCCCCGCCAGATGCCGCCGCGCGAGGTCGAGCACGACGACGTGCGCTTCCGGGGCCGCGGGCGTGGAGATGGCATCGACATCCACGCTAGTCGCAGCGAAGTCAGTCGCCATGGCCGTGATGTGTCTGCTGAGCGAGGCTCTATCCGCTTCCAGGAGCGAGATGGCAACTTTGAGCTCCGCGCCAACCGCCGCGAGTTCAGCCGTGACGGCCGCGACTCCAGCCGAGAGCGCAGCTCTCTGACCATCAGAGGACGAGAGCGGAGTCTGCCTCCTCCACGCTCGCGCGGAGAGCTCGTTGCCCGAGAGCACGAGGAGTTCACCATCCGCCGTCGCGACACCTCCCCACAGCCCCGCGAGGTCATCAAGGATGAGATCATTATTAGGCGTAAAGAGGAGCGAATGCCCACTCCATCTCCGTCCCCATCTCCCCCTCCACCACCACCGCCGCCGCTAGAGCCGGAGATCCGACCTCCGATCATCCAGGAGATCATCACGCACCACCGACATATTGATCATGGTAGGTACCTGTTTTCACTTTGCAAACTCTTTACTAAATGAGGTCAGGTGTTGAAAGGGCACGATCTCCCACCCCACCACCACTACCAGCGCCGCCATCCCCTCCTCGCGCGGTGAATGAGACCCTCGAAATCGACATTCGGCGGAGAGAGTAAGTGGCACGTGCTAAGGACTATCCATACATGGCTAACAATGACACAGAAGCCGAAGCCGCGGTCCAGGTCGTGGCCGAGAGTATGAGGACTTGAATTTGGAGATTGACATCAATCGCGAAAATGGTAAGCACCAACTTTCTTCACTTTTACCGTTCTCGTGGACATGACTAACACTACACGCCAGGCGAGTTCAACGTCAAGCCACGGAAGAAGGATATGTGGACCGAGGTGACCAAGGATTTGGTTATACGGGAAGCCATCGACCAGATGGGCTACTCGTGCGAGGAGACTGATGATTTCTTTTACATCATGGAGTACCTGCGATACGTAAGTCCATTCGTCATCAATCTTGGATCCAGCCTTCTAACAACTACCAGGAGGATGTGCTGCAGCTCGTGGAGCTATCAGATGACCTCCGCCGCAAACACAAGCTCCGCATCGAGTTTGAGCGCACGACGATCCGCGATCCACCGAGATCCAAGTACGACGAGAAGTTCTACGAGCGCGAGGTTTCTTATGATAGTCGCCGATCGCGCGGTTATCGCTAAAGCTGTGTGCTTGGCAATACGACGCTGCGGACTTCATAAGAACTGAGACTCGAGAGACAGCTCAATGAGTCTCATATCTGGAACCGGCGGGCAGATCTGTCTCGGCGAGCGCAAGTTTCACTTCGACCAACACTGCTTGGATGTTTTGAGGAGCACAGTCACGGCGACTCTTCCTATCCACAGCAGAAGTTTCAACATGATACCAGACTTGTTCGCGACATGAAATCATGGTTCGTGACAACATTACGGCCTTGCGCAGAGTGCGGACCTGCATACCTAACGACAATTATGACATGACCAGCATTGGTGGAGCGATTAAGAGGTGGTTTGTTTTGGCGCTCTTTTGTGTTTCCGAGAGGGGCAGTTTTTCAGGTTCTGTCTGCTGTTCGCAGCTGACTTACAGGTGCGAGGCGAAGAGGCGAAATGGTATGGAGGTACGTAGTTCATTTCTTGCGAAATTCCATCAGTACAAAGACATTCCACAGGAAACAATATTGCGCGCGCCGAGTGAATATGTGCTGATGATGATCGGTAACGGTGCTGCGTATATGAATAGCACCACATTACCGACGTCCTAATCGAGAACGCGCAGTGCATGCATCGCCCGCGAATGCAAGGGCATGCGCGCTCATTTTGCAGCAAATTGCCATTAATGCCCCGCAATCCCTTCTGTACCCATTCCCAACCCCGAAAACAGCCCATGTGCATCTCACAAATAAAACAACCATTACTCGGCAACCATGGCCGCGCAGGCGCGCCAAAAAGGCAACCTAAAAATAACCCCACTCCCCCCATGAACAAATCCGCATTCAGAAATCCCGCATCACAATCTCACTATTGGCACGGCGCCAAAACTACACCCCACTGCAAATCCACGACTTGGCTTCTACTCCCCGGAGCCACGGCACCGCCAACGACAGGAAACACAAATGGTTGGCGCCCGCTACCCCGATCGGGCGTGCCCGAGAGCGACGCCAGGGGTTTCATGTTGTGAGCAATCCTGCAGCTGTTCTTTAAGCGCCCGAGTGTTGCTTGTTTTAGGTTCCAGCGCAAGGACTGATTGGTGCGTTTGTGCAGATCAGGCGAACAGAGTGTCGATGGTTGGGTGGGTGGATTTCCAGCGAGGGTAATGTTTCAGGGTATTGTGGTGAGGCAGGCGGCGGGTGTGGGTGGCACAGCTGATGCAGGTGGCTCTGGTATAAGGTTGGATGGGTGCCGGGGCGAAGGAAGGGGGTTGAGAGTGAGTTTTCTGGTGGTAGTATATTTTACTGCTGTTGCTACGGATCTGCTGCGGACACTGTTGCTTTTGCGGGATATTTTTGCGCGAAGATCTGAGTATTTGAAGTTTGAGTTATGGTGAATATGGGTTCGAGGGTTGGCGCGCTGGTTGCGCTGCTGAGTCGTGGGTTCTGCACTACTACACTACTACTTGGGTGAAGGCTAATATGACGTCTTTTAGTATCGCTCTTCGCATGCGCACAGGACACAAATACCTCAATAACACCAGCTTCGACCTTCTTCCTCGATAAGACCGATACACAGTTCTCGATCAACATCGCCAATGACTCCAGCGATGTATACATCTACTTCACCTCGCCGGCATATTCATGGGTTGGCGTGGGTATTGGTGGGCAAATGGCAAACAGCCTGATGTTCATCATGTACCCAAACGGTGACGGCAACAATGTTACTGTCTCGCCTCGCCTGGGCAGTAAGAATGCCGAACCGAGTTTTCTCTCGTCGATCAATCTTGAAATCCTCGACGGGACGACGGTGACAAACGACTCGATGTTGGTGCTGAAGGCCGTATGTCGAAACTGCCTAACATGGCCGGGAGGGAAGCTGGACAAAGAGGCGAAAGACCATCCAATGATTTATGCTTTTGGCCGCGCAACAGCCCTTTACTCAGACTCCAAGTCTGCAAACCTGAAGCGACATTTTGTGTACGGCCAATTCACTATGAATATGGTCGCCGCAACCGGAACTGGTGGCGTTCCAGCGAACAGCAGCGCCATGAACGGCGTCGAAATGTTGGGCAACATGGTACGCGATCACGACCGCGCAAATCTCGCGCACGCAATCATTGGATGTCTCGCACTTTTCGTCATCTGGCCTCTAAACGTCCTCTTCGCTGGTTTCTTCAAGAACATCCGGATCCATATTGGCGTCTCAGTCGTAATCATGGCTTTCCTCATCACCGCATACGCCCTCGGAATATCTACATCCAGTCAATTCAACCGTGTAAGTAGCATGTCACTCCCCCATCGAAACGTTTACTAACGTACCCCCGTAGTCCAAAGACTTCAAAACTCCCCACCAGATCTTCGCCTTCATCGCCCTCGCTCCCATCCTCCTAATCAGCCTCCTACCCCTTCCCTCTATCTCCCGTCTACACACCTTCATCCCGCGCCTCCACACCCCCCTCGTCTCAACATCCTTCGTCCTCCTCATCCTCACCGGCGGTCTCGGCCTCCACCTCTCTTCGCAAGCCCGGCCGGTCATCCTAGGCTACACCGCAGTGTCGCTCCTGGTGTTCATTTTCATCACTGTCCTGCAATCATGCATACGGCGCCGCGGCTCCGCGTACGCGCGAGCAAATAATCGGCGACAACTCGGCGAGGAAGACGATCGTGTTGTCATGATGAAAGAGCTGGATCACAGCCGGAGCTCGAGTAAGGCGAGCTTTACGCCGGGTGGCGCGTATATGGCGGAGAGTAGGGAGTTTGGTGCTGATGGACAGGGACAGAGAGGCGTGTATGGTGGTGGAGCGATGCCTGGACCGCAGTATTTGTTGAATATGCATCCGGGAGTGCCGGTGCATAAGTGGTGAGAGAGGCCGGTCGAGAGGGGTGTGTTTATGATGTGTATGACTATTATGTGGCGTCTGTGGGTTTGTGGAGTTTGACATTTTGGCTGTTTCTGTTTTGCGCGATATACCATGGAGCGAAACTGGGCATTTTCTGGCGTATTATGAATTTTGAAAGGCACATAGTCTATGACATTTGCAAAGCGGAATTTCTTTTGACTCCTTCGCCTTGATAATTTCCGAGGCGTAAATTTTCTGAAGTCCGTGTTCTCTCACATGCTGCTTGACTTCACATGGAGTCATTGCGCACGGTTCTCGTGTCAATAGACTGTCACTCGCGCAAGTTGTCCAATCGAAGCATATACATACGTCTTTCACGTGCGCACGTCGAGTCAAATTTGCAAATCTCCCTCTCCAGTCCTCCTTCCACCTCAAACTAATCAAGGAGATCATTCGGCCAGGACCCCACTGGACGTACCCCAGCTGTCATCGACAGATAGCATGTGCAGTCAAAAAATGACTGGCCATGTATTATCCCTACGGCTCATGAAAGGCTCGCTGAGAACCGACAACATGTTTCAATTGAATCGCAAGCGGACCTTGGACTTGGAACGCATCGTGGTCACCACTTTTGAGACAGAGCGCCTTGTAACACTTGTGTGTAACAACTTCGCTGTCAATGACAGGTCAAAGAGCCTAGATCTCTGGGAGGCGTTGAAGTCAGGATTGGTCGAGCTGTTGGAATCTGGACAATAATGTGGTTGCACTCCCTGCCCCATCAACACAGCAACTGGGCCAATTGAAAGTTCTACCAAAGCCTTCGCCGCAACACGGGCAGGTGGAGGTTGGTATATACACCGAAACAAGGAATTTTGAATGGAAAGACACACTTCAACCTGGACGAACCTACGAGCTACGACTCTCTCGGTGCAAGGACGAAGTGTGGGCATACTAAACTGAAGACTTTGCATCTCTCGATGTTGTTCCCTCATCTCATAAGCTTGCCGTAGAGCGTGAAAGGCAACACCATCCACTTCACCGTTCGCGATGATCCCGCTCCTCCAAAACTTATTGCGAGATTGAGTGTGCCAGGGGTTTGCCACCTTACTGGTGATACGCCTTTCATCCTCATCATTGAGTATGCCACCGACAGCGAAGAGCCACTTACCATTGATAAGTCGCGCTTGCTGTTGTCAGTATTCGAAGAAGACTTGAAGAAACTTGAACAGCTGATCGACTGTCGAAATATCAAGACAGGAGAAAAGTGCGCTGGGTCAGCATCTTTGGTTGTTATGGCTTTGATGCTCATCCTTCGTTTCCATCTGACGACGACTTCATGGACATCACACAGCAAGCCCTGGCGATTCGAATGCACATTGGAGAACCTGTAGTATGAGAAAGGCCCCATGCGATCTGTGTTTTGGCTGGAGGCTGGCCAGATAACAAGGCGCGGTTGCATGGTGTTAATGTGCTTACTAGGTGGCAGTATGGCCGGAGAGAAGAACTTCTAATGGATAGCGTCGAAGACAAGAAGAAGCGATGGAGCATAATCACAAAACCCTAAGTACATTGTACGCGGAGGGCATGGGTGATCCGATAGTATTCACTGTCAGAGAGTAAATAATAGTGCTCCGCTTCGTGTCATCACCCTCAATTTCTGATGCCACATTGCCGTAACCTCTGTGTTCTTCCCAAACATCAAACGGCGCAACTCACTTTGCTCTGCGTAATAGAACAGAATTGAGCTCATCCAGAGTTCTCATATCTTCGCACACCTATCTTTAGGTCCGTGATGATGTGGTTGAAGATGCGCCGCGAGGATATTGTCACCTCAACCTTTGCGTCTCGCGTCAGATCGGTAGCGCTAGATGTAGCATCATCTCGCATATCAGAAGAGTCGTCAGGCTGATGGAAAGACACCAGATCAATCATCGGGCCAACTGGTGAACTGGACAAAAACAGGTCCAGTTCTCGCAGCAGTTCCGAACCTGACTCGACAGGGAAAACCCTAATGCCCAGCCTCATTCGTACATGATATTGACGTCCAAGATAGCATGTGAGGTCCGTTGGGTCAATCACTACCGGGTCGATTGTTCCTGGATGTGGAGTAGGAAACAAATGCAATGTCTCTGAATCAGAGTCAAGAGATGCGCACAGAGTTCGAGCTGGTCCCGAAGGGTTTCGATATGAGAACCTTTCGTCCTTACTTCCTAATTCTTCTATTCGGACGCTCTTAACTTCAGATTTTGCTGCTAGAGGACACCTTACGCAGAACGTCATGTGGCCCGCAGAAGATTCAAACACTCGCCGGTACCGTTCTTTGTCGTGGTCCTCCAGCAGCAGAATTCCTACTGCCCAATCAGGCCGCTGTGTATTCTGACACCCTAGCAGGCCAATCAGAAGCTCCCGATCTTCATCCCGGGAAATATTCAGGCGTATCAGCGGCATCTCCATGACGAGAGCACCGTTGATCTCGGTGATCGGGGCGTATGATGCAAATTCCTGCTCAAATGAGATTATACCACTGTCTCGGAAGGCTGAAGGATGAGACGCGAACATCCCGTTGTAGTTCGGACGTTCCATATCGCTACTACTTTGACTGGCGGTGTCGGAGCTGTCGAAACCATCCTTGTACCACTCCGCCATTAAATCCTGTACGTCCCTCGATGTGACGCGCCATGCGAACAAGCTTTGGTCACGTGTTGTCTTGAGAATTTCTTTCTGCAGTCGGACAAATGCGTTTGTACCTTCTCCATACAGCATAGGCATGTTGATATTGAAGAGACCTAGTAGGGAGTATGCTGAGTCTTCAGAGCGCGTTGCCTCGCGTGATGCAGCCCATGACATGCGTTTTGCAACACTCATTGTGAACATATGCCGAGGTCTTCGAAGAACATCCTCGTCTATGCCGATGTTTTCGGATATCCGCCGTGCCAAGATGAAGTCACTCTTTGACCCAAGCGAGGTCCAATTGCGGTCAAAAAACATGACCTTTTCTGGCGCAAGAAGCTCTTGTAAAGTCCTGGCATTCGGATTGGCTAAGTCAGTGCTTCTCCACGAGTATGGTATCGAGAATTTCACACACATACCATGCCCGGCTCCACCAGCGGCTGTCAAGGAAGTCGTCCGTTTTTTCGTCAATGTCTGCCAGATATGCATAGCAAAGTGAAGAATTCTGATACCATGCGAACATCGAATTGATGGCCTCTGAGAGCTCAGAGTTATTACTTTTGTCGATACTGCAGGTGTCTATCCAGGCGTATTCAAAACCATCCTTCTGAGTTTGTTCACATAGCAGCTTGATTTTGCGGAACCCCTTCATTCCCTCACATGATTGAGGTGTCTGAATTTGCTGGAAAGTAACCTCGTCTACATCCTGGAGCCAGGTGTGGGAAAGAATCGCATACTGCGGAACGGCATCCCCGTAGAAGGTGTGCAGCTTTAGCGTGCGAACATGAAGCAGCCTCATGGTAGATCTCTGCTCAACGCAAGCCCACCAACTCTTCAGCTGATAGTTGCACCTAGTAAGCGCAGCTAGATCTTGTCTAACGACGATGGTGCGTGGATCCAGGCAGCCAGACCACGATTTGAGCAACGCGGGGTCGAAGATGCGGCTGATGCCAAGGAGCAGGCGTGGCCGAGAATCACGCTGAGACTCTTTCTATGTATCGAGCGCTTGCCATCTTTGTTGTTCAGAATCACTGTTCGCAGCAGTGCGGTAGGGTCGGTATGTCGATCTTGACCTTCAGAATCTAATGACGGAGAGCATGGCTCCAGGGGTATGCGACGGTGGGAAGGGACTAGCGCCAAGACGCGGGGCGGGAACGAGCCGTGCCAAGAGAGCCTCGTATTGGACTGAGCCGTCATCCACAATCTCCACACGAGGGCTTCTTGGCTTCTTTTGTCATTCAGTGGCCCAGCTGCAAGAAGCAGGCCTTTCAGCTCACTTTATGGGCATCGTCGACATGGACGCGTGGACAACATCAAGGACAAGTTCGAACGTCACTCGCATGGATCACATGGGCATACAAACAGTGCAGGTGCGCTCGCCTTCTTTTGTTGATCTACAGCCAGATGCAAAGCGACCCCTGAAAGATCGATCAAGATCTCGCCAATATGGTGCAGATGTTTGCCAAATCCGCATGTGCCCTGCCTTGCCTAATTCCCAACTGGCAGCCTTACCATCGCGAATTTAACAACTCATCGATCGCACTATTCCACAATAGGTGCGCTGCTCTCGAATTCAGCGCAGCCAAAGAGGCCGTGGCTGAACTCAGCCTGAGCACGGTGTTGTCAATCCCAATAAGGCAAACGTGCCAATGGAGCGCGTGCGGAGTGCTAACATGAGCCAGCAATAGGCTGCGAAGCTCGCAGTTCCTGCAGATTCTCTGTATTCCCCAGCATGTAGCGTGTAATGTCTCGTCTCTTTTCCCCAGAATTAGCGACCCTAGCGCAGGATTCGAGGCGCAAATACATCAAGCTCTCGAGGCTGAAGACCACATACGTAGGGGCGCTTGAGCAAAGAGCATGGCATAAGAATCAGGGCTTCCCTTTGACTTGACTGTAGTCGTTGTGCACGAGCTTCTCCTTCAGTGTCTTCATTGAGTCTGTCGTTTGTCTTGCGCTTAGTATGCGTTCCACCTACAGTGCTTTGGCACTGGCACTCGTTGCTCCTTCCATTCTTGCCCAGGAGTGCCCGCCCGGCTACGAAAAGTCCAAGATCTCTTGGGTTGACTGTCCCGTGACTGACCTTCCGTCACTCCAATGCGCTACGCTCGAAGTGCCGCTCGATTATGCAAAGCCTTCTGGTGATATACTGAATTTGCGTCTCGTTCGTGTGCCTGCGTCAGCTGCCAATCCGCGAAACAAATCAATTATCTACAACCCAGGTGGGCCTGGCGTAGCTGGAATTCCCAACCTTATCGGCGGAGGCTTCGGGTTAGACATACAGAAGTAGGCGCTTCATTCCCCTTCACTTCAAATTGACTGACACCAGCAGGACTGTAGGAACTGACTTCAACCTTATTACGTTTGACCCACGGTATGTCCGTTTCCCTCCGATCAAGAGATGAAACTAACATTTCACAGTGGCACTGGTCTTTCCATTCCGTTCGGATGCCCGTTACTGGACCGTGGCGAAGATTATAAAGAACCCGACAGTGCGCTCCGAAGGCTCTACAATGCGCTCTCACGGCAATCAGATGAATGCGCCAAGTTCCGGGAGCAGAATGCGCTGATCGGCACTGCTTACGTCGCACGCGATATCAAAGCAATCGCCGAAGCTCTGGGTGAAGATGGCCTGATTCGCTATCTGGGCTACTCATATGGCACTCTTCTGGGTGCAACAACAGCTGCTATGTTCCCTGAGTCGATCGACCGCATGGTTTTGGATGGCAACATCAACCCCACAGATTACTACTATGGACTGTAAGAAATTTGTCTACTCATGCGGAGACAGCGCTGACTTTAGCAGAGGAGAAGAGTCCGTTGCAGCCGTTGACCCATCCGTTGCTCGATTCTTCGATCTGTGCGCCGAAGCTGGCCCAGATAACTGCGCGATAGCAGTAGAAGGGCAGACTGGAGCTCAGCTCAAGCAGACTTACGATGATTTCCTCAGTAGTATCACCTACGAACAGTCGTACGATATTCGAGGCGAATTCTTTGGTAGTTTGTATGCTCCGAGCGACTTCCCAGGTCAGGCCACGGCGCTGGAAGGATACTATAGCAATAGCACCAGCTCTGAGAAGCGGTCCTTGCGCAGACGCCAGTCCGAAGAGGATGAGGAAGAAGAAGACGACGACGACAACGGCGCAGGTTTTGATCCCACCGTATCCGAAGAGGCGCCTATGGCTCTAGAGGGCATCACTTGTGGAGACTGGATTATTACACCCGAAGCCTCCGTAGACGCCTTCAAGGACTACTTGGCCATCTGGAAGAGGGTCAGCAAGTATGGAGGCGATCTAGCGCTGCTCACAACACTGTATACATGCGCGCTCTGGAAGAACGATGCGCGAGAGAAATACATGGGAGGTTTCAGGGGCATTGCTACAAAAAACCCGATCCTGTTTGTGAACACCCAGTTCGACCCGGTCACACCTTTGGTGTCGGCACAGAACTCAAGCTCAGGGTTTATTGGAAGTCGCCTCTTGGTCTCAACTGCGAGTGGCGTAGGTTACCTTTTAAGGGCTTGTGAAACTCTGACTGACCATGTTCCAGCATTGCTCCAACCGCCAGCCATCTAGCGAGCTCGACGCTCAGATCAGACAGTATTATGTCGATGCCTCATTCCCCGCAGTCCAAAAGGTGTACAGCCCCGACCAGCCCAATCCCTTCATCGAGACCCCTGCAGAGGTGCCCAATGGCCCCGCCCCGACCAAGCGTAAGCGCAGAACCACTTATCCAGCATTTTTCGACAACAAGGTTGCTATGGTTAAGAGACAGACCAAAGTCCCCACGGGATGCGTGAAGAAACACACATCCTCTTCATCCAGGTCTTCATCATCGCATAAGGCTACATCCTCTGCTTCCGTCTCTGCCTCCAAGATCTACTCTACTAGCTCTGCACACTCTGTCAGCACAAGCGGCAAGGCCAGCGCCTCCGCAAGCTCTACAGGGCCCAAAGGCTATGCAAGCACCTCGACACGCTCTGCTGGCTACGGAGACTACTCCAGCAGCTCCACACGCGCCGTCGCGAACGGCCACAATGGAGGTGGATACGAAGACTCTCCACGCTCATCTACGCGAACACCTTCATACGACGGATACGGCTCCCCAAGCGTGAGCACCCGCACCCCTTCATATGATGGATACGGTCATGCCAGCTCGTCTACGCGCACACCCTCCTACGAAGGCCATGGCTATGCAAGCTCGTCCGTACGCAGCCCTGCGTACGACGGATACGGTCATGCCAGCTCCTCAGCACGAGTTCCCTCGTATGATGGATACGGTCACCCTGCTTCAAGCCCGTCGCCCAAGCACCCATACACCGTCACCACGCCAGCTGGCTCTCAACCTTCCGTTCCATGCATTACGAAGACCATCACCGACTTCACGTACGAAACAGTTACAAAGTGCTCGGGATACAACGATCATTGCCAGGTCGGCTCGGTCGTTACAAAGACTAGCATTCGCACTACAGTCGTGACTGTTACGGCTTCAGCGACACCCGTTGTTCACAAGTCTGTTGTGTCCTCCGCGCCGGGTCAGGTGTACAGCGTTCCTCCAAAGTCTGATCAGCCGTACGTCTCGAAGCCAGCTCAGTCATCTGCGCCCGCTGTGTCACACTCGGTGTACGGCACGCCGATTAAGGTATCGAGTGCCGCGCCGGTGCATGAGCCAGTGAAGTCGTCCGCCGCGCCTGTCGTTCCTGTGTCGGTTTCGAAGGCGACCAGTGTTGTGTACAGCGTGCCGACGTATACCGTGCCGGCAGAGGTGCCGAAGAACGCGACGAGGTCGAGTGGTACGCCCACGAGTTATTATGGTCCTCAGTTCACTGGTGCGGCTGCGACGGAGAGAGTCGTGGTTTCTTTCTTTGCCCTTGTTGTGGGTATTACTTCGCTTGCAGTTCTTTTGTAGACGAAGTGCTTGCCATGTATCCTTCGTAGAGGGAGAGGGCCATGCGAGATACATTTTAGTGTCTAATGTCTATTGTGGTTGTCATTATTTCTGCTTCAATCTTTTGCTTCAATCGCGATAGTGTTTCGACAAGCACAGCCTCTTTACCAATTGATTCCCTGCATCACAAGCTCTTCCAGAACCCCTCAACAATCCCCTTAACCTCCTCTACCCTCTCCCTGACAACTCCGTGCCCCGCCCCTTCCACCACATGCACATCCCCATCCTTGAATCCCAACTTCACGAGCTGCTCCTTACTCACTATCCCATCCGTCTCTCCTAGCACAACCACATTCCTAAGACCCGTGTCCACCGCTTTCTTGAACGTCTCTTCATTATCCAACACGCCTCCGTCCCTAAACACCGCAACAACAGCAGCCGCATGTCCTGGGTTTTCTTTCATCTGCCAATCCTTGACTGCTTCAGCAACGACTTCCCCATTTGCAACGCGCTCCTGCCAATTTGGCGGAACAACCAAGTCCCCGCCTTCGAGTATGTTGACAACACAGGTCTTAAGTTCTTCGGCTGTTTCGTTGTCGCGACCACGGAGAAGAGATTGTTCTTCTGCGCTGAATACGCTTCGTGGAATCAAGCCTGCGGGGGCGACGAGCGTGTACGTCTGAACACGTTGAGGGCGCGATGAAACATACCCGACTGTGAGTGCACCGCCGAAGGAGAAGCCGAGTAGGTGTACTTTGTCCCAGCGTAGATGGTCAAGCAAGTCGTCGATGAGATTATGGAATAGAGAGGATTCATACGCAGCGATAGGCGTCTCGCTCAATCCATGGCCCCATAGATCCAGTAAGATGAAATGCGCGCTTGGGAACGAATTGTGTAGCGCGCGAGCAATGGGGAACATTCCTATAGCGGGTGTTTGTACGCCATGAACGAACAGCACGCGGTCTGGCCTGCTACCATTTATTGGTGTCGTGGATGCAGGTGGGATGGAATAGTACGCTGCTTTCCCGGTAGATGTTTTGAGAAATTGAGCTGGCGGGAGGACATGACCGAAGACCGTGGTGAAGGATGATTCCGAGGGGCCTGGTATGGGTGCAGAAGGTGCGAAGGAAGCACCGGGTCGGGGGAGGATCAGGGCTGACATGGCGGAAACGAGGTTTCTGGATGGTGTAGTTTCGTCTGGAAAGAAGTCGTGGATCTTAAGATACTTCTTCGAGCCACTCGTGCATTTGTAAGGCAAACCAAGCTCGACCAATGGGCAACAGCGGGAATGAGGTAGTTGATCGATGCCTGGAAACGAGCTCGTGTTAGTATAGTAACCATCAGAAAATTGTGTGGCTGCATACCGGCGCGGAAAGTGTTGTACAATCGATCCTTGCTGAAGTAGTGATCCGTGCTGGTGATGGTGACATCGAGGCTTATGTTGTTGCTGACTTCTTGGGAGGTGTGGGGCGTCTAGTGCGTCTGATATCGATAGCGTAGGCATGGATATTAGCGCAAAGAATTGTTTAGATCATACCGACCCTAACACATGATTGTGAGAACATGCCTCTACATACGTTGAAAAATGCCGCGTCGTGCCCGAAATGAGACGTTGCAGAATAATCAAAAGAAAGCCATTTTTGCCGACCGTGGACCATTATGGGAAGAAGACCGACGAGTCATTGTAGGCAACGCGGAACGATGAATTTGAGTAGACGGTAATCTTGTTTCATTCAAGACTCAGCTCCATACTTCTAGTCCTTGCTCTAAGATATGTTATGCTATGCTATGCTTTCTTACCTGTGAAAGTGGTTTGCTACACAGATTTAACCCAGGCCATCCATACCCAAAACCCAAACGCCATCGCCATGCAAATACCCAAATGCCATTCTCCCATACCAAAATAAAAGACCTTTTATGCTCCAAACGCAACAGCAACCACAAGCGCCACAACCACTGCCGCCATACTCCCCTCCCTCCGTCCAACACCACCAGTACTCTCCTGCGTCAACGGCGCAGTGCTAACACTCTTCCTCCCCTTCGCGCCCGTCACACCATTCGCCGCATCCACACTCGCAATCGCAGGGCCCATATTGAACCAATCCACGAGCACAAATGTCGGAGGTCTGCCATACACAGTCGTGCACTCTTGCACCGAGACACCCAAGCTTCCAAACCCGGTCTGCGCATTCGTAGTCCCCGCGTACGAAGTGTTGGGCGACTGAATGCCGAACAGCTGCGTCTCGTACAGGAAGTGGTTCATGAGGAACATGCGGCCAGACGACAGGGCTGCTGCGGCAGTGCCGAGAGTGCTGGGGCGATTGGGTGTGCAGGAGTAGTTTGAGGGGTTGACGTTTTCGAAATCGTTTTCGAAAATAAACGTGAATTCGTCCATGAGGTATGGGAACTGGGTTGAGGGGGTGGGCAGCGAGGCTACGAATGTCATGAGGCGTGTGCCGTTGCTGATGAGGGTTTCGAGAGTTGGCCATGTTTGAGGGATGGTTGTTAATGAGGGAGGGGCGTAGGCGAGGGTGTCGATGCCTGATGCTGAGAATTGCGATCCGAGATCTGATGGTGAGGCGTTGTCCGAGTTTACGAGGAGGATGGTGACGATGTCATTTGTGTTTCTGTCCATCCACGTCTTGATCTCGGTAAGCCAGCTTTCTAGGGTCCCGGCGTCGAGAAGGTCGCAGCTGCTGTGGCAGAGATGCCATGATTGTGACCCAGTAGTGTCATTCGCCTTGTGTACCTGGGCTGTGAGTAACCGCACACCAGCATCGAGCTGGACGGTGGTGTTGTAGAAATGGTTTCCCGATGTTGAAAAGGACGTTTGCTGATTTCGTAGGAATGGCGAATTATGAGCGCCGAGATGTGTGATGTTGTTGTATGCTTTCGAGCATAACGACGGCGAGTTATTGCATGCGGTCTGTGCTGTAGCTGTCGAGAAGAGGAACGGTATTATCGCCGCCACTTGTACCCAGCTTCTTGAAAACATCGTGATATGTGTGATGTGAAGAGTAAGTGTTCAGTCCAGCCTTTTTGAGCTGTCTCTTTAAAGTCGATGGTCGTCAAACAGATGTCGTAAGTCGTAACAATAAGCAGTTTCAATCAAACAACTGTGAACGACCGTGTCAAAGAAAAGATCAAACGTCAACTTCAGTTCAGAGCGGCACAGCGAGCGAAAATATTCCGAAGCCACCAGGGCGCGGGCACCAGCACAATAATATACTGAGCTTTTACGAGAGTCAGCACGTCTCAGCTCCGTCACCAAGAGGCGCAAGTAATCATAGAAACAGCTGGGCTCGTAATCGAGTGGATCTACGTCGCGGCTTTGGAGGCTGTGCATTGGCAGCGCAGAGGTTTCAGGCGTCGTCAGCCGCCAGCCGAGCGCGCCGACACAGAAGCGAAACATGCGGAGTCTTGGACTGCGAATAGCCGGGTGGGCCTGGTTCATGGGCAAGCGTTGCTGTGTTTGTCACAATACGTGGCCAAGTGGGGGCACAGTTCTGTTGTTGGTTGAGTGGTGATGTCAAACGGTGCGGGTGTTGGGTGGTGGACCCTGAGCGGATGCACGAGGTCTGTTTTTGGAGTGGCGGCTGAGTTGCTGCGGCTGCGAGGGATCCCGGTCGATCTTTGCGGCACTTCAGCCCTATGACACGCGACGCGCCCGCAAGTTAGTGATGCTTTTTGTTGTTGTTTGACGACGGCATACTGATGCAGCGCGACTTCGTTGAGTTCATCAACTCGTCGCTGTGAAGTGAATCATCTGTACTTCTCTATTGTTGTCTGAATCCTCCCTTGCAGCCCCGAGAACAGCCTTCGTACACCACACCCAGCCACGCATAGCCTTGCACCACTTCGCACCACCACCAGCCAACCACTCGCTGAACTCTCTCAGCCCTCGTACCCACATCCTCCACCAAACGTCCTCCACCACCCACAACTCCAACTCCGCTCCCCGGCCCGAAAATGGTCACTCTCCGCGCCCCGTCTACCCTCCCAACCACCCAATCCTCGCCCAGCATCTCCCCGCCCACGCTATCCTGGCTCACCGGCCCATGGCACGTCACGCACTCGACGCTACCCATGTGGAAAAAGAACCGCAACGTCGTCATCACATACACGCCTGTACCAAACACAACTCCAGCGCAAATCGACGACCTGGTAACCTACCAAGCGCTTGGATCGACCTCCACAAAGACAGTGCATGGCGTAGACAAGCCGTTTGATGTGCCGAGCATCAACAACGACGCTGCTGTGGGGTCGACGGCAGACGGCGAGACGGCGAGTTTGGGGTATAATTGGCGCGGCAAAGGGTGGTTGATGATTGCGAGTTCGAAATGGGAGATACTTGGGTACGGCGAGGAAGAAGGCTCGGGGAATAGTTGGGTGGTGACGTATTTTGCGAAAACGCTGTTCACGCCTGCGGGGGTGGACTTTTATTCGCGCAAGGGCAGGTTGGCGCCGCAGACGGTCGAGGATATTAAGGCTGGGTTGAAGGGTTTGGGCGGGGATGTGGAGAAGTTGGCGAGCGAGGTGTTTGAGGTTGGTATGGATGGGGATGAATGATGGGGTGAGAAGTAAGAAGTAAGAGGGGAAACAAGGGAAGGTTTTCGCGTTCATGATACCCAGGCGCATTTGTCACCGTTAGCATCGTTTATACAGATATTGGGAAGCACAATTGGAGGTAGAGACATTCAAGAGGCAGAAGTGAGATTCGATGCAAACACACTAATGTGATCGCTCTCGTCAGAGCATCTACCCTTCCTGCGAGACGACTGCGGTTGTGCGCGTCACGACCGAGTCCCACCAGCTAAGACCAGCCTGTATGCCAGCTTCACTGTGCAAGTGGCCTTGATTCGAGCCACTGTGTACTCCTCCACGATGAAATGAGCTGACTCAGTCAAGCAGATCCATACTGACTTTGCCCTTGCCTTTCTCTCTGCCTTTACCCTTGCGTGAGACAGCGGTCGTCCAGGAAGGAGTCTGCGCGCCAATATCGAGATCAATCAACAGGTCGACATTGGCACTCGCCGCTGGCCTCTTCTCCGGAGAGACTTGAATCAGTTTGGACGCCTTCGAAGGGGACGTAGATTCATTCTGTGGAGTCTTGCGGATCGCTTCGAGATACGTTGCCTCCTCTTCCTTCATCTTCCGACGAACTCGGGCATCATCTTCTGCAACGCCACCGTTGACGAACGAGCGCCAGGTCTCAGCCGCAACACCAGAGTTATCGGGCGTCTTGGAGATGGGTACAGGATTACTGGGTGTCTGGAATGC
The DNA here is from genome assembly GCA_001748405.1 of Paraphoma sp. B47-9. NCBI lineage: Eukaryota > Fungi > Ascomycota > Dothideomycetes > Pleosporales > Phaeosphaeriaceae > Paraphoma > Paraphoma sp. B47-9. The sequence goes on from BCLK01000251.1 coordinate 92,329, forward strand.
GGTGTTGAGAAACAGATTCCGCGCTGCTCCTCGTGGTTGGCGGTCCGGACTGCCGTTGGGCACAATCTTGAGCATCGACTTTACGCCGTTTCCACGGTTCCCGCATATCTGACACTTGCATGCATCGCTACAGATCGCAGTGCAGATATGCCCGCAATTAAGGCGTCGATTGCACGGCATCATACAATTGACGCGATCATGTTCGAATGGATGGCAACGATACGGGCACTTGTGATGACATGGAAGAACGCCATCACAAGCTCGATCGCAACCCCCGTGGATATGCTGCCAGTCATCCGGCTCCTGGATCCAGACTTTGCGGTGGTGATTGTCGCATTCCAAGGGAAGGTTGTAACCAACACGTCGCTCTTGACCAGTCGTCACTTTGACTTTGGAATCTCGGTACATAATGTCCACGACGCATGCCCAGACCCGACTTTCACATGCGAGCAGCTCAGCGTTGCCAAAGATGTAGAAGCCGCGCTTCGCCCGGGAAAGTGCAACACATGCGCGGTTCTCTGAGGAGAGGAAGCCAATCGCATGCTTGCGGTTGCTGCGAACGAGACTCAGGATGACTATGTCATTCTCCTCACCTTGGTATCCATCTACTGTCACGACCTTGACCCTTGACATTGCCTGGGAGTTCTGATGACGGCCTTTCAACCTCATGAGGGCCTTTCGCTGCCCATTGTAGAAAGTCAAGAGAGTTATCTTCAGTGGGTCCACCCCATTGAGGACAAGGTAGTCGACAAAGCCCACAATCATGCTCGCTTCATACTCGTTGTAGCAGGACATGTTGCCGTCACGAGCTTCCGGCCACTCGTGGCAAAAGTAGAACGAATTGTTACCTCCCATGCCCTCTACTGGTGGTCGGTTCGCAAGGTCTGTAACACTGTCATGATCTTTCAGGGTCTTTTCGTAAATTGGGTACAGCAGTCGTCGAATCTCGGGGATCATACGGCGTTGCCTCGTAAGGGTGCTGTAGGCAACATCGTTACGAACCAAACGCTCGAAGAGACTCAAATTGAGATAGTAGGGCTCATCTTCAAAGGCGTGCACTTGAGTGTGAGGCCGAAGCTGCTGATGATCGCCAACGAGGATGAGGTGTTCGAGGGTGGGCAAGCATGCAGCGGTGACCGGGGCTTCCATGGTTTCTGCAGCTTCTTCAACCAGAATAATCCTAGGTCTCAGCGCAGAGATCAGAGCACGGTACTTTGACAAGCCAGTAGTGGTGCAGCCGATGATTCGTTGCTGGCTGAGGAGTCGAACGTCTTCCTCCCACATACCAACCTTGCGCTGAAGCACGGCCTTGTTGTACTCTTTCGCAAGGTTCCGTACTTCGGCAACAATCATTACTTTCACTTCTCTCTTGAAGTAGTTGTAGATTACGCCACGATCCATGGGCGCAATCATCGTCAGATCGCTTGTCTTCCTCAACAGCTCCTTGATCTCCGCTGTGGTCAATAGGGAGCCTCCTTTCCCTACGTAGTTGTCGTTAAGCAGTGTCACTGGACCTCGAAGTGCTTCAATATCATCGTCGTCTTGTGCGACAGCTTCAGCCTCAAGCTCCTTGATTTGCTCAACTTCGAAGTCTTCTTCTTCGAAACCCCAGCCGAAGTCATCTGGCTGGCTTGGCCGGTGACAAGGTGCAAGACATTTGCCCAACCACTGCTCCATGAGTATACCAGGATTTTCAGCAGAACTCATTCCCATAGTGTGCTGCGAATCGAGTTCCAATGAGTCAGCTTGCTCCTGAGTTATGAGTCCCAAGCTCAAAAGCACACCATGAGGGAGCGGAGGTTTGTTGGCTTCTAGCGGTGCTAATAGCATTTCAAACCGAGTGGTCAACTTCCGAATCGCATTCATGGCCTGTGTCTTCTGGCTACCCGGCTGCTTCTGTGGTGGAGTCTCAGAGCGGACCTCGAAGAGAGTACGCTTCTTGATGTCAGGATCTTTGCTCCGACCTCCAAGTCGGATGAAGTTTGTTTCGAACTCCCGAGTGTGGCGCAAGATTTGGTCGACGGCATGATTTGTCTGCGCGGTGATCTGAAACATCGTTAGGTGCCGAATATCTCATTGCTACCTCGTGCAAACTTACAATAATCGGTGAGTCATCCTTGCGCAAGTTGTCACGCAATACTTTCATCATCACAACGCTCACATGCGTCTTTCCCGTGCCTGGAGGACCTTGAACAATCGCGACTCTGCTGGTCAGCATGCGATGCAGCGCCTTGCTCTGGGACCTGTCCAACGAAAGCGAATTGGGCGCGGGCCATTCGTCCAGGACGTGAACGTTCTCAAAGTTGGTACTCTCCTCCATGCTGACAAGTGAGCTGAGATTGATGTATGGGTTGTGCTGAATATAGGCCGGCGGTTTTACTTCCTTTTGAACTTGAACGAGATGTTCGGATAGTGGGAACGGCTCTCGCATCATGTGCTGAAGTGCAAGCAGAGTGTGCCTACTGGCCTCGAAAAAGCTAGCGCGGCATTCTACCATGACCCATTTTTTCATCGGATCGATCTCTTGATCTTCAGGTCGTGCGAAGAACAGATCAATCTCAGGCGGATTCTGCTCCAAGGCGGACAATGGTCGAGCTGCCACAACTGCAAGGACGCAAGTTGTCTGAAACACGTCGTCGGCGGGTGATAGCGCCACAAGACTTCCGGTGATAAGGCGCTTGCTCTGTTCCCATCTGATGTGCTTTTTGACCCTGCTCAACGAGAAAGCGATACGCGTTGCGAGCCCACGAGGACTGAACACCAGACTCGTGATGTAAACAGGTTCGTAGATTCCGATGCTATTGTTGTCGTATTCGGCTTCGTCTTTGTAAGGATCTTTGCGCACTTCTTCTACCGCCTCGCGTAAAGGTCGGATGGCATCTTCCCTTAGAAGATCATACGTTGTGCCAAGATAATCCTCGGTGCTATCATAAGCTCCATCGGCTTTGTGAGGACGTAAGGTCTCCCCAACGTCAACGAGCGCCCCTGGTTCGGTGCTGACGAAGCCAGGCTTTGTCGGGCGTAATATCTCCGCAGGACTGGGAACCTCGGGCTTGTCGATCCAAGCACCCGCGGTGACTGGTTTTTCAGTGAGCTCCAAGTACTCGCGAATGTCGTTATTCACACGAGCAGGGCCGGCGGAGGGAATGTCGTCATGGGGCACCAGGTGATGACTGGCTGCGGGTCCTCTGCCAAAGCGCTCCGTGAGGTGGGCGTTGACCTCGCCATCTGCATTTCTGTGAGCCAATCGCATGCTCGAGTCGCTATGGGCGAGAGGGGAGTAGAGAGTGCGGTTCGTTCGGCACAAGCCGAAGTGAAGACCATATAGTGCGAGACACCAAGTCTCAGCAAACCTAAGTGTGAAATGCAGACTCACCGAATTGCTCCGGTCCGGACGCGAGGCTGGCGAAGGTGTTGTTAGACTGTACGCCATGTTGCATGTGTGTCGCTGAGCTGCGGGCGCCCTGGTGATTGCCCTTGTTTGTTCGATTGCGCGAGCCTCTCGCCATGATTGCTCGACGGAGCGATCACTGGCGCCGGAAAGGCAACCGAGCGAGGGCTAAAACTCTCTGAAGAGACGCAGAAGAAACGAGAGAAATGACAGCAAATATGTTCTGGTTTTGTGGCGTATCGGAGGATTGTGTGGTCGACAGGTGTTGGTTGTGTAAACAAAGTGCTCGAGGCAGGCACGACCCGCATCACATGACACTAGTAGGAAGCCCACAGACGGTGAAGACGAGTTTGGAGACAGCATCATAGTCAAAAAAAACAACATTAGACGCGCTCAAAGACAAACTTGTACACTCCACCGAAGAAAACTGATCAAGCAAGCAATTCGAGCAAATACGCCGCTTTCACCCCCACTTCATCGGCAGCACGCACTTAACCACGCCTGATGCGGAAGTACATCGTTTCATCTGTAACGGGTCAGGCCCCGACTTGCTAGAAAAGCAGATCATGTTGCAGCTGGAGCCCAAGGCGTGGATGTGAAACGGACCGCAGGGAAGAGGCGAGCACCGCCCCAAGGTTGTTGAAGGCAGAAAGAATATCGCTTGAACTGGCAAATAAGAAATTGAGGTTGCATCCTCTGTGCTCTGTAGTCGTGAATCACTACCGAATAGCTGGTCTGCTTGTCCGGCTGTTTGGTGTTTTCATTATTGCTTGCATGATAGCCTTGCTCTCGGTGCCAAGCGCTCCAGGCACAATAGACTTGATGTGACAAACCAAAGGCTGAATATGCTCGTACAACCTTGAAGTCGAGTCTGGATGGGCGAGGAAGAGGGTCGAAGCATTATGGGTGTCTTGATGTTGGAAGAGTGAATTGAGGTTGCGCCCGGTCTTTGCATGGACCCCCAAGCGGCCCGCGAAGTGGTTCGCGACCAATGACGCGCTAACGAGCCTCACCACCAACCCGAACATGGAGCGCGAGGGCACATGCGCGGAACTTAAGAGGGCACGCAACCCAACAGCCGTCGCTCTATAACTTTGCGCTTATGCCCCAAAGCTTACTGAGGCAACATGAACGAGGAGGATGAGTTTGACAATGGCAACAGTACATATTCCGTGCGCAATGCTCCAGGTAGAAGATGAGGCTAACTGCGCCGGACAGGCTCCGCCGAGGAGGAAGACGAGGCGGAGGAGGCCGATGCCATGGACGTAGATGAGGAAGAAGAGGGCGACGACGGCGACGAGGGAGACAATGACGACGATGACGGGGATGGAGACGGAGATAACGACGACGACGATCAAGATCAGGACCAGGACGAGCCAGACAGCCCCTCGCAGCGGCCACGGGGCAGCCTCCCAAATGGCGGCACACCAGGTCCATCCGATACGAATCCTGCTGTCACCCTCACCTCTCCCAGCCCTCGAGCGGCGGCCGCCTCGGGCATCCTGGGCAACCTCCCATTCCGCCCGAGCGTGCGCCAGGAGGCCTTGAATGCGCCCGTATACGACATCATGCCGACCATAGCTGCCCCGCATAGCACCTCGATCAATGCCATCACAGCCACACCGGACATGCGCTGGGTTTTCAGTGGCGGCGCGGATGGATACATCAGAAAGTTCAACTGGGTGGACACAGCCAATGGGAAGCTCGCCCTTACCGTAGCCCAGAGACACCCCTTCGTTGACTCGGTCACAAAGGCAGGAGTCTTGCTGTCATACTGGGAGAACGAAGACAGCTCCGGGTCCTCGGACGTCTTGTCTCCGGTGTACTCGCTCGCCGTGCATCACCAGTCACTGTGGCTCCTTTCCGGCCTCGAGTCAGGTGGCATCAACCTACAGTCCGTGCGGCACGAGGAAGGAAAGCGGATACACATGCTGAAGGGGCACACTTCAGCCGTCTCGGTCCTGACACTGGCGCAGGACGAGCAATCAGTATTGAGTGGGAGCTGGGACAAGACCATCAACGACTGGGATCTGAATACGGGTCAAGTGAAGCGAAAGTTCGAGACCAGCGGCGGACAGATATCTGCCATCGAACAACGGCCGCTATCATCACTACCCATACCACAAGACACGGAAACATTACCCAACGCAAATGGGACATTCTCGTCAAACAATGCTGCACGACCTAAGGCCAATGGCAGCTTGACCAACGGCACTGATTCTACTCGAGCTGGCGCGGTCAAGGACGAAAGCAATGAAGACGCTCCCGGCTCGCCAGATGACTCGCTCTTCGGCGACAAGGACTCGCTCTTCGGTGACGGGCAGGAGAACAATCCATCGTCAGCCTTGCCTGCATTCGGCGATGACGATGACGAGTTCTCAAGGGCGATTGCGAATGGCATACAACAAGCAGACGAGGACGGCCAAGGTGATCTTGACATGATGGACTTGGGCGGACCTGTGCAAGCACCACAAGAGCAAGCAGAGGAGACCCTCAAGGAACCGCCAGCGCCAGCCCAGACAGAGGCTGCGGTGAATGGAACCACCGACTCTCAATCGACAGCCACTGTGAATGGACTGCCACATGCAGACGACACGGAGAAGAAGCCGTCAGTTGGGCAAGCAGAGCAACCTATTTCTTCCGAGACGACTTTCATGGACGCTGCAATGGACGGTACACTCCGCATCTGGGATCGACGGCAACCGAACCCAGTTGCGCGAATAGCACCACCAAGACACACTCCTCCATGGTGTATGAATGCCTGCTGGTCCCCAGATGGCAACTTCATCTACGTTGGCCGACGAAACGGAACCGTTGACGAGTACAGTCTCCACAAGGGCTTGCGAGAACCTCGGCGAATATTCAAGTTCCCAAGCGTCAGTGGACCAGTCAGTGCTGTGCGAGCCATGCCAAACGGGAAGCATCTCATCTGGTAAGTCACAACATACAACACACAACATACTCAAACAGTTCACTAACTCCAGACAGCGCATCGTATGACATTCTCCGTCTCTACGACCTCTCGCAGCAAGAGAAGCAAGATGCGGGAGTCAAGGGCGCCGCAACACCATTCTTAATTGTCCCCGGCCATAGGACGGGCGTCATCTCGCAGTTGTATCTCGATCCGACGTGCAGCTTCATGATTTCGACGGGTGGGAATCGTGGCTGGGAAGGCGCGACGACAGAGGTGCTGCTTGGATATGAGGTTGGAGTCGGCAAATAATGTGTTACGATACCCTGGGTTGCGGCGTTGCATGGATTCGTAGAAAATTTGGCATCATCAAGAAGCGCCTTCACTACATGCGGTCTCGTCGCTCGCAATATGTGGGAACCGGCGACTGCTGGACTTTATCCATGGCCGCGGAGCCTTGCAGTCTATGAATAGCGATCTATCACTTCTTATGTGGGGGCCGCGGAGGATTCGCACGCACTTTCGCCCTGTGAGTGTTGTTGCGGCTTACCTGCATGCATCCTTGCACAGCCGCACTTGCCTTCTTCATGAACGCAACAATCCGCCGCCTCAAATGTTCAACCTGACTCACACAAACATGTCTTTCACTCACCAACCACGCGATCCGCTGCCCGAACGCGAAGATATCTCTTATGTTAGTGTCGACACTGATGCGGCTGAAGAAGAGAAGCGCGAAAAGCAATACTACACGCCTCCAAAATGGCCGACTGGACCTATGACCCTCCAGGAGGGCACGAAATCTATGACAACCGCCGTCGTGAAAGACTGTTTGCTGTTGATTTTCCCACTTCTTTTCATTGGTGAGCATTCTTTTTGTGCTGTGTTGATCAAGTTTGACGCGCTTCAAGTACTGGCGATAGTCGCGTACCGGCTCGATAACAAGGCTGTGTCAGCATACGGTGCCCGAGTCCAAGATGCCACGAAGCTGGGACCTACCGTATTCCCTATAGTGTTTGCCGCCATTACTAGCAAAGCGATCCGAAGCATTGCTCGCAAGCTGGTGGAAAGAGGAGAGAAGATTGGTGTACGCCTCCATGGAGCCCCTGCTATGGCAAATGGGGCGAGACAAGTGACGCAGGACCACTGACATATGTTTAGGTGCTTGAACAACTCCTTGGTAGCCAAAGCTTAGCCAGTACGATCTCGTGGCTGACTGAGCTCCATTACCTTCACATGGTTGGCGTCGCCATGATAGTGGTATGGGCTCTGTCGCCAGTAGGGGGTCAGAGTGCCCTTCGACTGCTATCGGTTCAGCGTGACGAGACCCTTACGAACCAACAAGTAGGGTATGTCATGCTGAACAATTTAACCATCAATCGGTTGGGCGGCGCTTGGGAATTGACTTCGCGATCCGGTATGGCTGCCTACTATTCTACAGCGCTCCTAGACGCACATCGTAGCAAGCACCAGCCTGTTGACGTGTGGGGCAATCCTAAAATTCCGCTTCTAGCCTCATTCACACACGAGGACGATGGATGGTGGTCACCCGTCGATGACGGTCAGACGAAATACTCGTCGCTGATAGGAGTGAGACTGCAAGGACTCTGCAGAGACTGTAATATATCATTTCCGATCGAAACATCATACACGGATCTGGTATGTAAAAACATTGACCACCAGGTCCCTCTCAATCAAACGATGGACAGGATTAGCTTCCAATACCGCGGCTGGACACCATCCGAGCGATCATGGCCTTTCATCGGACTTGATCACCAACTTGGTACGAATAGAACCATAAGCTCATTCCTTGGCACCAATCACGACTTCAGCAATGATAATAGCACTCAGGGCAAAGTCCCCACGATGATTTACGTTGCCAAAGGCAACTACGACACCGAAACTGGTGCTTCAATATACAATTGTTCAATGGAAACAATGAGAGTCGAGGCAGAGGTGCGCTGTATCGTAGGTTCATGTACTGTGACTCGCATGCGACCTTCAACCATCGATAAGAGACCACGAAATTGGACAGACTTTCACAGTTCATATTTTGATATGATGTCCTCTTTCCGCTGGTTTCCATTTGCGGCAGGCTATACGCTCGACGCAAGATCCCCGTCTCCTACAGATAATTTCATATCGGGCGATGCAGCGCCCTTCAATTTCACGACACTACCGGACTGGCGTGAAGTTAAAGACTCGGACATATCACAACGGCTCACGATGGCTTTCAATTCCATCCAGCAGACAATGCGTCAGCCATGGTCCATCGCCAACGCGAATACTTTTACCCCCCTAAGATGCCTCGACAACCACTCGCGGCTTATCTACGGTCTTGGGGTAACCGACGACTGTGTTACCATAAATTTCACCACTGCAACAGTATCGCGCAGTTCGAATATATACAAAGCGTCAGGAATTTGGGTCACTCTGCTGCTCGCATCATCTACCGTCCTTCTCTTGTTAGGCGTACTCACTGTTGTCCTGAACTTCGTCACGAGGGTTCCCGATATTCTGGGATACGTGTCTACCATAACAAGGGACAATCCGTACATCAATATGCCACCTGGGGCGACTACTTTGGACGGTCTGTTACGAGCACGTGCGTTGAGAGACATGAAGGTTATATTGATGGACGTAAGGCCACATGAAGATGTCGGATACATAGCGCTGAGATCGGTGGAGGATGACGAGGGAAATTTATCGATTGGGCAACGCAAGGAGAGACTGTATGAGTAGAAGCAATTATTGAAGGAAGTTTGCGAATGCTTAGCAGGACGAGTCGCTACCTCATCATTTTAATACCTTTGCAAATAGACAAGCCAGTCTTTGGACAACTTCATCTGAATATTTCGGAAAGCCTTTCGCATGACAACATGAACATTAGTGGTTGCATAAAGCAAGCAGCGAACATCCCAGGGGCCGTGAAAGTTGCTGATTGGCTGCAGCCCAGCGCGTCGCTTATGACGTAGACGCGACATGGCCATCACCACCTTCCAGGCTTCAGCTTGGAACATTCTCATTTTGGACACATACCGGCGTTGAAGCTGTATTGAAGTGACCATCCCTTCAAAATGCCTCGCCTCGACGAAAACACGCAAGAATACCTCGCCGACGCCGAACGCGGCGTGCGCCAACGCACCGCGAGCGCATGGGATAGTTTCAGCAACTTCGCCCTACGCGACAACGTGCTCGAAGTCGCCGTCGGCCTGATGTAAATATCCCAAATCCATACCGCAAAAAGCACTCTTGCAACCACCTCAACCTCCTTCTCAAGATCAAAGACATGTGTACTAACACCCAATCCCAGCCTCGCCGCAGCATTCACCTCCATCGCAAACTCCCTCGTCTCCGACATTCTCCTCCCCATAATCTCGCTCCTCCCCTTCCTCGCGCGCAACCTGGACGAGAAATTCGCCATCCTAAAACACGGCCCGCACTACAACCACACCATTTCCAACGGGTACAACACCGTCACGCAAGCGCTCGACGACGGCGCGGTTGTCTTCGCGTACGGAAACTTTTTGGATAAAGTAGTGCGGTTTTTGTGCATTGCTGTCGCGCTTTGGTGTATTGGCATGGGGTATAGTAAGGCTAGTGGCGATAATATTGTGAAGAAACAGGTGAGGTGCCGCTTTTGTCGGAAGTATATTAGTGAGAAGGCGAAGAGGTGTGTTAATTGTACGAGTTGGGTTGATGGGAGGGAGGAGAGGAGGTGAGGGGTGTGGGGTGGAATGTGAGGTGATATCTAGTCTATTGGTGGTGTGGTGGCAGTCTCGCCATCTTCTTGCAATTTTGAAACGCATCTTGCGCGATTTCCACGATTCGCTTCCCCAAATCTGCGCATTGGATGTCCATCGTCGTCATGATTCGAGAGCCATACTGTTCCCATTCCGTTCGCCATTGCCAGATCCAGAGAGTGAAAGACAAGAATTTTTCGACCGTTTCCGTCTTAACATGATCGACAATAACAAGCTCGAGGAACTCCCAGAACACAGCCTCGGCAGTCTTGTTGTAGTCGGCATCTAATAATAACTCTTCTGCTAAAGTTCCACCCTGCTCTGCTGCCAAACTAAGCAAGCCATAGATCTTGTCCCGGGGATCTACGCATGCAGCATCGCAATGCGTCCATACAAGTGACCGGAGTCTTGTGATAGCATTGCGAGGTGGTGACCAAAGCAGTTTCAACGAGCCCCAGCTTTCCGTGTCACTAGGAATGGCAGTCATGGCTATGAGGTCATGGCTGTCGGAGATGAGCCTTAGGGCGGCTGCGCGAATTGTGCCGATTCTCCAGAGGTCCGCATCATGTCTGACGTTATATTCCAGCTCTGAGTACGGAAGTTTAGTCCAGCCACAGTAAAAGGTCACAGACCGGGCGAGCTTCGTCTCTTGAACGACCCATAACCTTCCCCAGTATGGACGAGCGAAAAAGGAAGGGTTAGTGTGCAGGTATTGAGACGTCACGTATCGGGGGCCATACAAGTTCTCCAACGTCAGAGCATCCCGGCCATCTTTGCAGCGATCGGTGACTGACTTGAAAGCCTTCAGCGCGTGCTCCATGTCACAAGAATCTCGACCAAGCCAGGCCAATACGCCCTGCGCCTGATGATATATCAAACCCATGAGCTTGATCTGGTGGTTTCTCTCATCGGCGTTCTGCTGGTCGATACAAATTTGATCGATCCAGAAGTATTGCTCCATACCCTGTGACCGTGCCATGTAGAGGAAGTCATGCAGATTTTGCCGCACTTTGAACGGTGCGCCGTTGACCAGTATCGTTTCGGTAGAAGGCGGGGGACCCCATGTGTACGACAAGGCTGTGTAGATGATGTCTTTGGAAACGGAATGCACTCCTAGTTTGCAAGAAATAGGATCGTCAAAGGGTGTTTCGAGGTCGATCTTGAGTAAACGTATCTGCTGGATCTCAAGGTCGAGCTTGTCGTGGATGAAGTCGTTCGCCGCTGCCATGTTTGTGACCAATCCAGACGAGAAAAGTGAGGTGGTGCGATAGAGGTTAAGAAGGCTGAGAGATGTTCTCGCCGTTGACAAATAAACAACAAGGCTGAACACAACCGCAAAGTCTATCACATGATCTTTTTTTTCCAGCCTTGCCAGCTCCGCGCTTCCCCAGAATTCTTCAAGCCTGATAAGAACATAAAATGTGTATCAGTCGCGTGGGAATTCATTGAATTTTGGCGTATTTGCTGTATGACGACATAAGCCTTTCCGCGCCGAGAGCTTCGAGAAGTGATACTTTGGCAGTAATAGAGGCTCACGAGCTTGTCAAACACATCATTAAAACTTGTAGGCATGCTTGCGACCACCAAACAGATACACGCCGCTGTGGACCAAGATGGGCAAGTCTAGCTTGATCGCAAGTTTGGAATGAACCAAGTGGCAGTGCTGTGCACTTCCATGTATGTGTATTTAGGCTTAGGGTCAGGTAGTAGGATGTCAAGCAATTGGAGCTATAGCAGAAGCTGGGACGTCCTATATACTAGACGCAAATGAAAAGTTGCTTGATATAGGTGGGGGACCTTTGTATTATTAGTTTTGGGGAAATTTTCTTGACGAGGAGCCACGAAATCTGACGAGCGCTGCCGACTGTGTACTTGAGAACTTGGGGATAGAAGTGTTTGAAAGTCTTCCAGACTCTGTAAAACGTCTCCATACAGTCACACAAGCACAATATATGCACTTTTTGCCACCTGAATCCCTGAACTATCTGATCCGCCATTATTTCGTGATTAAAAGTTGAAGGATTTTTCGATGTACGCATCGTAATCTTTCTTGCTAAGATGTGATGTCTTCGACAAGTACCACAATCGACGCCTCGGATCTCGAAAGAACTCTTCCGCTCTCTTCTTCAGTCCTTACCTACTAGAGTAGACGTTACTTTCAAATTCAAAGAGTCAGTTCTAGTGTTCAATCGTGGAGGAAGATGTCCACGGGTCGACCGAGACATTTACCCCGCGTCCATTCAGCTTTCGCGCCCTTTCCACGCCCCAACCGCCCATTCCCACACTACTCTTTCCCTGCGTCTGCCATCCCACCATGCGCCTGCAGCGCTCGTGCACGACATCGATAGTGTGACCACCCCTCCCAAAGTTTGCACCTGCTCCCAGCCTCCACGACCACGATCGCACCCACGCACACATGTCAAACCCATGCTATCGCGATACTCGCCTCTCCTGCCCAACCCCACCTGTGCATCATCCGCTCCATCAATTTCCGACCCTCATCGTCATCATCATCAACATCATCATCGTACGTATACATTCGGCCCTTTTGCTACCACACAAGTTGGCTTGCCCCACCTCGTTACGAGTGCTGAACATCACGCACTACCCTTCTCGGATGGACACGATCAGCTCTCAGGGTCCCGGGACGATCCTGTAGACTTCGTCCGCGGAGATCTGTCCCTCCACAAAATTAAAGCAGGTGATGCGTGAAACCTTCTCTCTCCACACTACCTCATTGGTAGAGTGTTTTGAAACATAAGTGGCAAAGCGATCGCTACATGTGCGGCGCGCAGTATAGAGTAATGAGGGGGAGATCAAGTGCCGAATGTGAAGCGATGTACATTGTTGCGGTATGCACGGTGCCGAAAGGACGTTTGACAGCGGAAAGAGATGCGCAATTGGCGGTAAGCGCGGCGAGATGTGGTGGTGCCAAGAGTCCGTACGCGATGCGGGGTGAGGTCACGGTACAGGAGAGGGTTTGGCGTGCAGGTGTTAGCGGGACTAGAAGGATGGTGTGGGGGTTAGTGGCATGGATGAGCAGAGTTGGTCTGGTTGATCGTGGGATGAGTTTGGATGAGAAGTCACAAGATGGAGAAAGCTGGAGAGATGGAAGGATACACTGTTGGTTACCAATATGCTTCCATTCTGTAGTTTTGTATCCTCCACCTTGTTCATCGATCTGAAACTGTTGCGGTGCAATCTGTATAACCAATGTGGTGTAAATGCTCACTTTGAAACGCCGCCCAATGCTTATGCCCCAAAGAATGCTGAAATGCAGAGTACAAAAACGCCACGCGATGCTGTGTATGCGATGCGTAGAAGCCACAAACGCCTTGCAATGCAATGCCCATCAAATGCAAAACTCCAGAACTCCGCCCTATGCAAAATGTTTAAACGTCCGCCGGCCTCTAGTGCTGTTGTGCACTCTTCCTTCCACCAAAGTGAGATGGTGTTGTTGATCTCTTTGCGATGCACATTGATGTATCCGACTCTTACAACCTTGACTTCTCAGTCACTTCGCCCCTCATGCGTGAACGTGATCGTGTGGACGACCTCCGGCGTTCAGCGCCATCCTTGGCCTTCCTCGTCTTCGCCCGTCGCAGCACTGGGACCTCTTCCTCTTCCGATTCGTCAACGGTGAAAAGATCTGGTGACGGCTCACGCCACGAGTGTCGGTGGCCAGAGAGTGTCCGGGAGTACCTGCGCCGGTTTTGCGCCTTCCTGGCTACGAGCTCCTGTGCCCGGCCGCGCGTTGGCTCTGTGATAACGATCCTTGGCGGACTAATCTGTGCCATGATCGATGGAGTGTCGTTCAGGCGCTCGTCATCGAGGCCCATGAAGGACTCTTCGTCCTCTTCTTGAATGGTGGGCGTGTGGTACTGGTTGTGTAGCTGTGTGTGACTGTGCTTGACATAACGTGCCCACTTGTCGGCGACATTGGACTTGAACTTTGTGGCTTTGCTTGTGCGATAACCATCAGGGACTATGATGCCCGCGCTTAAAGAAAGATCATATGGATCATCGTCTTCGTTTATGGGAGTGATGAAGTGAGCGAATGGGTCTTCGTCAATGTCTGGTAGGTCCTGCTCCTTGCCTTGGTCGAACTCAACGCTGTCGATGCATGGTGGGAAGGAGTAGGACCTGTACGGAGATCGAAGGTAGGAAGGCATAGCTGCGAGGATGTCCTTGAAAATTCTGAGAGAGGATGAGGATGATTTGATACTCGGTTCGATCTTGACAATAGTGGTGCTCGTAGTCACTGGGTACTTCCTTTCCGGCGCCTGGCCGGTCGATTTTGTATAAAACAGTGTGCGGCCGCTCGTTGATGAGAGCAGGATGGAGGTAACAGCGATGTGAGTTTCTTGTATGTTGGCCAGTTCGGAAAAAGGTCCCAGCAGACCTTTATACGTGACCGGGGCGTGCGCCTTTTGCAGAGCCGCGTGGATGATTCAGAGGGCGGTGTCTGATATGGGAGTGGTGCCTTGGAGGAATGATTGCCTAGTCTGAAGGACTGGCGGTGGAGGAGCAAGATGTCGGCGAACAACGAAAAGACAGGTGCTCCAGTATCCTCCGCAATGTTCCCAACTATCCAATGCATCAATGAGGGGGGTTCATGCAGGTATATATGCACCGCATCGCAGCCCAGATAAAGAGCTGCACTGCTCATGCACCTGGTCCATGTCGGTGCAGGGCACACACATTAGCGGATCAGCACGGAAAGCTTAGTTCAGCGTGGACAGAAAGGGAATGGATTGCAAGGCGCAGAGGAATGGGTGACTGGCTGCGTGGGTAAGATTGACCCATATGACCTATCGCACCACACCCTCTCAAACATGGTCATCTGCAGGCTGCACGCCGCATGCACAAGATTGGCCACCGGACTTTGCAGGTCGATGGACATGGACGGCCGTTAATGCAGGCCTGCCGATCGGAAGAAGTCCCACAGAATTTCGGGCTTGCGCTGGAGATGAATTGCGCGATTACCCGGGCTGCAGCGCAAATGTGAAGGAGAATTAGAGTGGGAAAAGAGGCCGAATGAGGGATGCGCTAAGTGCGGGGCTCGTCACACCGAAGTCGCAACCACCGACTGATGGAATCACGACACCAACCCCAATATCCAGCCCAGCCTCATTCTCACACAGTTTCAGCTTGGCCTCGACCGGGAAACCCATACACCCTTTTCTGCACCCACACCGCTCGCTTGTGCCCTTGCAGGGCGCTGACTGATGGTGAGTCTCCCTTGGGGTTGCCACAATCAGCCTGCGCGTCCCCAGGGGGTGGTGACGAGGCTGCTTGCGTGAACATTCGTTCGGGTTGTGTGCCCATGGCGGAGCACACCCTCCAGTAACGGTCGCCCAGGTTAAGTGCTTTGTAGAAATCATAGACACGTTTGAGGTTGTTGCTAGTTTCACCTGACGCGACTGTCAGGACACACCACCACAATCACGTTCTCCGCCTTCAGGACGACATTATTACCGCCATACTCAGCATCTAGCACTTTTCCCCGTGGCACACTGCCATCTGATCTGCTCGTACCATCATCCGTCAATTTCAGCTAGCCTAGGCCCATTATTCGCTAAGCAATACTTGTTTCTGGCCACTGCGGCTTCGCGGCTGCCGGTTTCTTACCACCATCCAACCTGCTACATGCCTGTCTTCGGAAGGTTCCAGCGATAATCATCCACACACCTTTCTGACCTTCAATGTACATGGAGTGACTATTGCCGACTTTCGAATCACGCGCTTGAGCTTCTGAGGCTGTTGTCTCGAAGTGGAACTCAAAAAATGCCTTTGTAGCGTACCACGCCCATAAGAGCTGCGGCTTCCAATATCTGACTAAGAACCATAATTCGAAAGACTGTGTCACCTGAACCCTGAGGCTCGCCAAAATTCGGAGCTGTCCGACGAGATCGGTATTGGCCTCGTATCGTTGTTCAGAAGCGACCTCGCGAAGCACTCGACAATTACTGCGTCTTCCGAACGATCCTAGACATAGACTATCGGCTGAAATCTACTGCGCGTTTACAGGCATGATTCGACAATTACCGAAGCAACTGCGCCGTGCTGTCGTTAGCAGACCTGGGCGTGCCCCATCGTCCAAGCAGGTACTAAGCTTATTCTCGTACAGTACTAAAACGGCATTGTTCCCCGTTTTAATTTCGCTTGTTCGATATCTGGAGAAAGAAGGCGGGTGATACCGGATTCTACGACCAAGATTGTCGCAGCATCTACATTTCGTGGCATAGTCTTAACCTTGGCATGTTTTCTGGCGCCACAATCCAAATGTAGTCCATCAGAATACACATGAACGTGTTCATACTTCCTACTATTTGCTGTCCAGCCAGTCAGAAGCGGTCGTGGACATACCAACATTGATCGTGCTCTTTCACCGCCGTTCACCGCCATTGAGCGCGGTTACGACGAGACTACGCTAACAGCTCCAATTGCGACTACGCTTAGCTAAATAGATGCATCGTAACAAGGGTTACCCTACAATACCTACAAGCGACAGATTTACCTACAATTGCCATCCAAGTGGGGCATTCCATCTGTCACGGATGTTCATTCGGATTTAGTCCGGTTCTCTTCGCAGGATCGTACTGTGCTTCGGGCCGTTTTTTACGCTCGCCCTAAGATCGTCATTTTCGGTCCCAAACTTCCCAAAACCGCAATTGAGGCTCTCACCGCTTGAACCATTGGCTCCCAAGTTCAAGTCTTGCTGTCGTGGCGCCTCTCGTTGGCTTGTAGCCAGCTTGAAAAATCTGAATGGCGAGTGTGGGGTGCAGGAACGGATCCACCGGAAACCCGTGCATCGGAGTTTTGGACAAGACCAGCAATGACGATCGCCCCTCTCGTTGGGTTCCTATTCTTGCTACCCGAGAAAGCGTTTCGCGCCGGCAAAACAAGATGAGGCTTTCACCGACTACGTCATACATCACGGATAAGTGAAGAGAAGTTGAAGCCGAATCGACGATTCGAGCTCCGGTCCGAAACATGGACTTCCAACGTCAAGGATATGCTGTGTATTCATCGTCAGTATACGCTTGGACTTCGGTTTCAAGGTTCACCTCACCGCATCCTAAGCACAGTGTGACTTGATGGTCTTGTCGACAAGGCTGGCATGCTACCCATCGCCTATATTGACAGCTACACTGAGGGCGGCTCCATGACAGACAATTTGTCCGAGAATCTTAACCAGCTCAATAACGAATCATCATCGTCCAATAAGCTCGCAAAGTGATTTACCCACAGCGACAGTACCCACCAGCAACACTCCAACTACCATTCAAACTCTTCACCACCCATGATACGTCTGTCGCCAAGTCCAGCAGGAGTTCCAATCCTCCCAATGTGTCGGCCCATCCACGGCAAATGAGCTCGCCAGCACTCTCAAGTGCCGTGAACATACTGTTCCAAATCTGCATGTCATGCCTTCTTGCAAGCCGGACCTCCGGTCAGTTCACATGCGCTCAAGCAACGCAAGGTGTGGACTCTTTCTACATCGCTACCATTTCGCAGCCTCGGCTTTTATCTGCCCCATAAGACCACGTCGTGAATTCATGTCTACTATCTCCGAGATACCTAGGAAACGGAAAATGCAGCCTCACTACCCCTCCGACCTTCTACCCCTCTAGGTCTTTCAGCATGATTGGCTGGACGAATGCGGATTTCGGGTACATACGTTCAGCTTATCTTATCTACGAGAGCCACGCCATGTATGCATACGGTAAGTTGAGATCGATCGCGACGATCGAGAATCATCACAGTTTGTACTTTTGATTCCGAAGAGCGAC
The DNA here is from genome assembly GCA_001748405.1 of Paraphoma sp. B47-9. Taxonomy (NCBI): domain Eukaryota; kingdom Fungi; phylum Ascomycota; class Dothideomycetes; order Pleosporales; family Phaeosphaeriaceae; genus Paraphoma; species Paraphoma sp. B47-9. The sequence goes on from BCLK01000251.1 coordinate 110,167, forward strand.
CGATTCGAACAAGGGCATGTTACTGTGTATGGCATGACCAATCGCCGTTCCTTTGTATCGTGATGAAGCTGGGAAGCATATAGGGTGGGGAGAGACGGATTTTGCGGGGATATGCGAGGTGATATCGACGAATACTTGCAAGGTGGATTAATATAACAGAATCATGAGATACGTGGAAATGGACTTTGAATGATACTGATTAAGATTATTGCCTAGGGATCTGATTGATCACGGCCGTCACCATAGAGATATGTACTACCTCGGATCGAACGAGCGAGTTTGCGCAAGTCATATAGGTTCTGTGATCAATCGAGCTTGTGCGTGACTTGTTGCAGAGTCCTACACGTCGGATGAATCTCATGCTTGTGATATTGGTAGGGTTATCGAGAAGATATTGAGTAGCTTTGATGTGATATAGAACAAGCTCGAGCATTTCTTTTGGCGGCTTGTCGTTCCTGTCAATCGGCCCTATCACTGATGCCGTGAATTTCCTGGAAAGTGCTGCTGCTGAGGTGACGAATCCATATCCGTATCCTGGAGTATCTCATGCTGGTTCTGTGCGATATCGAGGTGTGCGAGACTTGAGCCGTAAGCGCTTGAAGTGCCCTGAGTCCATAAGTCTTGAATGTCAACGACGGGTGCTCCCTGATCGAAGCTTGTGAAGAACGGGTTGCCAAACACCATTGGTTGTGGATTCTGGTCCGCTGTATAGAAAGTATTGGAGTCGTACGGGAAAGCAGTCAAGGGATCAAGCGTCGACTGATCAAATGCGGTAGAGACAAAATCACTACTATTGTCCATGGGCGGATGATAAAAGTCGGCCTGCGGCCAATGCGCGGTATTGTGTTCGTCGTATGTTGCTGCGGGATATTGGCATGTGTTGGACGGCGAATCATCTTCCCCCTCCATGGCGAGAAGGTCATTTGCTTGTGCCTGCAGTGTGGGAGCACATGCTTTCAAGATTTTCCAGGTGACCTGGTATGCTCGTGCGGCAACGGGGTCGTCATGTTGCATCGCACGTAGCCAACGTATCAACTTCTTGAGAGAAGTGGTCATGCTCGGGCCGGGACCTCGCATGTCCTTGTTCCCGTAAGCCATCTCCAATAAAAGTACAGCCATGGACTGCATGACTGCGCTCACCATGTTAGCTTGATGTGTTTCTGCGCGGGATGTACATACTTATATGAATCATAGCCCACCATGGTCCAGTAGAGTACAGGAAGTCGAGGTCTGGGTGGTCAGGAAGCAATTTCACCATTTCCAGTGCAGCCTCAACACATGCCTCAGCGCTTTTGCTGTTGAAGCTGGCGGATGTGCTACTCTCGTTGTGAATCCTTCGCTCGATCCTGCAGAGACAAGGCCGTGTTATGAGCATTTTCGTGCTCCAGTAATCTGTTTTGAGTAGGAACTGCTCGCGCTCGTACTTGTTCTTTTCTTTCTTGCCTATACCATGACGACCATCAGACAACGCCGTAGTTGCCCACTCTTCAAGCTCGGTGAGCATTTCTGAAATCTTTCCCTGAATGAACTCCCAAGACTGGGCGGCGGTCCGAGGCGAATATAGATTGCGAAGAGCTTTTTGTACGATGAGCGTTACTTTGATGTGGCCAATCAAATAACGACCTAAGGGTGGTACATGCTTGCTGCTGTCGGAAGCAAGGCTAGGGGTGGAGCTTTGCGGCGAAGTATATTCGGTACGCCTGCGCGAGGCTTGTCTCGAAGCACGAGGAGATTCGTGATCCTCTCCTGGAAAGCTTCTGGGCAACGGAACAGTGCAGTCTTCGAAAGCAATGACGGGAGGTCTACCAGTGATTGTGCTCACTAGGCATTCAATGGAATGTAAGTTCCACCAAGTGTGCACAAGAGATTCTTTTCTCGATTCTCCCGCTGCAGGATCCTCGTTTCGAAGGTGGAGGCCAAGAGCGAGGGCAAGACGAATGGAGACTCCTATCATTACCCATGCTCTGCTGACATGACCAATAGCCAAAAAGTAGAATGACAGTGCACCGGTCTGGTAAGGTTAGATTCGATTAGCTCCTGTATCACAGTGGCGCTGGTAGTCGATTACTTACCGCCTGCACAAGGCTGAGATCCGGTCCAGAGATGATCATGACAGTGTTCTTCAGGCCAAGAAGATGTACCGCCCGGGTCATATAGATAAGATGATCTCTCTCGTCTCCGGCCCAGTCGACGTTAATCAGGTGGGAGTACTTTGCACCAATCGCAAAGAGAAGATTCATTTGGGCACGCCATTTTTGAGGTACGTGATATGGCTCGTTCTTCCTGATTGATGCCATGTATTTGCGGTATTGGTCTCTGTATGTATCTGGCACCTAGATTGGGGTTACCAGGTCAGCATTTCCTGTACTGTAGATTCAGGTCAAAGCAAGACGTACAAGGGGAAACGATGGGTGGACGGTATTATAGTAACATTCCAGTAATCTTTCGGCGGCTTCCAGCTCTGGCATCTCGTAGGGATCGACTACGATGTCGACTTCAATGTTGTCACTGTCGAGGTAGAATGAGGAGTCTGTAATGTTTGGCATGGATCCTTGACGGGAATCCTCTTTCTTGTTGTTCCGCCGCTCATGAAGAGCGTCAGCGCGAGCACTGACAGCGTTCCGGCCTGCACCTGGTGGACCATAAGGCTGTCGGCGAGGCTCAGCTCCAGTATTCTCCGTCTGACGCTGCACGCTGCGGAGCCACTGAATCTCAGAGTTCTGACCCACGTATCCTGTCTCTCGCGACTCGCGGGTTCGCATCAAATCCTCGTCGAGATGGTCTAAATCCTCGTTCGAGCCAGCTGAAGCAGTCACATGTGCCTCGCCATGCAGTGTGGGTGCAATATCGTCCCCATTGCTAGATTGCTTACGGTGTCGCTTTCCTAAAGAAACCAAGGACGGGCTCGTTGCTTGAGATATCAAGTCGTCTTCAGCCTGCGTGATGGCAGCGTCAGCTATATCCAATGCTTCTGAACGACGAGGCGGCGGATTCAAAAGACCACTCACGTCATCAAGTGCATCTTCAATTCTTTGCTTATCACCGCTGTCCACGCGCTCGGTCAAGTCACGAAGCAATGATGCCAGTGTGTGGTTCAATTGAGTTGCTCTGTTCCACATTCAGCACATGATGATAGCAGCATTCGGGCTGAACAAACTCCTTGAGGCGGTCGCGCCGGGCCTGCTCATACACACAGTTCAATTCATTGAGCTGGCAATTAGAGCAACGCGGCACCTCACCCGAACACCGAACCTCTGCAACTGGATTAGCAACTAGATCTAAGGTAATATAATGCAGGTCACGCACTTCGCTTGCGACACATTTTGCAAGCTCTTGCCCTGTAGAATCTGTCAGCATCGTGATAGACCCTGCCGATGTGCCCAACGTACACGCGATCTTCTCGGTTCCGCTCGCTGGGTTTGGGTGGCGGCGGTGGGCCACGGTCAAGCTTGGGTATGGCGACTTTCTGTCGCTGACGGGATCCGCCCACATCGGGAATATTGCTTTGCATGGCTGTGGGTGGAGAGTCGGCCTGATATCGAAAAGTTGTAGCGAGAGTGGCTTGCGTAGGGAGTTTCCCCGAGTGTTAAACACGCTCCGTGCACGTGACGTTGAACACTGTTGTCCGTTTCTTGGCTTTCAGTAGTACCGCTTGCTTAGGCAGAGCCGTGTGTCCAATGGAAGCCCAAAGGCGACCACCGCTGGCACCACGCGGGCTGGATTGAGAATGCGCGTATAGTCTTGACAGTGCTGGCCACATGCGAAGATGTTTTCATAGAGTTTGCGAGATTTGGGGCAGCGTCATAATCGTGCGACGTCGTGTGAGGTCCAGACGAGGTGGGCAATCTCGACCTTCTTTACGTCCCTGGGCGGAAGCGGACACACTTCCAACCAATGAGAGCCGAAGCTGCCTCTGTGTACGCCAAAACTTCTTTCTGCGATGACATCACGGACGACACCTACTTCACCACCATGATAAGGCACAATCACGTTCATTCCAACGAACCCGAGGCCACCACATTATTCTTAACCGCCATCGTTTCGCTCGATTGTACGTATCCTTTATCCCCAGGAATGGCGGCGACGGGAAACTTCTCCGTGGCCAATTAGAGTGGCGTATCCTTGACTCCAGATTACTCAAGAACTTCACACGCTACGACACTCTGAGTAGCTGTTTAGCGGCAAACGGTGGAACAACTCTGCCTAAAACCAGTCTCGCGTTCATGAAAGGGCTTCATTTGGCTCCTCTAATGACAATACATGCGACGGATCTCCGGCGGGGTGACCGAGATGTGGAGGGGGCCTAACATCTGAACATGTTGCGGCTGTGCGCCTTTGTAATTGTTACCGCATGAATTTATCGATGCTGAAGAACGGTCTTTCGAAATTTTGGAACAATGCATGTAACGATCTGGGGCTTAGCCGCCTTTTGAGGTAAACGGCCGTACTCCCTCATGTTGACGTACATGAAATGTGTCACAGACGTCATCAAGGAACATCCACGTTCTTGAAAGTCTCTATTTTCTACACAGCGCATCATCTTGCCTTGAGTTCGTGATCTTGCCCTGTACTTATCACTTATGTTTCCTTGGACGCGAATCCCAACTTTCATTGTTCTTAGCTGCGCCGAAGAATATTCTCTAATTTGACAGACCCTAGGAGAGCCGCTTCCACGGGACATGGCCGACCGTATTGATTCCACTTCTTTCAATCAGTACTGGGACGATTCAACGACGACCTTATTTAAAATTGCTCAAAACATGCTGCAGAAAGAATTGAGTGCGAAGACATAGTCTTTGCGGCTGCTCGTTCTTAATGGTAAGTTCCCGTTCGATGTGTTTGTAAGATTCATTCGTCGATGCAAGGCCTCGAAGTCGCAGCTCGTTACGGCGCCAACAGCGTGCACCTCGATATCAAACTTCCGTTTCTAAATATTCATATGGTCGTCTTCAATTCACTCCCTCACATCAATCACATGTGGCACTGCGGTGCCGGTCATAGACGTCTAAGAAAGGAATCCCCAGTCCTGCAATACACCGCATCACACGCTCCAGCGAAGTAGTCAAATTGAACTTTCGCGCCTTAGAAGGGATCGCGCATCGAGATGTCACTGTTTCTTCCAAGGCAGCGTCTTCACTTTGAGAAACAATCAATACTCCTCGCGAAGCACTCTCTCCTTTAAAATCTTGCATGAGCGAAAGTCCACTCCAAAGAATGACAGTTCTTCGCATCAAACCCCCCCTCTCCCTTCCCACCAAATTCAACAACGCAATCCCTTTCCCCACCCTACCACTCGAACTCCGCCACCAGATCTACACGCACATCATCTTTCCCAACCCGCAGAGAACACCACTTCACTCAGTCACCATCAGCGCCGCAGACGCCATCCACTCCTCCGATCCGCGATACCCATATTTCCTACCCAAGCTCTGCCGCGTCAACGAAGCCACCCGTATCGAAGTCGGGCTCTTTTTCATCCGCAATACAGAATTCAGTTTCCTATATCCACAACACGTCATCTACTTCACGCATTTCCTAGACACATTTCCCGACGATGCAGGATTCGGGGCCGTACGAAGAATGGATTTCCAGCTTTTCAGCCAGCATAGGCCAGATCCTGAGACTCGGAATGCGTACATCGAATTAATGCAAAAATGCCCAGGCCTGACAGAAGTTCGCATGAAATTTGAAGTGTGGTATTTGCTTAAACAGCGGCTTACGCATTCATCTCGCGTGCAAATCACGCCTGAGGAACTTGAACACCGGGGTAGAAATATTGTGGATCTGGAGAGACTTTTGGCGGTGTATAAACTCGAAAAACTGTTGGAGTTGAGGAATGTAAACAGACTGACGATTGAAGTTTGGCCGAAGATTCATGCGTTCACGACGAAGGGGATGAGAACGGAGATGGCGGATGCTTGGCCGGTGATGGAGGCGTTGTCGGAGTATCTGAGGAAAGGATTTAGGCGGAAGGGAAGGAGCGTGGAGGCCAGATTAGTGCAGAGTGCGAATGCAGGATTGAGGTGGGCAGAAGGAGGTGTGCGTACGTAGCAGCGTTCTAAGCACTTGACCGTATTGATGCCTTCTACTTGGCATATAATATGCCATAAGTTACTTGATGTTCACTTTTCATCTGCTAAATCCAGTCGCTTCAGAACCTGCCGCCGACGCCTTCGTCGCTCAATGTGAGACTGCTCCTCTAGCAGGCAGAAGTGACATTTGCCTACCGCTCTAGTCTCTGACCAAGCGATGTCAGGGATCCCGGTACGCCGGAAGTCACATGGCTCGTCTGAACTTTCTTGGCGGCAAGGAAAGATGTACAGATCACAGGCGACGTGCTGGCACTCTACGAAGCGCTTTTTGATTTGTTGACCCATGGTACAAAGTATTAGATTCGTGTATTCGGAGGTAAGTGAAGAACCAAAATTTGGGGAAGATATTGTCGAAATTCGAGGAATAGCTAACGAATTGTGTTTGTGTTGCGCGAAAATTGTTCACGCATTGTGTGAGAATACTGGTTCACGTGTAATGCTGCTGTTTCACTTCTCCTGACACCCACAGAACATGCCAAAATCTCCTTCACTCGTTCTCGTGGAGGACGATCACTCTTTTAGCCCGTCCATGCATCTCCCCGTCGCCCAATGATCACACCCGTCCCGTTCATGCCACATCCATCCACGAAGCAAGCGCTTGCTGTGTGAATATAGCGAATTTTGCCATCCTCGACTTTGAATAAATGGCTGTCTGGCGCGCCTACGTCATTTCGCGTGCGGTCAAGTCCGGTGAAGCCCATAAAAATATCCACAATACCCATAACTTCATCGACGACATATCGCCGATTCACCATTGGGACGTGAGCTGGCAGTCCACCGAGGATACAGGTATTCGCCGTAAGGTTCTGGCGACCTGTGTAAGCGCCGCCTTCCAGCCGAGCGCAAGGCATTCCGAAGGGTACGTCGACTGTCGTATCGTTGCACCGATCGGCGTATGCGTCACCTGCTGCTTTGATGACCTCGCGTGACGAACGTTTTCCCTCTGGAATAGGATCCCAGTTCTCTTGACTGTTCCAGTATTTGTAGCCTGTTGCATTGAATGCCCAGTCGCCCTTATCTGTCACCAAGCTGTCGATAAGAATCACATTTCCTTCTTCGTCGAGCGTCATCTGAGTGTGTATGACGTATGGGTGTTTGGGATCGGTCACAATGATCTCGGTGAAGGTCTTGCACTGGGTAGTGTCGTACATTGACCGCGTGGCATCGATAGCCATGCCAAAAGCCGGCGTGCCGTTAAGAAGGGATGCTGTTTTGTTATTTTCCACGTAGACCATCTCATATGCGAGATTCTCGAACCGATCATGTTGCCCAGTCGCCATAAGATCGACGTACTGGCTCGCCACGCTCTGAAGATGTGGCCTGGTGCATTCGTATGCCATAGTCGCCGAAGCTAGCGCCGCGAGTCCCATTACCGTCAATACCATGGTGCTGTGCCGTGTTTTTCGAGCTATGAACTATACGCGCCGGTGGTGGAATGACCTGTGCTTTTAAGAAGTCTACGTGTGCTTAATAAGAAATTGAGGAAGTTTGCCCTGCATCCGTTGTCTCTGCTCTACCATATGCCTGGGAATGATAGGCCAATAGCGCCCAAGATGTACCTGATTAACCGCTATGGAAAATGGGTACAGTTCTCGATCATATCCGGATAGTGTGGGGTCCATCGGCAATTATCCCTACCCACGACACGCTTTCACCCCACATACCTCGCCTTTCAAACACTTCTCTTGGAACTTTGACTGTCGTTGCTGTGTTCAGAGTGGTGCGAATTCGAAGAGGCGGAAAGGCTGAATGATCTGGGCGTGACAACTTATCAAGTGAGCCTGGAACGCTGATGCAGCTCTAGCATTCTCAAAGCTCATCTGGTCTTCGTACACCAGGCACATCATCGCAATTCCTGAGTCGACAGGCAATCCAGGACGCCTCGCAAATGTTCTTGCAGTGGTCCTCATCCCACATATCCCAGAACGTATTCATCGATGCAGCCTGAGTGTGGTCAATAGCAGATTCATACTGCGGCCGTGACACAAAGCACCTACGATTTCCTGGGGCGAGGGTTTTCGTGGGGTCGTTTCGACATTGTTTTGGGACAGAGCCTCCGGGTGCATATCTGTCCACAATAAGGCGAAGGCGTACCACACGGTGCGAATCAATAGCGCGCTAAGGACGAGCACGAGCAGGATATGCGCGATTCGATATAGCAATTTCATGTCGGAGTCGGTGAGCATGCATTGGTGTTCAATCGCTCGCGCGGCATGCTCCTCGCGTTTTCTCCTTTTTCAAGACGGCAGGTTTAAGCGAGACGCTAGGCTTCACAGACTGCGGGTGGACCCACAGGTTCCCGCTCCATTCCAGTCCTTCTTGGCTCTGCGATTATCATTCGTCTTCAATTGGAGATATGTTGTCTGATCATGGTACTTGTGGCAAGAATTGCGCACAGCAGGATCGCGGCCACTCTGGGCGGAAATTGCAGTCTGTAGTCCGCTGCCGTGTTCAGACGTAGGAGTGGCTATACGAGACAGGCAATAGCGATCGGTGTCGGCTAATCATGCCACTACGTTCATTTCGTGGTCACGCTCGCCGACATAGGGAAATGCCTCGGACCTCATGCGAGATCTGGCATGCAGCAATCTCGGATTATTTTTGAAGGCTGTCGCAACAAAGCCTTATCGACCTACTCTCGTCCAAGATTTGCGGTCGATTGAACCACCAAGAATCTTCTAGTGCTGGGTGGTAACGATAGCGACTATGACGTATGAGCCTCGGAGTCGGAGCACCCCACCTTACGCTAGACGCAGCCAGGACGGTGGACTGTCAACCTTGTCGCACGAGTGCCTAGAACTTTCGATACGGTTCGATCTGTTGAGGTAGATGGAGTGAGGAAAGCTGCCGCGTCGTGCAGGATCGCGACGCGTACCCGCTGTGGATATTCGCCACTGCCGTCGCAAAGCTCAATGTATCCGGATGCAGGTCTGAACATGCCTTTATAGCCCGCTGACCCCTCGCTCCCAAATTTCTTTCATTCTACTCCTAAGCTTTCTTAGGATATATCACGACTGATATCTCATCGCCATGGGTCTACTTGATCTGCCTCCCGAGATTCTCGACCTTATCATTGACCACACAGCACCACTTGGCCTCCAAAGCTTTGTGCTGTCGTGCAAGGTAGTTTACGAACGCGCCAAGGCCCAAGTCGAGCAGCACAATCAGATGACTAGGAGATGGCGCCAAACCTCCAATGCCTCTCCTGCACTCCGTGGTGACACGCTGAGCATTCTCTACGAGATCTCCCGCCAGCCACTGATTGCCGAGTACATCGAGACCCTGAGCCTGTGGGACCGAAGAACGTCCGAGGAGGTTGAAACCAGCACGGATACCTACAGCTTCCGTGACGATGCCGTAGCCCTCAGCAAGATCAAACGACTCCTAGGCGCAGCGGAGTATTTTGCTAGCGCGGACGTTGAAGAGTGGTGGAACCAGATCCTCGAGGAAGACAGACTGGGCGAGGAGCCCAACGTGGATAAGCTGTATGCGACAGTCGCCCTACTTTCACTTCTCCCGAACCTGAAAACACTCCAACTACCGGATCGATGGCATGAGGTGCGGAAGGATGAGGCGGCCGAAGCCTTGGTGCCGTCGATCGAAGCACTCATAACAATGTCGAACTCAAGCACACACTCCATACGACCGCTAGCCGCGTTGGAAACCCTGCTACCATTCGTTGAGGAAGGCTATGATATCAAGGTGGGACTGCAATGCCTTGTCCCCTTCATGGCATTGAAAAGCATACGAAATCTGTTCGCCGTTAGTTGTGTTGCTGTAAACGATGATTGGGCGGAAACTCCTCTCGAATGGCCGCTCTCGGCTCCCAAATCTCCGTTGACAAGAATTGAACTGGCCTCGTGCTGCATGGATGCGGGAGGCTTGTCCGTACTTTTCGCAAACACGCCAGCTCTGACGATTTTCAGATACTCGCACCAAACAAAATGGGACGGTGTTGAGTCTGACTGGAACCCCGGCGAAATTCTCGAAGTCCTGGCAAACTATCACGGAAGCCGGCTGTTGGAGCTAGCCATCACTGTTGACGAGCTTCACGGCGAAGTCATCAATGGCCTGTCCTCCTTTATGCGCTTCGAAAAGCTCGAGAAACTCGAAGTAGACGTCATTCCATTCTGTGGTCCGCCGCTCGAAAGCGGACAGCGTCTCGGTCGCAATGCTTACATTCCCGAAGGCGCAAAAGCTTGGACCTACATCGACATACCCTGTATGGGCGACATGCTGCCCCGAAGCATTCGCGAGCTCCAGTGTAATACAGATCATCCAGAACCGTCCACCGAAGCGCTCCTGGCCTTGTTCAAGAACATTAAGGACAGAAGGCAAGATAAGCTATTGCGCTTACACAAGACGGTCATACGGCAGTATCGATCTAGCTCTGTTCAGCAGCTCGCAGATGATCACGATATGATTCTGGAGGTCTTTGACGAAGATAGTCCAAATCCTAGACCGAGATCCATGATGCCGGAGTGGAAGCGCAATTTCGATGCAAAAGTTGGTGGGATCGTGATGACGACTGGGACATGATGCACTCTCCTTTTGCGATGAAGCGAATATGCGGCTCTGTCGTTCTGTTGTTTTGGACATTTCAAAACTTAATGTGTGAATCGATCAATGCTAAAGCTATACCAGAGCATATAAGATGTATGGAAACGGGAATTTAATCTGATTTAATATCTGCTTTTGAGGAGTGTATGCTTCAATGTGGTTGCGACATTAATAAGTCCGATCATGTATGATTTCATCATTGGTGCGTCATTCGTCAATGCAGGGGTCTGGGCACTATTGTTCATCAATCTGCGACCACACCGTACCAGATTGCCATGAGTACGATAATGATCGATACATGTCATGGTGGATCGCATAGGGTAGGCCATGGAACTTGCCAGTGTCTACCTACACATTCGACACAACCTATAATTTTGACCCGCCCCTCTCATTATCCAGTGTCGTAGTGATCGGATTCAACAGATTCTGCATAAACTCCTCGTTCTTGAGCTCCTCGCCTGTGCCCATTCCCTGTGGCGGCTCAACACCCCACTCCGGAATCTCTCTTGTCCCATTCATCGTAATTTCCAGCACTCTGCCGCACGGGTGCTCTTTCTTCTGCAGTAAGTTTAGGAGCTGCGTGGCACAGGCATCAGGGGTAAGGAAGCGCTCTTCTGAGACGGAGAATTGCTTTAGCTTAGCTTCGTCGAAGAGGGGCGTGAGCACGCCGCCGGGACAGAGCGTCGTGACTTTGATACCAGTGAGGGGTTCGGTGTCTTTCATGGATTTGACGAAGCCGACGATGGCGTGTTTGGTCGCGCAATAGAGCGGTGCGGCGAGATTGCCCGCTATTCCTGCGATGGAGGCCTAGCATCTGATGAATATGGGGTAAGTACGTTAAGATTAGTGATACTTACAATGATGCAAACACTCGCCCGCTTCCCCTTAGCCAGGCTCTTGCGTATCGCCAAACGTGTCAATTTTATAGGGTGGTTTACGTTGACCTCGACTTGCTTGTATCCGCCATCGTCTTCAGGGTCTTGCCAGAAGTTGGAAAAGGTTGGTTCAAAGAGGCCGGCACAAATGCCGTACGCGTCGGGAACATCGTTCCATTTCTTCTCGCATGCATCAAAGATCTTGTTAAAGTCGGACCATCGCGTGACGTCTGATTGAACAAAAAGAATATCGTCTTTACCCGAAGCGTAGGAATCGAAATCTGGTGTTGTTTTAAGATCTGCTACGAGGATTTTGGCACCGAGTGCATGGGCTTGTTTGGTGAGCGCAAGCCCGATACCTGGTACTGTGAGTCTCAAGTTGATGTTTACTGCCATGTTCGAAGGCATACCAGATGCACCGCCGGTAATTAGGAGGATCTTGCCCCCAACGAGTGGTTGATCAATCGATGTCATGTTATGAAGCTCGTGAGTTGCAGAATATGAATTTCGAACTTGCAATTCAGTACAGAATTTCAGGTGGCCCCTTACACCAATTCTTGTACTATTTTGAGGTGTCTCGGCGATATCTATCTAGGTGGAGTTGAGCTTCCACGAGTCGAGGATGCGGGCCGGGTAAGCGACTCCGCACATCCGATTGCTCCAGCTCGAAGCCGCATGACGATATTTGAGGGGTACTGCATGATACTATGTACCAAATAGTCCCAATACGGAACAACAAGTAAACTCGGGCCGTACATCTCCGAATGCGCACGGCGGTTGACGGCGGGTACCCGTAGTGGGCACGGGTGGCCCGTTCTTTCCTATTGGATTCTCCTTACTACGCGTCTGTCAATCACCGGCGTACTGCCAGCGGGGTACTCGAAGAGAGTCCGCGTCCGGAGTCATTAGTTTGGTGATGCGCATAAAGCGTGGAAAGCGCGGGTGCACGACAGGCCGATTGCGCTTGCCTTCATCGAGTGACCCGAGCCAGTCCTTCTACGATTTTCTAGCATTAACATTCACAACACGAGTATTACCACTGAACCACCATCCTACGGTTGCAGAACTACATCAGCGTATTTTGAGTGGATCTGTGTAAAATACACGGCCCGACAATGTTTTGCCGAGGCTTTCATCCAGCACGCTTGCACTATTTGTTGGCTGTCTAAACAATTTTCCCGTCTTCGAGGACCGTCACCTCTGTGCCAGCTGTAACCATTATACTTGGTACATCGAACAAATACTCTTCATCTTTTCTGACAATCTGAAGGTAGAACGGATCTTTGTAGGCATTCTCAAAGTCTTGAAAGGACCTGTACCAGAAGTCTGCGATGCCGTCGTATGATAGTGTAGCTTGGGAGAGTCGAGATTTATGCTCGGATGTCGTATGATACTACCATATAGTTAACTATGAAACTTCGCTGATGTCGTGAGATACATTGTGCTCTACGCCAACACTGACCTGGACATATTTCACACACCCGTGGCGTTGAAGCCAAGACACGATTAGCCGGCCATGTTCCTTTGTCCAATGCTCATTGAATTCGTCTTCTGTGAGATTCGGATTGCGCTTTGCGCACACAGTGATCCGTATGAGCTGGTCGTTCGTCATCATGGGATGGGAATGGACAAAGCTGATCTTCGAAATCGAGGTGGTAAATTGAGGATTGAACAAACAGCAGTATCAAAGTGAACGTGGCGTGAATTGTAAATGGTCGTGGCACGATATGTTACGACACAAGCATCTCTGCGGATGGCCTCTATTCATGACATCATCACTAGCTGAGACGAACGTCATGCGCTTCGCATTGTTCTGCTCATTCTGCTCGGAGAACGTGCATACATCTCAACCTAGCTCGTTTTCGTAACGCATTTTTAGTATTGCGCCATCTGGCTTGATAAAGCCATTGAACATGCATCAACATAACCATCCCCCATCAATCGGAATCGCATTGCCCGTCATAAAGGAAGAAGCACGCGAAAGTAGAAACTCGATCAATGGCGGTACCTCCGACTGATGCGCCGTTCTTCCCAGTGCCAAAAAGCTCCAATCCACTGCAGAGCCCCTGATATCAGTCGCTTGTCTCAGCATCGGCGTATCAATTGGCCCACTGAAAATTGTCAGCGTAGCATTGCGCCGCGCATAAGTCATACTTACGGGCAAATGCAATTCACCCTAATCTGCCTCTTGCCCAGCTCTTTCGCTGCCGTCCTTGTCATGCCCACAACCGCATGTTTCGACGCAACATATGCGATATTATTCGCCGCGCCCATCAAACCTACTATACTTGCAGCATTCACAATTGCCGCCCCGTCTTGGAGATGCGGGATTTGTGCTCGCAAACAGTTCTTCATTCCATTTACATTGACGTCCATCACGAAATTCCAGTCATCGTCGTCCAAACTCTCGATACCGCCTGTGTACGCCCCCTTTCCAATCACTCCAGCAAGATTCGCTGCGCCGTCTAATTTCCCGAATTTCTCGACTGTTGCAGCGATCCACGATTCCACGGCTTTGCGGTCCCTGATGTTGACGACTTGAGCAAGGACCTGTGCGCCGGAGGACTGAAGTTCGGTCTCCAGGTCTTTTAAAGGCTTTTCTTGTACATCGGCCAGGGAGATTTTGGCACCTTTCTTCGCGAGAACACGAGCGGTTTCGAGGCCCATGCCTGACGCCGCACCGGTGATGACAATGACCTTCCCTTCTAGGGACATTGTAATTGATCGCTCGACTGAACAGATGGCAGGAGAAAGTAGTGGTTGAAGTCAAATGCCAACGATGCCTCTACTTCGCTACTTGCAATGCTTGGAATTAGTCTCAAAGAGGTTTTAAGTATGGATCTGGGAGAAAGTGACCAGCGATATCTGGTCCTTCTTAAAGATTTACATACCAACTACGACCATGCAAAGAACTCGCGGCACCCGGATATCCGATGTTCCGAGCCATGTATACTGCAAGATAGCATGACCGAAAGTGTGACCTTG
>BCLK01000252.1:0-19924 GCA_001748405.1 Paraphoma sp. B47-9
CTCGACATGTACACAGTTCGCTTCCCCTTGAAGAATTGTACCGATAGTCGTCAACATGGTGGACTTCACCAGAAGACAACATTCTCGCTTCCCGCACCCATCGCTACCAACGTTGAGTATTCTGAATGTGACCTACTCATGGGTCACAGCTGGTTAATGTCACCAGGCATGGATGTAGGTCGTCACAGTGGATGTGATCTGGACCTCGGGACACATGAAGCGGGCAGTAAATGAGTGTCACATAAATCTGGACAACTCAAAAGACTGACTCTCCAGGAATCTGTGCTGCTCAGAGTCCACCTTCGCCGTCGAATTTACCACACGTCACTTCTTCCATGCATGATGCTTTGTGGCCACACACTGAGCGTCTTTGCCCTCGTATGCTTTGCCCTTGTTGCGCTGGTCGCAGCTCGAGGACTGGAATCAATCATGGCGGGAGGTCAGTCGGGCAGGGTCGACGACAACATATCGCGCCGATTTTCTGCCATTCAGGCACGCAAGATGAACTATATCGGTTCACCATGGGTGCTTTTCGAATCACCATCAGCCGGACCGCCTATCGCACCCAAGAATACAACAGCCGCGCTCTTACAGTCCAGCACACCATCCAAACCAATAGAATCCAGTAAGACAGACCTTTGGAGTTTCAATATTGACATTGGGAACCAGCGGCAGCATATAGGTGCGTGGTACGGCACCTTCATTCGCGACGACATCAAGGAAGCGCTCAACAAGCAATGCAAACAATCGAAAAGCTGGGGTGCCGGGACATGCTCGACAAAGAATGAGGGTTTCTACGTCGAATATTCCAATCGGCAGGGAATGATCGAGCGAACCGAGTCCGTCCAGGTCCATGTAGTGTCTGACAATATTCCTGAAGAGTACGGCACCGCACTTAGAAAGGCTTTCATCGATCAGATCGCGGATATCTTCATGATTGCGACCATCGATGACAAGAACTGCTACAGATGGGATCGCACAAAGCAGATGTGTTTATTCTGCGACCTGAAAATGTGCACGGCGCCCCCAACAAGGGGCAGGCAGCCGGATACACGAGGTCGAATCATTCGATGGTGTAATGCTCCTGAGTATGTCAAGGTTGCTCTTGCGGACAAAGAGGGGTACGAGAAAGCGCATATGAAAGTCGAGCTTGAGTTCCAGTATCCGATGGATCAGGGCAAGTTTGACTGCATGGGCATTATAGACACTGTGGATCGAAATGCAAGGGAGAACCGGCAAGAGGCGCTTAAAGGTGTGGTAAAAAGCGAGACGATTAATACCGTGGTTGCTTGTCCAGAGAAAGAGGTTACGGGAAGCTGTCCAGGTAGCGACTGCTTGTACAAGCAGGGTGGCTGTGGGAAATGAGTCTCAGAGCGGGTGGGTACATCGGGCCATGTCTTTTCAGGACGAAGAAGGAGCTGGGAAATAATAATGCTAGCTTCAACTCAGACAAGGCAGGTCCTTCGTGTGCAGCTGTGCGTGAATGTCTCATCTGTGCATCGTGCTGAGATCGCAAACTGATGCGGGAAATGAGCTCTGATACCAAGATTCACGATCTTCGCCTTTGAAGGCAATTAGGTTTGTTGTCCTGCTGCTGCTCAGTTCATGTTTCACTGCTTACGCGACTTCCACCCCTCCATCTCAACTATAGACTGCAAGATCACAGCGTCATCCCAAGAAGTCTGCAACAAACTTCGCAACGTCCTCTGGCTTCTCTACCATCGGTAAATGCCCCGCTTGCTCCACAACCTTCAGCTCAACCCCACTTCCCAACTTATCTGCCATGTTCTCCTTCATCGTCTTAGGCAACACTCCGTCACCAGCACCTACAAGGAACGCGCCCTTGCCCTTGTACCCTGCCATCTTCTCTCTGATATCATATTGATGCAGCGCCTTGACCGAGTCGCTGAACCCAGGTAGCGAATTATTCGCAACCATATCCTTGACGCGCGCAACTTTCTTCGCAAGCTCAGCGTCCTCATAGGACTCTTTAACAAACCAGCGTCGCACAGTGGCTTCGGCGAGATCCTGGCCTACGATCGCGTCGCCAGAGGATGTCTTTGCGCCTTCCTTTTCGCACATGGCGACGCGATCGTTCCAGGCTGTCGCATTAGATGGTGGAGCGAATGCGTTGGTGTCGCATCCGATGAAGGCTGAGATGCGATCGGGATGAGAAAGACCGGCATTGAGAGCCGTCGCACCGCCTAGAGATACGCCAATGATTGAGGCTTGCTTGACGCGGAGTGCGTCGAGGAGCGTTATCACGTCCGTTGTGAGGACATCGATGTTGACTGGTGAGATTGAGCTACTAGGAAGTGCAGTGCGGCCGCGTGTGTTGTAGCGCAGGATGCGGTACTTGTTGTTCGTAAGTTGCGAAAAGTACGAGATGAAATCGTCCCAGATGCCATAGTCGACGAGAATACTGTTGGAGAGAACAAGAAGCGGTGCGTCTGGGTCAGTCGAGCCTTCCAACCGGTAAGGCAGCTGTACGCCATCGGGTGTAGTTACGAAGCTCTCGATCGCCGGGCCTTTGTTCGAAGTCGTATGCGCCGGGTGTGACTTTGTCAGGCCATCCGTCGACTCTGCTGGGATAGTCTCCTTGCTCGTCAGACTCTTCAAATCTCTCTGCGCAGCACCAAAGGTATAGTACAAGTCATACACCCTCCTCTTGCGCTCCTTCACTACATCCTTGTAGATCTTGTCGCACCATTTAGTCGTTATGGCAGCCTGGAACTCTGGTCCACCGATTCCGTTCTGCGCCGCATATTCATGCAGCGCGAGATACTCCGTCTCTTTCCTGTGTCCACTTTCCAAGTCCAAATAGCTCGTCACAAACCGCCTCGTCCTTCGCCAGCCTGGCACCTTTTGTAGTAGCGGCACATGCTCCTCATCATACCACTTCCTTAATTCTTCTTCTTTGTCCGGGCCGTCTTGTAACTGGAAGCTTACGGCAACCATCACGTTCTTCTGCCCTTCGTTCTCAACTTTTTGCAAGTCCCGGAAGTCATCACCTTTCCACTCCTTCAGCAAGTCGTAATTCCTGCGATCCACAAATATCTGCTTCATTGTGTCGCGTTCCCGCTGTGTCTGCGCTGGCGCACTCCTAAGCTTCAAATATGGTTCGCGCGTCAAATGCTCGAGCTCGTCGAAATCGTAAATGGCCATCCATTCCGGCTTTTCCTTGCTGCCTGGTTGATTCTCGAGATCATTGGCGCGGTACCGGAAGCCATTCTTGCAGAAGGGGAGGCGCAAACGATTAGGACCGTGTTCATTCTGGTACCTTGAAGGTATTGGCGTCAGATGTTGTTTTGAAGAAGCGAGAATCCGCCTGAGGAAGCGTCAACTTACCAATCGTGGAATTGTGCTTCTGGCAAGCCCTCTTTGGGCTGCATAGTCACATACAGAATACCGGGAGTTGATTTGGACGCCATGGTTGAGGAATGTGGGGTAAACTCAAAGTGGGAGTTTTGCAAGGTCTTTGAACAACAAATGCGTGTGGAGGTGTGAGAATACAATTCAAATTACAAAACAAACTTCGATGTGAGGATTGCCCGCGGTCTACACTCCAGCCAAGTAGCTTCAGGATGAGAGCTTCCCCGATGACATCTGCCGACCGGGCTAATGCACAACAGCTCCAGGTCAATGGCCCCGCTCGGCGCCGCGATCCATGGCGTCGGAAAAGCGTTCGGAACTGCACGCGGAAAGCTCGGACTGTGAAGCTGCAAGCAGATTAGATTCTGGAGTATACAGCCCACGGCAACATTGCTTGTGACAAGCTTAAAAGTTCATGGTCTCACAAATATTGCTCTATAGTTCCAATGTAATCCCGTACAAGTCTACAGAATAGGCAGAAATCTACAGTAGTCTTGAAATTGGATTCTATCCTTCACAAGGACGAACTTCAAATGCCATCATTGAGCGCGATAACTAGTCGTACCAGATGGCATTCATTCCAAAGCCCTTTTCACCAATCTCTAACCTCGCAACTCTCGCCAAAAACTCATCCTGCCATCGGTAGATCTCGATGCCACCTTTCTCGTCGTCGGTTAATGCCAACCATTCGTCGCTCCACGGACATGGAGAAACAGCGTTGCTGTGTCCACCTGACGTGGGTGTTGGGTTGAGACATATTTGTCGCTCGATGACTCCCGATGGAGCGATTTTGAAGGCAGCGATGTAGCCCGTGAGCGAGAAGGAATTCGATCGTGAAGTTGCGAAGAGGTAGGTACCGGACTTGTTGAGGAAGCACACGTCGGAGCGATACATTGTGTCCGCGTCGGGGATACCTGGGCAGATCAGTGATTGCGTTCAGAGCGGGAATCAGGTAGCTTACCAGGTGGTATTAAAGGATACGTCTTGTGCGTGTAGACTGGTAGTTTCGTTTGCGGGTCAATCACGTACTCGCACAGCCTGTTCCCTGCTTCCATCAAAGCATAGAGGTAGTTCCCGCTTGGGTGCATCTCTACCCATCTTGGATGATCCTTTGGTGCAGGCGCTTCTGTGTATCCCACTGTTTCCAGCCTGCCCTGATCATCGATTTTCTTGTGGCACCATATCCGGTTTGCCCACATATCTGCACTGTACAGATACGTCTCGCTGGGATCGAAGACCATTCCGTGAATGGCAGTCTTGTCGCAATATTCGTAGTTCTGGATGTTCTCGGCGAGGTGGCCGGACGAGTTGACAGAGAAGACATTGCCGTAGCCCGCATAGTCGTAGAAGGGATTGCAATACACAGCATACGGTGGCTTCTTCGCTGGAAGGAGGAAGATGGCGCGTGTCTTCGTATCGGCGTCGTTGGCTTTGGCTGTGAATGCTGTCAGCTATTGGCCAGCAACATACAGAAAGGGGTTCGTACGATGCCCGCCCAACGGGAAGCTCCCAGTGTGTACAATTTCACTTGGGCTCTTCACTTCGTGTGAGCTCCATTTCTTCATCGAAGAGCCATATATGTTTTTTCTTTGATGCTAAACATTCCGCAATTAGCCATTGAGTCGTCGCGTTCATCATGCGGTCGCGTACGTCGAAGGCCATCCAGCTGATGGGCTCATCTTCAGGAATTTCCGTCTTCTTCACCAGCTCGAGCTTCAAGGTCTCGTCGTCGAACGCGACAGTGATAATTACACCTGGGGGCGTCCATGTCCCGATCATAAGATGGTGTTTGACCATTGCAATGTGTTTGTCCTTTCACGGCGATCTGTGCTTGGGTGTGGAGGAAGAACAATCGAGAACACAATCAAAATGCAATTGACGTGACGCGACTGCCATGCAGCCCAAGAAATCGCGACGCATCTCGATCCAGTGTTAGGAGACGTTCCGGGCTCGACACCGAAGGCGGGGCAAAAGCTTTCGAACACTAAGTACACAGGAAAAGCCGCGGTTAAGAATTCATCCACATTCCCTTGCTTCCAATTCGTCAATGCACCCCAGCGACTGCGGGGCAGCACCGTTCCAGATGGCGCAACGCCCGGCAGACGTTCGCCTTCTCGCGCTCACAAGTCCCAAAGCCGTCGCATCATGCCGCAGCAGATTTGTCCAAGCGTGTCGCCTGATGCGCCGGCTAGAGGCACGGCGATTGTTAACGGTGTTAGTTCGGTTGGCTAGAAGCTGGGTGATGCGTGCGGTACATAAAGGTCTGCTTCCCCAGACAGCCACCATCATCAATCATATACCATCTCTCCCACTTGAAGCTCAAAAGTACTCTTCCTTACTTCACACTTCCACCTTGCACATTCACAATGGACCCCAACACCCAAACAGCGCCAGAATACCAAGATGGCAAGAAGCACCGCTTCGATCCCAACTTCACAGCCGCGGTCATCGGTGCCATGGGACCAGGTGTATCGGATCGCAACCGATTTGTTTTGTCCTCTCTGATCACACATCTTCATGACTTCATTCGCGAGGTTGAGCTCACCAACGAGGAGTGGTTTGATGGTGTCCGATTCGTGAACTCCATCGGCAAAACGACCACAAACACCAGGAACGAGGCTCATCGCATTTCAGATGTCCTTGGTGTCGAATCGTGAGTCTCGAATTTTCACTCACTCTACACACCATACTGACAGTTTGACAGACTAGTCGACGAGATCGCCCACATGCACATCAACGAGTCTGGTGAGACACCGACCTCATCCACAATTCTCGGCCCCTTCTGGTCGCCTCACTCCCCCTTCCGTGACCTCGGCGACACCATCATCCGCAACCCACATCCCGATGGCCAGACTTCGCTCATGCACGGTGTGGTGCGCGACTTGGATACCAAGAAGGGCATTCCTGGTGCGGTCATTGACATCTGGCAAGCGAGCGCAAACGGAAAGTACGACTTCCAGGACCCTGAGAACCAGGAACCCAACAACCTAAGGGGCAAGTTCACGACCAACGAAAACGGCGAGTACCACTACTACTGCTACAAGCCTACTGCTTATTCGCTGCCCACTGATGGTGAGTTCAATCATGCTATAATTTTGCCAAAGGCACGATGCTAATGATGTTTCAGGCGCTGCTGGCCAGCTCTTCACTGTCATGGACCGCCACCCATTCCGCCCCGCACATATCCATCTCATGGTCTCGGCAGAGGGCTACAAGCCATTGATCACGCAGTTGTATCCTCGTGACGACCAGTGGGTCACCAACGACACCGTCTTCGCTGTCAAGGACGACTTGCTGCTCGACTTCAAGCCCAGCAACGACCCCAAGGCGAAGCTGGATCTCCTCTACAACGTCACACTTGCGCCAACTGGCAAGAAGACCGGACGTCTGGACGGTATCCCAAGGCTGCCAAACGTTTTCGATGAATCGAGCAGGTTGTAAAAAGGTGATTGTAGCATACCCTGGCGTTTGATGTTTCGACTTTGTATATAGCGATACCTCGAGATTTCTGCATGAGAATGAAATGCCATGATTGAACTTGTACCCAGGACCAACGCTTTCGCTTGTTTGCAACATGGATCAAGTGCTTCTCTCCAAGCCACATGCGTTCATCCGAAATCGCAATCGCTGTGTCACTGTGGGGAAAAGGTCTCTCTAGTCCCTGCATGTGCATGAGCACATGTATAAATCTCCCGTGTGCCCGCTTTTCAAACGCAATGTTCCTGCGTGTCATCTTAAATCTCAGCCGTCCAAAATTACCTCGGACTTCATCGCTCGGGACAACGTCACAGCTTCGATCTATTAGCACATCACTCTCCGTCAGGATGCGCGTGCCCTACGCTCCTTCTGAGCCTCCTAATGAAGAAGCCCGCCCTATTTACGAACGTATCGCCGAGCGGCGCAAACCGCGGCCCCTGATCCCGCTCGATCTCGCGTTGCTACACAACCCGTCCGTCGCGGACGGCTGGAACTCATTCATCGGCGCGATCCGCACCAAGACCAGTGTGCCCGAGGCGCTCAAAGAGCTGGCCATCTCGCGCGTCGCCGTGCTCAATAAAGCCGTGCACGAATGGGACGTGCACGCCGGTCTCGCGCTCAAAGCCGGCGTCACAAAAGAAACACTGCAAGCTGTGTTCGACTCACCTGTCAATGGGCGCGGCTGGAAGCGGAATGACTGGGGGTCAGGTGTCTTGGGTGAGCAGGAGAAGGCGGTGCTGGTGTACACGGATCAGATGACGATTGGCGTGGAGGTGGAGGACGAGACGAGTGAGGCGCTGAGGAAGTTCTTGGACGACAAGCAGGTGGTGGAGTTGACGGCGACGGTGGCCGCGTACAATGCCGTGAGCCGCTTCCTGGTGGCTTTGGATGTGGGCGAGTGTAATGGGCGGGCGATGAAGAAGGTGGAGGAGCTATAAGATCTGAGAACAGAAAAGCCAATTGCTTTCTATTGCAATTACATTGCCGCTGTGATGCAAATAAGAACGGAATTGAGCCGCTCACGTGTAGCTTACCCCAGATCGCAACCGTCATTGCACCGTGCACTCTCCGCATTCCTAGCTCGGAAGGAGCCTCGGCGCGTTCAGCCGCCGCAAACCGAGCGAACAATACACATTTTGTCGTTTCTCCTTCTCCACGCCCACGCAAGGTTCATTATACACATTTCAATATAATTATGGCTTCAATAGCACCGCGTCTCTTCACCCGCACAGCTCGACCCCTCATCCGGTCGTCGCAAACCGCACGCCTCGCCGCCATCAGCGCCCGCCGCCACGCCTCCACAAAACACCCTACCAACTTCGCACCACCATCCCAAGCCGACCTCGACGAGCTGCGCGAATCAGTACGCGAATTCGCACGCCGCGAGATCCCTGAAGAAGTCGCCGCAAAGACAGACTACGACAATGCCTTCCCCAACGACATGTGGCAGAAGTTTGGCGAGGCGGGGTTTCTGGGCATAACAGCAGACGAGGAGTTTGGCGGGCTGGCAATGGGGTATCAAGCACATTGTGTAGTCATGGAGGAGTTGTCACGTGCAAGTGGGAGCATCGGACTGAGTTATGCGGCGCACAGCCAGCTGTGTGTGAACCAGTTGATGCTGAACGGCAATGCAGAGCAGAAGAAGAAGTATCTCCCTGGCTTGATAAGCGGCGAGCAGATTGGCGCGTTGGCCATGTCTGAGCACAGTGCGGGGAGTGATGTCGTTAGTATGAAGACAACAGCAAAGGAGGTGGATGGCGGGTATCTGCTGAACGGGACGAAGATGTGGATCACAAACGTACGTCCTGCCATTCCCATGTCCTGACGCCGAATTACGCTGACAATTGACTCTGCACAGGGCCCAGACGCACACACAATCGTCGTGTACGCAAAAACCCAACCCGACGCCGCTTCCAAAGGCATCACAGCCTTCATCGTCGAAACCTCCACAAAGGGCTTCAGCATAACCAAGAAACTCGACAAGCTCGGCATGCGCGGCTCCAACACAGGCGAACTCGTATTCGACGACGTCTTCGTGCCCAAAGAAAACGTCCTCGGCCAAATCAACCGTGGCGTCCGCGTCCTCATGGAAGGTCTCGATCTCGAGCGTCTGGTCCTCTCAGCCGGCCCATTGGGCCTAATGCAAGCCTCGCTCGACACCGTCCTCCCATACACCCACCAAAGAAAACAATTCGGCATTCCCATTGCGCACAATCAACTCGTTCAGGGCAAGTTGGCCGACATGTACACCAAATTCCGCGCCTCGCAGAGCTTCACGTATAGCGTTGCCCGCGCCGTCGACGAGTCGCATGCGAACCCCGAGGTCCGGACGCAGGACTGCGCGGGCGCGATCTTGTATGCTGCTGAGCGCGCGAGCGAGGTCGCGGCCGATGCGGTGCAGTTGATGGGCGGCATGGGATATATGAATGAAGTCCCCGTCGGGAGGATATTGCGGGATGCGAAGTTGTATGAGATTGGAGCGGGGACGAGCGAGGTTCGGCGGATGGTGATTGGAAGGGCGTTCAATAAGGAGTGGAAGCAGGAGATATGATCCATGTTCGCATTGCATGGGGTGTGTGTTTTGGTTTTTTGGATTTAAAAAGTCTAGCATTTGATGAATTCGAGCGAAGAGCTGCTCGTAGGCTAGGTATATATGGCGTACATATCTTCCGTATGTATCATCCATCTATCCATCCATCCATCCATCCATCCATCCACGCCTCAAAATCTTCTCAATCCCCAAATCCTTGAATACCCCAAATATCAGCATCGCTTTAACTCCCCTGATTCCAGGCACACAACTTCGACCCATCATAC
Source organism: Paraphoma sp. B47-9 (assembly GCA_001748405.1). Taxonomy (NCBI): domain Eukaryota; kingdom Fungi; phylum Ascomycota; class Dothideomycetes; order Pleosporales; family Phaeosphaeriaceae; genus Paraphoma; species Paraphoma sp. B47-9. Next base: position 9,667 of record BCLK01000252.1, read on the forward strand.
CCCCCCTCATCCCTACCCACCACATACCCCGGCCTATCACCCTCCTTCAAACTCTCCGGGTCGATATACCTACACGTCAACGCAAACCGCAACTTGCCCGCATGCTCGACCGCATGTTCATAATACCGCTGCAACTCGGCGCCATGCATGACGACAACATCGCCATGCCCCAGCTCCATCCTCAACACATCCCTCGCGTTTCCAGACGCCTTGAGATCAAGCTCGCGGGGGATTTGTTTCAAGCGTGCGCGATATGCTTTGCCGTCTGTGTGCTTGAGTGTTTCGAGAGAATGCTGGAGGTCTTTGCGTTGATCGTATTTCTGGCATCCTGGGAGTGGGGGTGCGTCGTCGTAGACACCGGCGTTGGACGAGCCGTTGTAGTGTCGAGCTTTCATGCGTATGCGCATAGTCCCCGGCGCACCTAATGACAAGGTAGCAATTGTGGGTCCCAAGCCGAATTCTCCGTCGTCGTGGTAGTTGATTTTTTGGGCTTCGAAATAGCCCAGGGCGAGGACTTCGTTGAATTCCTTTTCGTCCCATTCTTTACTGACTTCGACCATGGGTTTACCAGTCTCCTGTGTGAGCAAGTGTTTGGCGGCCCAATTGAGGCGGCTGCGGGTTGCCGTGATGGGACGTGCGGCGTGTTCGAAGGAATGGGACGCGGTGGACGCGATGAATTTGTAGGGCATGCCATAGTTGACGGTGAAGTGGCGGCAATAGCTTTCGCCTTTGAGTTGGCCATTCGGCATGGGTCGGCGCCGCAAGTCGATGTCGGTCTGCTGAAGCTCCTCAAACATGGCGTCTGGACCGCCGGGCTCGGATGTGACGGTGCGGTTGGCGATCATGTGAGTAATGAAGCCATTGATTCCAGGGATAGTGTAGCGATTGATGCGGTAGCCATGGGAGAAGGACACATTTACATCGATGAGGGAAGCGTGAGTATCACGCGAGAGCGTGTAGCTGTCTGTGAGTGGCCAAAACGGGTCGCGAAGCGATGCGGCTGGAATGGTCAAATGCGGTGGCTGTCTCTTGAAGTTGCACGTCGCATTCATGCACTCCCAGCCGAGCCAGCTAAGGCGAGAATTGCATCGACCGCAGTCAGGGCACACCATGCCTGACCAAAAGGCTTGCGATGTGTCTTCGCCCGGTAGTGAGTAGCTGGATACTTCCGCGTTGTTAGACTTTAGCGGGTAGTCGCTGTCATCGTTTGGCCACGGATCCTTTTGTTTGAGGAATCGCGGATCGTAGACTAGAGACTTTTCGTCTGGTTCATGGGATATAGAGCGCGAGCCCGCGTTTGGCTTCTCGTATATCCTCCAGAAGGCTGGACACGACGGTTGCAGACACATCCAGCCATTGAGATAGACTTGTATGGACTCTATCTTACACGAGTGGCAAATTTTCGCGACCGGTGGATCGAGGGAACCAAGGTCGATTGACGTGTGCTCGACTTCTGGTTTCCACCACGACGGCTTTTTCGTATTCAGCTTCTCGAAGCGATATCGCAGGATCTTGCTCTTGCCACTCTTTTCGACCCAGATATTTGTAGGTTTGAAGTAGTCCAAGACACAGTATTGGTGCGGAGGTTGTGATGGAGCGTGTGGGTTGTCGACTCCGGTGATGATCACCACTGGGTTGAAGTGTTTCATGCAGTTCTTCAGGGCTTGTACCGTCTTGGTGTCTTCTGCCTGGTCTCTACCGCTCTTCATCTCACCAGAGCCCTTGTCTTTGACTAAGCCACCGCCGGCTCGTGAGATGACCACCTCTTCATCCATGTAGTCTCGAGGATGCGCGACCTTGTCAAACATGAAACCTCGAGCAAAGTCGCCGGTAGAGTAACATGCACTCTGATAGGCACGAAAATAATGCAAAGCCTCGCAAAGCTCTTGCCGTCCGTCTGCCCACACCTCGGGTCGACCAGCGGGTGCTGGCTTAGGCAGGTCTAGCTGCCGATTGGCAAATAGCTCACGAGCTATTCTGTGCAGATGCTCTCTTTGAACGTCCAGCTCGGAGCCGCTCTCAGACACATCGCATTCCATCTCTTCATCAGTCGTTACGTCCGACTCTGCATCCTGCTCAGGCTCTTCCGTCACGAGTCCAGGCGGTACATATGGTTGGCTCAGCGGCAAAGTTGGTTGTGTCGAAGCGAATGACACGGACGGTAAGTCATCACTTTTGTCGTGCTCCGTGACAGGCCCAGCTGTTGCAGGGGTGACAGAAGTGGGCACCTCCGGTGGCACAGGCCGCAGCCACGGCGCTGGAACAAGCTTGGCGGGTAGAGCATCCAGATCATAGTCTTCACCCTCTTCCTCGACGGTTGGTAAAGGCGGTATATCATGGGGTCGGATGAGATGCGTTGTATTTGAGCCGAAAGAGCTGGCCGCTTGACTGGAGGCCGGGACAGGTGCCAATGCTGGTTGTGCACATTGCTCGTTGAGAGACTGGTTTAACGTCGTCTGGAAGCTGGGGTTCTGTTCCTCAAGGTCGGCATGCAGTATGGGAAGCAAGTCGGACAAGAGACTGACTGTGTCAGAAGCCTCTGTTGACCTTGTGATTGTGACAGTTGCGTCACTGGACTCGGTGATCACAGTGTGTGGCTGTAATGATGGTGTTTTGCCCGGCGACTTGCCTCTCAACTCCAAACGTTTACAACTTAATTTCACAATGAGTGAATCTCTCTCGGACGACTTCGCAGCTTGTTCTTCTGTTGCAGGTAAGGACTTGGTGGCCTCTGTCCTCGAACGGGTGATACCACGAGTGACTCGTCTGAGGGGCTGAGCCTCGACATCGGCGAACGTTGGCGAGTCCACGGCCTCATTGCACTTCAAGTCTTCAGCCTCAGTCTTTCGCGGCTTCTTCGGAAGTGTTGGTCGCACTTCATCCTCCGTCTCTAGCTCAGTCTTGCGTTTCCGGGTTGGCCGTGCGGGTGGGGCTGCAGTCCGCTTGCGCTGAGTCTGCGAGGCCCTTCGCTTCGCATTCTTAGCAGGAGCTTTCTTTGGCTTTTGGGCTGGTGGTTGAGAGCAGCTGTGCTTCACCGGGGTGGCTTCCCGCCCTGGAAGTCGTTCTGGCCCATTCGCTTGCGGGATGGCTTCATTGACATCAGTGTTCCGTGGTACCGCTGGTTTCACTTCGATCGATTCTTCAATATCGTGATCATCCTCACCGCTCAGAGACTCGTCACTAAGGATGTCTCGATACTGGGGTTGACTAGCAGGCCGCCGCCGCGATCGCTGGGACGCCGCGGTTTCTACAAGACCTCGCCTCCATGCGGCCTGAATCTGTTCTTCGAGCACGTGAGGTTCCGGGAATCCTTCGACGGCGCATTCATCGACTTTGTCGCTTCCTCGGTCGGGTATGCTGATGGGTGAGGAGCTCTCGACATGAGAGTCGTCGTCCCACACGCGGGAGATGTCCGTGGCGATGGTGGCAGTCGAGCCGCGCTTGCTCTTCACGGTTGGTGGTGGCGTCTGCATGCTGACCGTGTGCTCATTATCTGAGGGCGTAATAACAGAATGGGGCCTCAATTGAAGGTTGCTCAAAGCCGTGGGGCAGCTGCCGACGAGGAAGATCAACAGATCGAGAAACGGCGCAGATATTGATTGTATTGCAATTCAATCGGGTGCAAGGCAGCAATCGCAAGACAGGCGAAGACAAGGCGTGGTAAAGGGAGATGGCCCAGACTTGCGCGCCTTCACCTGCAACGTCCTGATGATGAGGTGAGGGGCTAACCGCAACTGTACCTCAAAACCATGGTACACAGCGTGTCCGTTCGTCGAACGTGCGAAGTAACACACATCATAGACACGCTGTTGGCATCTACGCTACATGTCGCCAGGCACGCCCGTTGTCTTACGTGCTCATAGCTCATAATAGTTGTAAGCTGGCAGCACTGTTGGTCAGTGCAATTGGGCTTGTGTGAATTGCTGAGGGTCGTCAGCACACTCAAAATTGCCGTAATACACGAGTGACACTACGCCTGAGTTGATGCGGAAATCTGATGCGATAGAGACTTAGTGATGAATGCGCTCAGTATTTGTATTTTTGACCATGCTCTCGGAGCTGGGGTTCGTCAGCGCCAAGTCGGCTATCCCGATTAGGCCAGACCTCGGCTTTCCCCACACTCCCCAGGTCTAGCTGGCCATGGTGCCGGCTGCGAGGAGCGGACAGCATCCGAATAGTCCATTAGCGTCATCACCGGGCGTGTTCGGCGTGCTGGAGCTCGCTCTGTGCTTTAAAGCCTGCAGGCCCCTGCAGAAATTCTGGCTGAAGTGTCTATCGTGATTCCTGTCAATTGACTACTCTTTTCGTTGTGAGTGCATGCGTCGTGTTGCGACTGTAGGTACGCAAAGCTAACACGGACGGACATAGCGCGCAACATGGTCTTCGTTCCTCCGTCGTGGGTGCCGCAGCTGCCCTTTGACCCGCCCGATTCGATCCCCATCTGTGATTTCATGCTGGATGAGAGATACAACAGGCATCCCCTCGGCTACTCACAGAACCCCTTCACCTGTGGTGCGACGGGCAAGACATACTCGAGCTTAGACGTCAAGGAGCGCGTCGACTTTCTCGCACGAGGGCTGGCGAAGGAGCTTGGCTTCGACCCAAACAAGGGCTCTGAGTGGGACAAAGTCATTGCAGTCTTCTCAGTGAACACAGTAAGTGCATCGCGAGGCATGGTGTGCGCAGTGCTGACCCAGGGAAGCTCGATACACTACCGCTCGCATGGGCCACCCACCGCCTCGGCGGCATTCAGTCGCCCGCAAACGCCGCGTACAGTGCTACTGAGCTCGAATACCAGCTGAAGAACTCGGGCGCAAAGGCTCTCTTCACTTGTGTGCCTCTTCTCGAGGTTGCGCGTGTGGCGGCAAAGAACAGCGGTATTCCAGAGAATCGCATCTACATACTGGAAGTGCCAGAGAAGTTCACCGGCGGAAAGGCTGCGTCCAAGGGCATGAAGACCGTGGATGACTTTATCAATGAAGGAAAGAAGCTGGAGCGCCTGGAACCATTGAATTGGGCATCCGGCGAAGGCGCAAAGAGGACTGCCTTCCTCTGCTACTCCAGCGGCACCTCGGGACTGCCCAAGGGCGTCATGATCTCTCATCGCAATGTCATTGCGAACACGCGTAAGAGATGCCAAACACTTTGACGCGCCTCGCTGACTTGTCCAGTGCAAATCCGTACCTTCGAAAAGCCATATAGAGACACCATAATCAACGACCTGCGCAATCAGTCAGACTACACCGAGAACGTGCTTGGTCTCCTGCCTATGTCGCATATCTACGGTCTGGTCGTCATCTGCCACGCCAGTGTCTATCGTGGTGACGGCGTCATCGTTCTGCCCAAATTTGAGTTTGAACAGACTTTGCAGGCTATCCAGAATTACAAGATCAGTTCCCTATTTTTGGTACGTATTGCTTTCGCTTTTGTAATACCCATAGGCTGACATGAACCAGGTGCCACCAATCATCATTCTAATGACGAAGAATCCGAAAATGCTTGCCAAATACGACCTCAGCTCTGTGTGGTCTATTTTCACTGGAGCCGCACCACTCGGACAAGAGACGGCCGAAGACTTACACAAGCTGTTCCCGTCGTGGAAGATCCGCCAAGGCTATGGTAAGCTGCACCCAACATGTTGCTGACGGAGTCTAATCTTGGCTAGGTCTGACCGAGACCTGCACCGTGGTCACCTCTTCGTCGCCCACAGATATCTGGTTCGGCTCTTCCGGATCAATTTTGCCAGGCATCCAGTGCAAGATTGTGACTGTTGAGGGCGTCGAAATTACTGGGTATGATCAGCCGGGTGAACTCCTGGTCAAGGGACCGGCAGTGGTGCTCGGCTATCTGAACAACGACAAGGCGAATACGGAAACTTTCCAGGACGGGTACATGAGGACAGGTGATGAGGCTGTCGTGCGAAAGGCTCCATCAGGCATCGAGCACGTTTTCATTACAGACCGCATCAAGGAGCTCATCAAGGTCAAGGTATGTCGCTTCATGTACGTGGATTCGGATCTTACTGACGTGACTGTAGGGCCACCAAGTCGCGCCGGCAGAGCTCGAAGCTCACCTTCTCAGCCATCCCGCTGTCAACGACTGCGCCGTCATCCCGGTTCCGGATGCCAGTGCCGGCGAAGTCCCGAAAGCATATGTTGTCAAGTCACCATCGGTTGGCATTGAGGAGAGCGACAAGGCGATTGCACGTGACATCCAGAAGCACGTAGAGAAGCACAAGGCCCACTACAAGAGACTCGTGGGTGGTGTCGAATTTATTGACGAGATTCCCAAGTCGCCATCGGGCAAGATTTTGAGGCGACTGCTGAGGGACAAGGAGAAGGAGAGGAGGAGGAAGGCCGGCAGCAAGTTGTAAGCTGTGCCGTGCAGATGAATTGCACCAGCCACGCGACTTGGGCTATCTAGTCACTGTTGTATATACTGCTTCATTTGATTGCCTTGTAGCGACTGTAATACCAAGCAATTATTACGATCCTCCTGTCTTCGTACTCGATGCGAGAGCCTTGCAGCACCACAAGGCGGAGCTTACAAATGACGTGTGTGGGGTCGGTGTTTTGCCCCTCCGACGTGATGCGCGGCGCAAAAAAGTTCTTGATGGAAGGGGCAGCATCGCATTTCTAAGCAATACGACCCACCGCCGCATAAAAGTCTCAAGCAGCACGCTGCGACTACTCGCCCACATCATCCGATTTCTATCAATACGCAAGAACAAGAAAAAGCGCAATGGCAGTCCCGAATCCGAACCAAGCCAACCAGGACGTGGACGACATCGATTACCACGACGATGACCCCACACTCGAAGCAGACGAAGCCGAGGAAATCATAGAGGATGATGGCGATGTGCCTATGGATTCAGACGACGAGGGCGGAGAGAGCGGGCAGGATATGCAGATGGAGATTGAGATCCAGAACGACTCAGTTGCGCACTTTGACGGGCACAAGGACAGCATCTTCTGCATAGCGCAGCACCCCGTACACCAAGAGATCATAGCGACCGGCGGCGGCGACGATATAGGCTACATCATCGACGCGTCTCCGGCGGCGGCAGTGGAGCCAAGTGGCGGGGCGCCCGTGGAGAGAGAAGGCCTCAAGAGCCTCTTCACACTCGACGGACACAAGGACTCGATCAGCGGCATTACCTTCTCACAACCAAAAGGGCAGTTTATTGCGACGGCTGGGCTGGACGGCAAGCTACGCGCATGGCAGGGCGTGCCTGACGGCAAGAAGTGGAAATTCCTGGCCGAGGCGCAAGAGGTCGAGGAGATCAATTGGCTCATTCCAAATCCCTCGCCCGACCATCCCAACGTGATCGCACTCGGCGCAAATGATGGCTCCGTCTGGGTCTACCAGCTGAATACCGAGAAGGGGAACGAGTTGCAAGTCCTACAAGCATACTATCTACACACCGAGTCCTGCACGGGCGGAACCTGGTCGGCAGACGGCTCGTTACTAGCCACAATCTCAGAAGATTCAAGTCTGTACGTCTGGGACGTCTTCGGCGACGCAGCATCACAAGGCCTCACCGCAACACCAGACGCACAGACTGTGGTTGGGCTGAATGGCCAGGACGAGCGATTCCGCGTTGAAGGCGGCCTCTACTCTGTCGGCATCCCACCATCAGGCGCATTTGTCGCAGTCGGCGGTCCAGAGGGCCAAATACGAATTGTCGGCCTGCCACGACTATCACTCACTGCTCCCGCATCGGCATCAACCTCGTCTGGCGGCGGCGGGGCGAAGAACAAAGCAGGCGATGGGAAGCAAACTGGAGCAAAAGGCGGCGCATCCTCAGCAGGCCAATCAGGCCAGATCCTCGCAAGTTTGCAGGCCGGCAGCGACAACGTCGAATGCATATCCTTCTCATCACCCCCACTCACACTCATGGCCGCCGGCAATGTCGACGGCTCCATCACTCTGTTCGACACCGCACATCGCTTTGCCGTCCGCCGGCGGATAGAAGACGCACATGCAGATGAAGACTCGCCGCAAGCTGTAGTCAAGATCGACTTCGTAAAGAAAGAAGGTCCGGGTGGATGGTTGCTTACAAGTGTTGGGTACGATGGTGTGCTGCGACGATGGGATACTCGAGGCGGCACTGCAGCGGCGGCAAGGGGACTTGTGGGCGAGTGGAAAGGACATCGTGGAGGTGGCGAAGGTGGTGGTATCATGGGGTTTGTGCAGGGGAATGGCGAGGCTGTTGTCACGGCTGGAGACGACCATGTTGCGCTGGTGTTCAAGACGCCGTTATAGACGTGCATCGTTGCACTCGAACGTCGATGAGATTTAGACGTCGAGCTTTGGACGCTTGAATGGATTCAACGTTGCTGACTTGCCACGGCAAACACGAGGTTGCGCTTTCCTTCTGCGGACTTGCGACCGCGAGAAGCTCTTGCCTTAGGATATGTGACTAAGCAATGGCATAGAGTCTACCAATGCACTCATATCCTCACAATCATTCTAGACTTATCTCCTTTGTCACACATTGAGATTTGCTAACCAGGCTGAAAAACGCAGTCCACTAGGCTGCGACATTATTGTCAGGATGCAGGTCTGCACTCACTACGCCATGCAGCCAAAATAGAACGTATGACCGATGACCATCGAACCTTTTGTGCAGAACCGTATATATCGTACAGGCTGCGCGCAGGCGCCATACATTTCTTTTTATGTGGCTGTGGCAGTCGTGCCAGCACAGCCACCGCCCAATTTCAAAACCTCTTGTTCTCAGGTACTTCAGCCTTGACACCTTTTTCCTCTCACACTTACCTCGAGACATCATGGTTAAGGTCAGAAGGCCTGAATATCCGACCTTTGCTTCCTCCTTGGAGAAATATGAGTACTCTCCGCTCGATACCTCACAGCAACAAGTCCGCTTGGCCAAGTTCGGGCAAGATGCAGATGGCACAATTCAATGCGAAATCCGAACGTTTGACTTAGACGACTGCCCGGAGTACACTGCGCTCTCGTATGTCTGGGGACCTTCAGCCGCCCCGTTATATGCGATCACTGTCAATAGAATGTGGAGACTCGATATCAGAGAGAATCTGCATGAATGCCTTCTCCACTATTGCGCTGATCATCGGGTTGACCCAGGATACATGTGGATCGATCAGGTTTCCATCGACCAGTCTTCATTATCGGAACGAAATCACCAGGTTGGCCTGATGACAAGGATATACAGCGGAAGTGAGAAGGTTTACATGTGGCTTCTATCTGAGGATAATTCACAAGATCTTCGAACCGCAGCTTATGTCATTGACGGCGAAGAATGGGGCGATCCACTATTGCTGGCTACCTACGTTCAGACCATCTTGAAAAATGCGTACTTTACTCGTCTATGGATCGTTCAGGAGATCTTGCTAGCCAAACACGTTGTGGTAATGATACAAGGCCAGGGAATGTACCAGAATCTCTGGAGAATCATGCGAGAACGTGAAAGTGCATGGTCCATGAACGAGCACTTAACGCTTGACGTCTGTCTTCTACGCTTCAGTTGGCACGCATGCGAAAATCCTCTGGACAGAGTATACGGTTTGATGGGGATCGTTACCGAGGACCAGAGGCTGGCGATTGACTATAGCAAAACGGCTCTGGATGTGTTTCGAGATGTTCTCGACGCACTTCAACGACATGCGCCTCATGTGCTCCTGTCCGACCAGGGCCAAATTACTCTGCGCTCCCTATCTCAGTACATGGGATTGAGCGACCATTTTCAAATCGGGCTCAGCCGGCTCTTTCTCAAACTCAGGGCGACCAGGCCTGAAGGATGTACTACGAACCAGATGGCAGCAGCCAGCTTGTCCACGTCGGAGCGGCATCAATGCTTCAGGCCTTCAAAAATAATCGCTATAGGTCTGGAAGAGGCGAGAAATGGTGGGAAAGAGAATCCTGAGACACAGAGCGATACACTGTATGATCGATGGTGGTTTGACATTCGCTTCTGGGGTGATGGAACGACTTCAAGATGGTACGTGGACTGTATTGACACCGAGACGCCCAGCAAGACGATCTGTACGACCAATTCAAATCAGTTCTTACAATTCCCAAGTACTCTACCAAACGATAGGGCGCTTGAACTCGATGTGTCGTTTCGTCATGCCAAGGTAACGGATTTGAGTTCTCCTTATAGAAAAAGGTTGGTCTTAAAAGGACCTGCTAATCAGTCTTTCCTTACACCCAGTAATGTCTAAGATAATAGTCTACAACTAGTCTAGAAAAATGCCACGTTACGGACTTTTGTACT